>CM076579.1:267234228-267834228 GCA_034641835.2 Pinus albicaulis
GGAACATTTTTGCAGAAATTTCATGCTTTAGTCATTGTTTTGCAGAAACTATTTTGACCAATCCAAGATGAATTTTGCAACACTGAAGGAGGTTTATGTTCTTAATAGGACCATCTACAAAAAACTCTCTCACTTTTCTAACAACTATTATGGTTTTGGAAATATTAAATAATGTTGGAAAGTACTTTTTGCAAAAAATACCAGTTAAGTCATCATTTTGCAGAGAACATTGTCGTAAATAAAAAGTACATTTTACAAAAAAAAAGGAGGTTTTTGTTTCTAAGGAAATAATATACAAAAACCTATCTCACATGTCTCACAATTTTTACAGAAAAAGAGATACATGCGAATCTTTACAGGCTATTTTTCATACTATGTAAAACTCTGTTTTACACATCTTTTTAGAGAGCCTATTGTGCACAGCTGGAGAGGAATTTTAGGAAAAATAAAGATTTTTATCTCACAAACATATTTTCTACAATAACCTCTTTCACTTTCTACATATCTATTACGGATTGAGAAATAAAAATATATCATTGGACCACAAGTTTGCAGAATTGTTGGAGCAGAATGCACAAAGAAAGGAAGCAGTTAGTGACTTGGGTGCCTCATCATCAACTAAGAGTTGGATCAAATTCGAATTCTCCTCTTTTTCATCACCTATACATAAAAAATAGTGCCAAATAGATGCATTAGTTTGAGTGTCCTTTACTTAAGTTCTATTTATGTAAAATAGTTGGAGATATTTGTGAACTAATCTTGATATTTTTTCAAGATATTTTAGTTTAGAATTTGTATAAATACTTCACTCTTGGAAGTATTTTGGGGGTGGATTCTTAGACTTTGCTGTAACATTGACTATTTTGGAATAAAGTGCTATTGGAGAAATTTTGTGTGGCAAGCTGGATGAGGAATTGATGTGAAAGACCTTTTACAGGATTCTTGTGTCAGACTACTGATCAATAAGTCATTTATCTCTTATGTTTTGAAGTATTTATGTTTGTTTATTGTATCAACTGTGTTTCATTTCCGATTGATTAATGAAAAGGAATAAATTAGAAAGTGCTTAAGTGTAATCTGATTTTAATCATTGTTATTCTAAATGTTTTCTTCTCAATTGGTTTAAATAGTGAATTCTTAATTGCTCCCATTTTTCTAGTTCAAGAATTCTGATTATTTAGTAAAGAATACTCAATTGCTATTTATTAATAATCACTCAATTTCCTTCTTTAAAATGTGTTTAAGGATTCTTAATTTCCCTTCATCCATTGGAGTTCATCCCATTCACTTTAGATCTATAATTGTTCCCTGTTTGATTATCTTGCCTTGTGAAACCATCTTTTGTTAAGAAACTTAATCCAGTTAAGTTATCCTCTTTGACTCCATTAGCCCAATGGCCTAAATTACTCAATCTTACCCTTATTTATTGAATTCCATCACCCAATTACAATCAAAACCCTTGGACTTTATAACTAGCTTAATATCTTCTAAAAACAAAGCTAAAACTTAAAGAGAGAGCCCTCTCTGGGTACAGATTGGCTAGATTCTATACCTAAAAGTTGTTTTGTGGTTACCTCGGACTATTTCTTTTGAACCTGGAGAAATTACTGAGTGATAAAATAGTGGCAAATCCACTAGGGAAGACTAACCTTTTTCTTCAGAAATATTTTGCAGGTCCAGATCTGATCTATGATGGTGGATAGTGATCAGACACGCAAAGGTTAAAATCATCCACCTTGTGACTCCAACTCAATTTCACAATCAAGAATCCACTAGAGGAATGAACCTCAAAGAAAAATATGGAAATATCATGCTTTCAACTTGGATCTTAATCCAGGACATTTTGTTCTTTCTCATTAAGAAATTTTTTCAATGTATATTGTATTTTATAGAAGATCTTAGATTAGTTTTTAATTATTTTCCTTTGAATATTTTAAGTAATAATTCTCCTAATCTCTTTGAGCAGCTTTCTTATGAATCTAATGATGATCGTTTTCTAATTAAGAAGCCTCAAATAATCAAGACTGATCTTACAATCCCTGTACATATCCCTGAGCCATATAAAGTTCTAGATAGATATAAGCCCCTTATTTTACCTCCAATACTCCATGATTTTCCTAAAAAATACTACAAGTATCTTCCTAGATTTGATGGAGAGAATGGTATCACTGCCCAAAAACATATTCAAGGTTTTGAGAATTATTTGGATTTATTTGAGATTGATGAAGATGATGTTAAAATCAGACTTTTTGCTCTTTCTTTGCAAAATAGAATAAAGAATTGGTTCAAAAATCTGCCTAATGCTAGCATCTCAAATTTCCAGTAGTTTATCAAAATTTTCCTTGATAGATGGATAACCAAAGTTAATCATTTTGTGATCATGGAAGAATATAATCAATTAAAAAGACATTAAAATGAAACAATACAACAATTTTCAGACAGATTTAATCAAATTTATTATTCAATGCCAAAAAATATTAGACCTCCTCATGATTCAACTCTCTTGCATTATCCAAGTGCCTTTGATCCAGAAATAGAATTTCGATTAAGAGAAAGAGATCCAAAAACACTTGTACAGATGCAGAACATTGCAGTTGATGTGGAAGTTAATCTCCAAATCAAACAGGAAAAGTTGAAAGCAGAAGAAGAGGAAAAGAAACACATTGCAGAGGTAAAACTCAGCTTTTTGGTAAGAAAACTGGATGAAAGAAAACAGGAGATCACTATGAAAGATGAATTTTTTATTCAAAATCACCATGAAGAAATAGAAGAGGTTGATAGCCATGAAAAAATTCCTCTTAATTCAAATTATCATAGATCAGAAAATGAATTTACAGATCAATATGAGGAAGAGGAATCTGCTGATCTAATGTGTATGTTTGATGACATTCCTTCTTTTGATGATTTGCCTAAGTATGATCATTATGATGATAGTTATGTTCTCCAAACTCAAGCTAACTTTACAGAGCAATCAAAAGCTAGTTTGTGGGATGAAGAAACTCAGTTTCAGCAGATTGAAGACAGTGATCAGCCAGTACAGATCAGCCATGAGAGTGAGGAAGAAAAAGCAGAAAATGTGGAAATAAGTGAAGGTTCTTTACCTCTTTGTTTTTCTTCATTTCAATTCATTAGAGACAATTATCATGCCATCAATAATCAGCAATCTTTAGGAATTGTGATTGACAACAAAGAAGATAATGAAACTATTGATCAAGATTTTTCAGTTTTACAATTGCAGTTATCAGTTCCCATTGAAATAAATGATCAAATGACACAAGAAAGTTCCATACCACTATTTTTTGAATCATTTCAGTGTTTAAAGGAAATGTGGTATAACATGTTTAATGAAAAGAATGAGAAACTTGTTGAAGTTTATGAAGTCCCATGGAATTTTATATGTCATAGGTTCCAACAATTTTCCCAAGATTTTCAGGATCCAATAGTAGATATGTTGAATATTGAAGGCATTCAAAGCATTCCTCTATTAAATAACTATGATTTTCAGAATCAAGATGATAAAGGATTCAGCAAGTCGATATTGCAATCGATGGGAATATCATCGAGAATTTTTATGCAAAGTTTGAAGGGAGATAAAAATGAAAATAACATTTGATTCATGGCATATTGGAGCCATCCCGAACTGATGTACGATTTGTTTAGATCGGTTAAACAAACGAGTGTATATATTTTGGAAGATCCTTTTGTATAGTTTCTAGGTCAACAAAGGAAATCAAGTGTTTCCTTATCCTCTCATTTGTTGACAAGTTTCTAATAGGTTGCGAAATGCAGTTTGATATCCAACAAGAAAATGAAACAAAATCTATCAAAGTAAATAATGATTGAATGGTTGCATTGGCTATTTCATTTTTACCTAACAGCGGTTGAGCATTAGATTGAGTAGGTAGATGAGTGCTAATAAGCTCGGGATTTTGAGCATTTTTCTTTTTAGTTTTCAATTTTTCGGCTAGTTTTTCATTAAGTTGGTTTGAAAAAATTTTTGTGGGTTTCTGGTTGAGATCACATTTCAGTTTTGTAGAAGATAGAAGACACTGCTAAAGTCATAAAAGTCAAAGATGAAGACAGCGATGAATGGAAAATGGTCGGACCATTTCTAGTCACATACGTCCTAGTAGAAAATCTTATCATCACTTATGCAACAAGTCGCCGAAATGAGAAATATTTTTGAAGAAAATGACAAGGATCACAAAACGAGAGGCAGGAATTATTGGGTATGTGCCCTTTAGCCCATTTCCATCAATAAATCATCAATATGCCTGATTTGGTAGACATTGTTCCTGGACCCAGTTTAGGACCTTGATTCGTCAGGCCATATTTGTTCGCAACCTCCACACCATGGAAACCTAGACCGGAAGGATTTGTCACTTCGATCCATATTTTCAATCTCCTTTTGACTATTTATGGTATTATTATTTAGTTAAAAGTATATTAATATTAGGGTTTATAATCCCCGGATATTAGGTGGATCACATATGATACGACGGTGATACGTATGGAGCCGGACGACGCGTATTAAGCGAGGTACATGGCCGTCACTCCACATTCAGGCGCATTCAGAGGCATTAAAACCATTCCCATCACCTATGATGGCATTCAAGCCGGTGGGGAAAACGAGACGACAAGCACGTATTTCAATGTGCGTCCTTGACTCCCGACGCTCTTCCACCACCTCGACGCTTAAGTTCTTGGCTCTGCGTTCATTTGGCTCATCGCTATGAAGAATTATACTCCTCGGTCTGCTTTGGCTGCCCTCCTGAGATTTAGCTCGACCCACCTCCCTCGCGCATCCCGGCATTCGACACGCACCCACAGTTCCCGACGGGGTAAATTCGGCTCGGGGTTCGGGATCTCTCTCGGGAAGGCGGTGAGTGGCGGTATGGCCGATGAGATCTCAAGTCAAAGGCATGCTGTGGAGCGACGAAGACCGGCGCAACGGCCGTCCACTCTGGACGATGATGATGAGTAGATGTGGATGCGAAATCGAAGAAGAACCTCCCTCGGCTTGACATGGTATCTGAGATGGAGCAGCTACATTTGCTCATTTGTTCGAATTTTTGTCTCGTTGGTGTTTTCGGGAATCCTGGTCATTTGGCATGTCGAAGTCTTTATTCTGAGTCTATGTTTTTGTTAAATCTTTGGTTCCTCATTGTTGAGCGGCTCTCATACTTTTCTCCCGGAGGTTGGTTTCCCCTTGTAGAGCGGTTTTTTTTTTTTTTTTGCTGTTGCTTGAACTCTTAATGCCTATGAAGGCACACTACTTTGTATGTACCATATGTTTCGGTAATAGAATCTAGACTTACTTAGAAAAAAATATTAGGGTTTATAATATTAATCTTGGGGTTTAACGATAATCTAGGGGTTTTAATATTGTCAGATTTGGGTTTAATAATGTGATGAGTTCATAATATCATTTTGTTTTGTTTTTAATATTTTTTTCTAAGTAAGTTTAATCTATTGAAAATCGATATGAGATATGTACATCGAGAATGGCTTAAGTTGAGCTTTGAAGTGAGCCACAGCAAAACGAAGTCAAAAAAATTGGCAACGCATTGGCTTGATGCGGATACGTTCCATCAAAGGCCACACGGGGGCAATGTTTAAGTCTGATTATCCTGACCAATAATTTGCAAACTTAGAAGCAGTGCCATAGCAAAAAAACAAAAACACAGGGTAGGAAGTAAGATCACTCATCCGGTTCCTCTTCCTCGACTACGCACCCAGGCCTCATGCAGTTTCTCCAACAAAATTGTGAGGTCTGTGATTGAGTGAATGATCTTGTCGACGACGGTGCGATCATCGCTAGGATGACTGGCAGTGCGGGCCCGTTTGCCCCCTTTCCCCAGGTCTTGAATTGCATTCGACCGCCCTTCCTGTATCATCTCGATATCCACATTCATTCAGTATACGTCCATCAGCATCCTCTGTCATGGCTACCCATTCGTTCGGAGCATATCTTCATCCTGCACTTATCAAAGACCTTCGCTCTTCATCAATCTACTCATAAGACCCGACCCGCCCATCATCATATGGGGACTCTCCAAGACATACCATAGTGACGATGGGCACATTATACATGGGCGATTCATGCTGAAAAACAAATTCTGGCAGTTTGAGAGTAGTAGGAGGATTCGGCAAGGTGTTCCGGCTGAGACCTAAGAATACGACCACGGGCAACATGAGATGTCTTGGCCGGGCAGGTAAAATCAGGGCGAGGTACTAGAAGATGGGGAGGAGCGCACATGTCACCTCTGGAAAGGACCAAACTGACATCTCATTCCGCAAAGCAGAGGCATGCGCTCCCGATCGTGAGGAAGAGAAACGAGAATGCGAGAACCAGCTGGCGTTGGTGGAACGAAGGCGTGGGGCCCATGGGGATGCGAGCAGATTCTCAAGCCAAATCCGGACTGATGCGGTGATGGCAATGATGGAAGAGAAATGAATATTGCCGCCCGAGACAATTACCCCAGCCATGAAGTTTAGTGCGCTTACTGTGGCCAGGTATACCGCTCGGAGGAGAACTCAGGGTGGGCAAACAATACCGACATAAAGTAGAGAGGGCTTGCCAGTAGCATGCTCGTTCTCCATTAACTGTCAGATGCCCTCATTATTTGTCAAACAATACTGTTGCGCCATTGGAAGGGTGATTTCAGGATCTTTGTTGCCTTGCATAGAATGATCCTCGAAGACTGCGTTGGAGAATTGTGAATCGCGCCCCTTAAATTTAGACATAAATGTCTCATAGCCAGATCACAGTCAGCAGACTTGATTGTATACGGTGAGGCCATCTTACTAGGCCATAAATGCTGCTGGCTCCCACTTGGTTCTATTGATGCCATCAGGGTTTTGTTTTCAGCCATTCATCGATTAGTTTTATATTATTAATCCATCATATGTACCATGATATATTATGGTTTATAATATTAGGATTTATATTATTATTTTCTGAATGAGTATGCTAATCATATGATTTTTAATATTAATCCCTCGGTTTTTATAAATCATTAGGATTTATTCTATCTTATTGAGTTGTCATATTAATATCACTTAGGATTATTAATATGTTTGGTTTATAATATTAATTGAAATGGTTTATAATATTTATCTCTTAGGTTTGTAATATTTGTCATAGGTTTATAAAACTTCGGGTTTTAATTCGTATGTCGCATGATTTATAATATTAAATTGGTAATGTGTATAAAAGTATTTAATTGGTTATAATCTTAGAGTTTATAATATTAATATTTGGTTTCACTATTAATATTGGGATTTATAATATCCTAGGGTTTATTATATTGATCTGTTGGGTTTATAATACTTTGGGTTTAATATTTGTCTTTCAATTTATAATATTAATTCCTTGGGTTTGTAATGCTAATGTTGATTAAGTTGAATTCATGTATTTGTATTGTTGCAATGCATGACAGTTATGATTTACCACATCTACTCATATATTTTAATCGTATTAATTTTGATACTAATACTGTTTTGATATTTGTTCTTAAACATTATTTTTCATCACATCTTACAGGAATAGCTTCGCTTATTTTTGAAAGAAAGTATCCATGAAAATGCACCTCTGACTATTAAATATTTTTATATGAATAACTTGGTGATTTATATTACATTGCAACTTATTCAAAGTTGCATTTTTTATGTGAGAAGAAATTAGAGTTTAATGTTAGGTTGTATAATGTTCTTTTTAATATTAGGGTATATAATAGTTGGTTTATATTAGGACTATAATATTTGGTTTAACTTTAGGGTTTCTAATATTGGTTTCAATGTTGATTGATAACATTTGGTATAAAATTAGATTTTGATTTTAGGTGTTTGAATGGAGAAAAAATATATCCAATATCATTGTGACAAAACATTGTCCCAATGTGACAAGAAATGTTAATCTTTGTAGGAATGTTACACGACACATTACAATTTTCCAATGTCGATGCGACACTACAATGGGGCTTCATATTGTGACATTAGAATCTGTAAAAACCAAACCAATGTCGTCATTATTGAAACATTGTCACAGATAACAATAAATTAGATATTCATTGTTGCAATGTTACATTAAATTAAATTTACTAAATGTTCCCTCTCAAATTTTGAGAATTAAGTTTTAAAATTGAAGCTTTTAGTAGTGGGTTTCATTGCGACATTACAAAATTAGGGTTTAATATTAAGTTTATAATTCTTAATTAAAGATTATGATTTATGATATTTGTTTTAATATTATAAGTTATAATATTGAGTTTAATGTTATAGTTTATAATATTGGTTTTATACTGCTAGTGTTTATAATATCCTGAAGTACTGTTGTTGGGTTTAAAGTTGTGAGTTTGAATGTTGTGAATACCTATCCAACATTTCATTATGATAAACATTGTCTAAAGTGACAACGTATGACAATCATTGTGGAACCTTGTTTATTATAATTTCTTGCATAATCACATTTGTCATTATAATAGGCGTCATTGATACGGAATTTTTGAGTGAAAATTATGGTTTATTAATCCATTGACATTACAATATTAAATATAGGTTTATTAACTCCTTGTGTTTATAATATTAATCCCTTGGTTTATAATATAATCGCCAGGTTTACAATAAAAATTATTTGAGTTTTATAATATAAATCCATGATTTAATAGTATTAATCCATTTGTTTTAAAATGTGCCATTTTTGGGTTGATTAATCACTTTAGTTTATAATATTAATCCATAAGGTTTAAATATTAATGCAATGAGTTTGTTTACCACGTATTTATAATATTAATTCCTTTTTGTTTAATTCATGGACGCCTAATATTAATCATAGGGTTTATAATATTAATAATTCCTTAGGTTTGATAATACAGTGATTTTTAATATTAATCTAGTGGTTGATAGTTATTAATCTATTGCGTTCTAATATTAATCCCTTGGAGTTTTGAATCCATTTGGTTTTTAATACGATAATCTCTTGGATTGCTAATATCAATCCATTAGGTTTATAATATTAATTTATTTACAAAAAATATAGTACTTTGGTTTATAACCACTTGGGTCTATATGTCATCCATATGTTTATAATATTAATTTTTTTGGTTTCTCAATCCATTGGGTTGTAATATTAATCATTGGGGTTTTAAATCCATTTAGTTTTTAATAGTGAAATCTCTTGTCATGTTACTTACATTTCAATTTATTCAATATAGCATCACATTACAAATTTAGAGTTTGTGATCACTTGAAGTTTATACTATTAATACGTTGGGTTTATTAATTCCTTTAATTTTATTACAAGTCATATCTTTAATATATATCCTAGGGTTTATAATATTAATCCTTGATTTATAATGTAATCCTTGTAACATAATATAATCCTTGTGTTTTATGATAACTAATCCATTGGTCTATTAATCATCGAGTTTATCTTCATTAATTTGTTGATTTATAATGGCTAATAATTGTTTTCACGAATCAGGTTGTTCTTCATAATCGTCTTGGTGGATCCTCCCTTTTTGATGCAGCAATTGCTACAACTAAACGATCAATACGTAAATCATTTGAGTAATCATTTGTAATAAAATTGCTACATTGCCGCGATCTCACTTCTCACTTTGACTCGCCAACATGCGCACCTCAAATATCAGCATGTCTGTCATCCCACACTGCTTTCGTGCCTCAAATCTCAAAAAATCCTTGACCCTCCTGATATTCATTCTCTTGCTACTCAAGTCATCTCCGCCCTGCTTTTCTTCCTTTATCTATAGCCCCCGCCTAACCCCTCTGTGCGCTCTCCCTAGTATACGCTCCCTCCGTCCCCACACTACAGTATCCCCAGACTCCCTCACAATCATATTCCCCCTTTAAATGTGCACCCCATGCCCCCAGTGCACCCCTCTCTGCCGTGTGGTCCCAAGCATGTATCTCAGCTCTTCTGAAAACCTTCCCATGGCCCCACGACAACGTCAACGTACAAGACTGTGATGCATTCTCGTGGTGCTACCCGGTGGGGTCCGGATCATCACGGAATCTATGAGTCCTCCTTTGTGTGAAAATGTCGAGAAAACACATACTAGTATAGGGATAGAACAACCTTAACCACCGACGAGAACACGGTCATGAAATCACTATCGGCGGAATTGTGAGCTGTCTGCTAGAAGAAAATTGAGGCAGCTCACGGGTTCATGGTTTCTCGGAGAATGCGAGCGTACGGATCATGGACTCGGAAGGTATGGACTAGAGTCCCGAGAAGTAGAGCACAGCAGTTCTCCCCATCTCTTGTGCGGTGCGTCCCCAGCCCCCGCATGTAATGGCGGCCATTGCCGCTGATTGCTGGATGCCTAATCGAGAGGCAGCCATAGAGGATAATGACGAACACCATGAGCGTACGTGCTTTCAGCTCACACCTTGTTTTTAACTTTGGACACATCACATCCTTCTTTTGTTTTTATATGTGATAAGTCTTAATGGTCATGGTGTTTGTTTACAAGGGATTGGTTTTTATCTGGAAGGCAGGTCTAGCTTGCTGATGCAGAAAACCATGAGAAGTGATGGAGCCATTCATCACAGGTATTCATGCCATATTGTCCATGCAGGTGCCACCCATGTTGTTATGAATGTAATCTATACAGGTATTCATCCACCACATTGTATTTATTTCCCATGGTATTGTAAGTGACATATATCCATGATATTCATTCACCATGTGTTGTGTATCCACCCATGGTATTTATCCATAAATTTACCCATGGTATTATAGGTGGTATTGATCCATGGTATTTACCCATGGTTTTGACCCATGGTATCCATCTATAGTATCTACCCATGGTATTATAACTCAAAAAAAAATTTCTATAAATAACAAGACTCTTTGTACAAGGTTCCCATACTTTTCGACCACAATGTAGCTTCTACGGTTATTCTATGTTTTAATAAAGCAAGTTTTCTTTGTGGTTTTATTTTTCTATTTGTATTTTCTTTTTAAGCACATTCTAATTTTGTAGATCTTGTCAAATCCCATTTCAATTTTTTAGATCTTTAGGAGCCTCCCCTAATATCTGGATCAGTGAGTATCGGTCCAGTTGTAGATCGCAGAATTGAGTTTGACTTTCTTTAAGTTTAATGTTTACGTGTCTGCAACAAACTTCATGAATTTTTGGGCATGAGATTTGTACATCAGATCTAAAAATTTTTGGTGAAAAATGCAAAAAAAAATTTTGAGATCTGGGTTCATGCAAAAAAATACAAATTCAAAAAATTCGTAGAATTGGAGTTCTATGAAGATATAGTTCATTCAAAATCCAGCAATGTTAGTAATTTTTTACTGACGACAATTCATGGACGGCAGCTCTCCATCATTTTATTTCAGTTTTGAAAAAATTTAGATAATTAGTTATATATCTCATCTCCTCTTGAAAAAATACCTGCGATTTCAAAAAAAATATCGATTAAATTGGTCCAGGACGGTTATCTTTGACCAAATTATTTTTTTTTCAGAGAATTTTTATGTGATAAATAGAGATAATTCTGCACTTACAATATAAGTCCTAGGGTCTTTCAGATGTCATTCAAACACGAAGATGCGAAATGGTATTTCATTTCCAAAAATAGGTTATAATAAATATTTTGGGTTATATTGATTTAGGTTAATAATATTTTAATTGGGCTTTGACATTCGGAGCGGGTTCCCTTTGGAGACGTGCCCTCCACCCCAAACTGTAGGCTACTACTTCTCTTAGCCAGCATATGGTTATGGTTCAACCACACAAAAAAATCATTCTCATTGAAGTCCATTTACTAGGCTACACATATTCTTTATAGTTGGTCACAAACATTACGGTATCTCTATCCTCGGATACTCATTCATAAAGCCTGATTATGGGTTAGCTACACAAAACCCCTTCTCTTTAGTGGCTCCTCATATTCAAAAAAGGCTTCTTGGGAGGAACTTCACGCAATGGGGACCATTGCTAGCAAGAGGAGAATGATATAGAAAGGAAAATAGCATCCCTTATGGTATTCATCACAATAGTATCCATCACCATGGAATTTATCTACTGCAATGCTATAATCAGAATCTACCCGTAAATGCACCCATTTTATTTATTTTCATGGTATTGTAAGTGACATATATCCATAGTCTTCATTCACCCATGGTATCCATACTCCACCCATGGTATTCTATTCCACGAATTTTTATGAGTATTGTAAGTGGTATGGACCATAGTATTTACACATAGTTTTGACCCATGGTATCCACCTATGGTATCTACCCATGTATTATAACTCAAAAAAGATGGCTATAAATAACAAGCCTCACTTTGTAAATATTGAGAATCTATCTCACCACAATGCAATATATAGTTATTCTTTGTTTAAATAAAACAATTTCTTTGTGGTTTTATTTTCTTTGTGTTCTTTCTTTTTTGAACATTCTAATTTTGCAAATCTTGTCAAATCCATTTCAACTTTTAGATCTTGAGGCCTCCCAAAGTCTGGATCACCAAGGCAGGCAGTAAGATTTTGTATCTCATTTTGGTACGATGTAAAGTATCTTTGTTATTTATAATATAGATTAGCTAACTTACAGTATATGATAATATGTATATATATATATATAATTCATTTAAACTCATTAGTCATAGGTTTACAATATTAATCTCTTAGGTTTTTTATCCCTTAGGTTTATAATATTAATCTTTTTGGTTTATTAATCTCTTTTGTTTTAATTGCTTGAACATAATAATAATCCTTTGGGTTTATAGTATTAGTAATTCCCCTTGATTTATTAATAACCTGGAGGTATGTAGTATTAGACCTTGAACTTTTATTAATCTCTTAGGTTTCTAATATTAATCATACATTTTAATCTCTTTGGTTTTTAATATGAACAATCCTGCTTTATTAATCACTTAGTTTATAATATTCATCCCTTAGTTTTATATCAATTCAATGCATTTATAATAGTTATCCATACAAAATATAATCACTTAGCTTTATGATGCTTTGGGTTTATAATATGAGTGCATTTTACGACAATATATTAAACTTTTGATTTATAATCTCTTGGGTTCATAAATCCATAGATATTATAATATTAATCACTAGCGTTTATAATCCTTGAGGATTTATAGTAGTAATCAACCTTGAGTTCCTAATATTCATCCCTAGGTTCATAATCATCAATCCATTTGGTTTAATGACCAAGTCCTTCTGAACAATATAATCACTAAGGCTTAAAGTCCCTTGGTTTATAAATTCATGGGTTTATATATTAATATAAGGGTTTATGATGTTAATCATGAGATTGTTACCACCCAGAAAGTTTTATAATAGGTATACATTATTATTATTATTAGTTAATTATTATTACTATTAATATGGATTTCTTAGATCTTTATTCCAATTGTCCATCTATTTATGATATTAATCCCTTGGGTTTTTTATAATATCCATTATTTTTGTATTGTCATATTATTATTATTATTAATTAATTAATATTAATTTATGATTATGATGATGATTAACAATGTCCACTAAGACCAATGAGTTTCATTGTAGCTTAAGAAAATAAACTAGTTGATATTTTTTAAATATTATTTCTATAATCAAATAGAAGCGAGGGAAGAGTTCTGAATCACTATATTAATTATTTAATATTAATTATTAGTTAATATTATATTTAAAAAATAATAATAATAATTATATATATTTATCAATATTATCAATAATAATATTTATTTAGTTATTATTAGAAAATGTCTGAGAATATAGGTTCTATGATTAAATCCTTTTACTATACTTATGCTTAGAATGGTCTTGTAATTGTTGATGTCACTTCTTATAGTCTTAAAAATACTATTTTCTATATATATACCTAGAATAAAGATATACTGCTTGCCAAATTTGATATCTTGCTACAGCAATATTAATGAAATACTTTCTCTAGATGATGCCTTGAAAAGGAAGTGATAATCATTTTATAATTATTGGCTTTTAGTTTATTTGCTACATAAATAGGTTTAGGTCTATTGAAACAACACATAACATAAATTTATGAAACAACATAATTAAAATATTTGGAGTGATTATGATATGTCGATGTGCTCTGTAACCCGATACTATGGAATTAATTGGAGCCTTCATTCCTGCCTTAGGTTACCCAAATTATCCTTTCGGTCCTCTGAGGCCATAAAAACATCTTGCCATTTACGCACAATTGTATACGCCCAAAATAATTGAGCCTTAAGCCTATATAATGTTATTTCTTATCCAAAAAATCCTTTGGAGGTATCATCTATATGTAAAATAGATAAGTCTAGCAATCTAACCCCTCACAAAAAGAGTGCTTTTCTAATTTCCTAAAATTAGTGTGTGTGTGTCCAATAGAACATAAGTGACATTACAAACTGTGTACTCTTCATAGTTGTATGCCTTTTCTCCTAATGCATAAGGGATATAATAATGGACCCATATTTGGATCTTTGAAAGTTATTCAAATTTAAAAGTATCTTCTCATAGTGAGACATGGTATGCTTCACCATATACATGTCTAGGCCAAACTTTTAACTTGCACTTT
Organism: Pinus albicaulis; assembly: GCA_034641835.2. Classification (NCBI taxonomy): domain Eukaryota; kingdom Viridiplantae; phylum Streptophyta; class Pinopsida; order Pinales; family Pinaceae; genus Pinus; species Pinus albicaulis. Next base: position 267,248,813 of record CM076579.1, read on the forward strand.
TCCCATGTCGGCTGAAAGTAGTTTTGTTGAGACAAGTTTCCATGATTTTAGCATAACCTTTGGATAAAGGGTATGACAATGGATCATATTTATCTCTCATGAAAAAATTTAGTTCAGTAACTTTATAGTTAATAGAGACATACATTTACTTGTATAGGGCTATAAGTAATGACACTTTCATCACCAGAGGTTTGGGAAGGCAGTTTAGTATATTTATTTTGAGAATCTCTTTACCTCATGAAAGAAATAGTTTGCATCTATGATCTAGTGAGTGAAATGATTATAATTTTTGTAAATAGGTATAGTTTATTTGTATCTTTCTTGGTGCAATTCAAAATGAATGCTTTCTATTGGCTTCAATAAATATTATTTCATAAAAAATATAAAAAGCCTATTTTAATTTGAGATTGGTTTGAGTTTTCATACATAGAATATATACACCCAAACCATAAAAAAAAATAAACCCAAACTTATGATAAAGAGGCGAAAACACTCAATGATAGTAGGGTACGTGGGAACAACATCAAGTTTCATAGTTTGAAACTTGAGTTTAAATTTTACACACAAGTGAATTTGGGTCTCTGTTAGTTAGATAAATAATCCCAAAATGTGTTTTACATTTATTATGCTTTAATAGTCCAAGTAGTGTAAAAATGCCTTTGAGTAACTTATCATAAAGCATACGGTTCCACGTTTGAGGGTGTGCAGTGGTTCTTTGTTGAAGATTACGAACGGTTTTACTAAAGTTGTCTGGGACACCTTGGTCTCGTGTTTACATGATTTTGATATATGTTAAATTCATTTTTGTTTAGGAATTGATATTATCATATTTATTCGATATTTATACTGTTGTCATTTTAAATGTAGAAAATCCTAATTGATTCCTAGAAAAATCTCCGGTGTAGCCATAGAGTGAAGTTAATTGTTTGTTTGAAGCTGTTGTATGCGAAAATATGAGCTATATTTATCTTTCTTGATTCTTGATCAAAGTGTTGTTGGGATATTGTCACTCGTTAATTGTGGCTAACCTTAGGAATGATATTTTACGGGTGAATCTTGTATTGCGAGTTGCTATTGGCATTAGAATTGCTTTTGTGATCGCTAACTTGTTCAATCATAGAACTAATCATGTGATTTGGGATATCAATCCATGGTTGTATGAAGCCTTAGTAGGTGCCCTTGGTAGAAGATCCCCATTGTTGATGATCGATAGGTCTAATGAACAATGAACTCTATTTAAGAAATATATGTATATAAGGGTACTACAAAACATTAGTCGAGGAGATTGAAATTGTAGTCCCCATGCTCCCATTGGACTTAGTTAGACTAGGTATTATAATTGTAATTACGTTTTCCTCTTGTTTTCCAATTTCATCCTATATATTTCATGAGGGCTTCGTCAAATGTGATCACCTTACCTAAATATGTATTTTATAATTATAACCTTAAAGTCTTGGTTAAAGATGATCACTCTCCATCAATGTTGTACCTCTATAAATAGATATTCAATGAAGAAGAGTGTACCATGGAAATTACCTTGCAACAATCTCCTCTTTACTTCCATGCTCAATTTCTTAGGTTTCTCTCTCTTTCTGATGAAATTATTCATTTCTTAATGTGTGCTTCTTTATGTAGGTCTACTTACAGCACTTTTACATTCAACTCATTAAAGTTTTTTCTTTCTTGGAATTCTCCTTGGGCTTCCTTAGTCGTTGGGCCAATTTCTAGAGCATTGATACAACCAGTTCTTATAATAGGGTATTATTAACTTATGCATCATATTTTTTTTGCTTAGGCTTCCCCCTCAAGTCACTTTTTGCATATCCATGTTTTTGGTTCATGGCTGCTGAAGATTTTCACTGTGATTGTTTTTATTAATTAATTTTAATCATTTGGTCCTTTTGGCTTATTCTATGTTTTTGATACATATTGTTGGTTTGTTCATTTCCTTAATAAATCTATAGAAAAGGGTCCATTATATTTATTAAACAACGCAAAAGATACCATTCCATTGAAGTTTACCTTGAAAGGGTCCATTCCCTTTGTTCAAACCCATTAGATGATTTAACACTTGCAATTTATTTTCCCATGCTGTTCATACATGTAAACTCAAATCATTATTTTCTAAATGTAGCCCATGGTGTCTTAAGTGTAATAACACTCTTAAAAACTGCCAGCTCCTCATCAAGCTCATGAAATATTACTTGCAATGATTCCAAATTGTTTTGACAATTGTTCGTCTAGGAAAAGTTAAAGATTTTTCTCAGTTAAATAATAAATCATTAGGGACTTGGATGTTGTATATGTAGAAGTTTTTCTAGCTTATGATTGAAAACTACCTCTTAAGAACTTCCTTCTGTTTGTCCTTGTAAGCCATTTAGTCACTAAAACTTGAGTCCTTGGAGCATGGATGTTAATTAGCCCAAGTCCTCCATCTTCTCTATGGAGGTAACAGTATCACTAATGCTTAAATGCTTCCTTCTTCCTCATTTTCTGTGGAAAATGATAGAGGGATGTGTTTTAGTTTCTTATAACGAATTTGGTACACCATTTTTTGTTCATCTAACCTGCTGTCATGGACTAATTTTTACTGCATGTAAGACCAATTTTACCCTAAGTAAAATTGCTTTCACTATGTAAAATAACTTAATAAAACACTTTTAATAGGTTGTTTATGGTCAAAACAGGGGAAATTTTGAGGAAATATTAAACAAGTCTATATTTGTTTGATTTTCCTCATGGAATAATTAATTAAACAATTATTTAATTATTATTCCTGGTCATGTTTAACCCCAAAACAAAATTAATTAGATAAATCCTTTATTATCTTATTATTTTCTAGGAATAATTATTAAATCATATTTAAATGATATTTATTGTTAAATATATTAAATGTTTATAATTAAATTAAATAAATCATTATTTATTTATTATCATTAAACCACTTCACTTAAAATAATAAATAAATCATTTATTTATTATTCTAAAATAAAGGGATTCTTAGAGTCAAATCACATACTATAAATAAATATAATAAAATATTCCATAAAAGGTGGATCTAGATTTGGTTAATATTATTTGTGCTTTACAGGAATCTAGAATGACCTAATATTTTGTTATAAATGAAGGAGTTTTCCCATTTCATTTCTCCCACCTTTTGTTGCCTATTAGATCACTCTGGATCTATACTCTTGGTACGACTTTGAGCCATTATCCTTGTCACATTCTCCATTATTTTCTTTAACGGAGGCTCCTTTGAGTTTATGTTTGTCTGGGTTTTCTGCAGACAGAGAGAAATTCTAGACAAGTCTTGAGGACTTTCGAGACCCATCCATTGAGGAGAATTCGGCTTACCTTTTTCTTTTTCTCCCCGGGTGCCCCTTAATATAAAATTATTAAAATATTGTTGCTGTCTTTCTATTGGATGTATGGAGAAAAAACGCCTTTCTTGCTTAATGTCTTTTTATGTAGATACGGATTTTTTAAAATATTTGTGATCAACTAACTACGAGATATAAAGATATTGGCTGACCATGATAGATGTAGGGCTATAAGTTATAGCGCTAAAGTGGTCTTTTCGTACACTTCAACAAAAGATTCAACACTAACACAATTCATCGAGAAAGATAAGTAAAAAGAATCTGCCGATGGCCGATTAGTTTCCTTCCTCACTTTTTATCATGGAAAATGATAGAGGATATGTTTCAACTTCTTATAACCATTTCTTTACAACAGGGAGAAGGTGTTTTAAAAAGGATGATTAGAGTTATTGTAATATTTTTTGTTTTGTTTAAAGCTTTCAAAGTGTTCATTGAGTGGTTAGAGTATAATTAATTTAGTAGGTACATATATTTTTTGTTTTGAATGATGTTCTTTTGTTTTATAGATGATGAATCATGATGTTATTGTTTTTTGTATAATGATTTATTTTTTTCTTTTGGGCTTGGAGCTATGCTTTGTATTTAGATAAAAAATTGCATAATGGTTTTTTGAACTAATTACACTTGTTTACTTTGAAAGATGCCTACGTCTATTAATTCTCATCTGGAAACTGTGATAAGTTCCTGAATCGATTTGAAATTTCATAAAGATATTCGGTGAGATGTCAAAAGCTAATCTAGGAAGAAACTATAGGGATAATGGTGGTCTCTGCTAAAAAGCCTAAATCCAAATGCATTCTCATACATGCTTCAAAAGCTCTTTGTTGTCTGATATATGAGAGATGTTAACTCTTGTAAAGAATGCATACGATATCCATATGATGGATGAAAAGATGAGTTCCTCAAGTGATCGGTGAGACAAATGCGGTTTACGACGAAATTGGTAATTAGAAATGTTAAAAGTATTTCCTTTGAAGGTGACAAACATTCTGAAATGAAAAAATGGAGTGTAGATGACGTGGGAAAATTTCAAGGCGATTGATTCTCAGATTTCCATTTACTAAAGAAATACCTTCTACAAATGAAGTTCACGAGGATTAGATGTAATTGTGTAGTTGGAAAGAATTTGAGTAGTAAAGCCCAGAAGACGAGAAGCTAGATCTGATGCAAAAACATGTGGAAAGGTGTAGAAAACAAAATTGTAAATGGTAAAGAAATCTATTTGTCAAATGGAAATATTTGGAGAATCACAAACATATCGATGTGTGGAGGAATACAAGAAATATTTAATAAGTAAGAAAACTTGGGAGGCAAGTGGAGGAACCATCATATCTCAGTTTAATCTGATGGAAAAAGAAGTTGCCTCATGGCCCGATACAATTGAGCATTTGTATTCAACATCTTATGTAAAGGTTGTCCTATGACATATTATCCAGGATCACATGAGATTTCTATCTTTCTTGCATTGACATATCTTCTCAATTCATAACTTCGTGGTTGGGAATAGGCTGATATCTATCTCAAGTAAGTATTGTTGAAGCGGAGATGCAACTCCTAAGTTTGGCATTGTCTTTGGATGATTCGACTATTGATAATAGCCTACTTCGGATCTGCCTGTAAAGGAGATTTACCATGGTTATTTTCACTATTAAGCATTCCTATCTGCTTGGTATTCGAAATACTTAGAAGAACTTCTCTGACACAAAATGTTATGAACTTTTCCTTAATATTTTAAATGGTATGGATATGATTGCAAAAATTTGGTATGTGTTAGGTAGATGGAACATCGGTAATGAAAAGGACAAAGGAATGGAATTTTTGTTAGACTACAACTATAAACTTTTCCCATATATGCTTAATATTCGTTGTATGGCTCATGGGATGAATATTTCATTAGAAATAGTAAACAAGTTTCACTTGATTCCAAAAGGTTAGAAGATCTTGTCTCGTGAGACTCATGCATGCTTACCTGCGTAGTCCCAAATGATGTTACTATAGTTTCAATAATTTATATGGTGTTATGGATGGAAAAACTCTTTATGAAAGATGTTGATACAAGATGGATCTCATTAAATGGACCAGCAAAGACTATTTAGTGAGTTCAAATATTTGGTAGGGTTGATGTATGAAAATCGCTACAATGTAGACAAAGCTCGGAAGATCTTCTTTTTCAACTAAGCTGAAGTATAGAAAATTATTGACATTGGTAGGAGTATTCCTATGCTACATGAAATGAATGTGCTCATGAAAATGTCACGAGAATACTTACAATATTATTATTCCGAATACACAAATGCAAAGAAAGTGGCATGCCTTGTATAAGATAATTTGTATATGATGTCGGACTCTTTTACCAGGTCCAAAGTTTACAAGTTGGACTAATATCATCAATATAAATACTAATTTTTTAATTATTTTTGATGAAAAAAGGGATACTATGTCGCGGTCAGTAGGTATATGGTCCCCTTTCATTATATTATTAGGCAGGATAAATTACCTAAGATTTCCCCATGTCTTAAAGACATTTATAATATTTGATCTTAGTGAGATAAAATTTGGTAGAAATGTAGATCTTTATATTGAAGTCTGACAAAATGATTTCTAACAAGATGTGATGATAGAACCACATCATGTGCAGTATGTACATATTATTGGAACAATTGTCGATGTCAAGAAATTTAAAATTCGATTTTAAAAAGAGATTAAAATGTTTAGTAGACCACTTTTGCAGAAAGTATCGTGCATGAAATTTCTTGAAGGTATTTTAAGATTCATTAATTGTATCAACAAAGGTGGAAACTTCTTTGAGAGGCTGAAATATGAGTAATATATTTTTTTGGAAAATCCTAATGAAAACAGTGCTATAACAAGATTATGGACTACTTTAAGTACAGCGATACATAACAGAAAACATATGAGAATATTTCAAATTAATGGATTTGTGTAAACCATGATTTTGGGATCAATGGAGGATGAGAGAATGTTGGTACTTATGTTCTTGAAAGTCAAAGTTGAGAAAAACTTGATACTTATGTTGGTCATGTTTAAGATTATATGTAACAAAATATGACATTAAAAATTACCATATGAAAGAGCACTAGTGCTTTAGCGATGAAATTTGATAGAAGGGAAAACAATATGTAAAATTATCTAATAGACTTGATAAGTGTATAATGTTTTAGGCTCATAATGTGTGATGCAATAAAATCATGTTCATAATGTAAAAGAAAATGATGACCAAGGAATGAGAAGCTGAAATTGAAATACCCTAGGACCATTATTTTAGTATAAATATTCTGTTGATCATGCGAGATTACTATATGTCAAAATTAAGGTAAAAATGGGTTCTATATTTTGTATTTTCATTCTAACATTATGATAATTTATTTCATGCGTTTTATTTTAAGATTGATGTTTCATATTTAATCCTTACATTGTTTTGTTTCTTATTTGTGACGAAGTAGTATTTGGATTTGATAAGGTCTAGGACCCTATTTTCTTTTCACATAGATAGCGTACGGAATAGTATTAAATGATAAATAAGTAAATTCACAAAGTGCTAGCAAAGCATCAATGGGCTCCTTCAAGTACATGAAACCTTGATGTCTAGCTTTGACATCTTGGAAAATTTTAATAGTATATATGTTGCTTGTGTTTGAAATTTTCTTGAGTTTGGTTTATATTTTCTTGGAAAATAATTATTGATATTTGAAATGTGTGATTTTATATTGGTATTGAAATGAGTTGTTTTGATCTTTTTAATGAAAGTAAGTCACTTATTTGATGAAGTTAGGACTCTATTTTCACATAGATATTGTCTTAGTATTAAATGATAAATAAATAATTTAGGAATTCTAACACTAAGCATGATAGGCTTTATTCAGAAGTACATGAAATTGTGTTGATGTCTAGCTTTGATATCTGCAAGAAAATTTTATTAGTTTAGTTTGTTGCTTGTTTAGAGGATTTTGTGTTGAGTTCAAAATTTTGGTTTTTGGTCAAAAGGAAATTTTTAGTCCCTTGAATGCTTATGGTTATATCATGCATAGATCAATAGATCTAGTTTTGTTATTATAATCATTATTGTTTCTTTTATATTTGGTGGTTTGAGGAAAAGATATTTATTTCCTTTCACTTTTTAAGCATAATTTAAAATCTTCACCTTTAAGAATATAGTAAAATATTTTTTCTTATTATGTTTTTTCTTGGAAAATAATTATTTATATTTGGAAAGGGAAGTAAGTCACAGGTAACTAAGAAAGAAAAATAATCATGTACTAAGTTCTGAATTCATCTAGGAGACCTATTGGCATGAGATCGACATTCATTTTATGCAATTACACTTTTGATGCAGTAGAGCTAAATTCGGCTTTGGGAAGGTAAGATAGCTTGGATTGATATAGCCCTGCAGGAAGTTAGAATGTTGGTTTCAACTTACCATGCCATAATCTTTGGTGGAACAAAGGAACCACGTCGGTATTATGATTCTTTCCAGTTCTGGGTGGCCATTTTTGGGAAAGCATGGAAGGTAGTAGTGGTTTCCTAACATTTAGTAGAAATGTATTCTTATGTTGATTGTAAATTCCCGGAATATCTTGAAATATGATGGATTCTGAAGTGGTGGTGTTTGACCTTTCTAGTGGCGATTATATTCCTAGATATTCTGGAATTTGCAATCCTCATAAGTTTAGAAATCGGTCTGATAACATGTGTTTAGTTTTAAGTATATGTTTAAATCAAAATAATTAGTACCCCTTCTAAATTCAATTTTGTATTCCTTAATAGATTTTGGTATTCAAATATTTTATTATTATATGATGCTTCTGAGAGACTTTTGGGTAGTTTGATTGTCTCTTTGGTGTTGTTCTATGTAAATAATTTGATTGTATTAATATCGTTTTGTGCGGGGAGTTCTTGATACGAAATGTGCACTCTCTGAAGATATAAATGGCATGCACACCTGATTACATTGCTATCTTCACACCAGAACACCACATTCGCATGCTCAATATACCTAGGTGATCTCTTAGATTTTTGCGGCATTGAAATATACTACACTTTCTCTCTCTTCTTCAATTGCTAACATTGTGTTGTTGTGTAAAAGCGGGAGGTCTTCTTTGCACATTGTAGGATACTAATTTGCAATCGTTACATATTCTTCCTTCTTGCTCTTGATTTATGAAAAATACTTGAGCTCCTCCAAACAAGTAGTAACATGGTGGGACGATAACGATCCTCCTCACGGTACAAGAGCACTTTCAAAATGCCGGTATAGATTCATAATAGCCCAATGTGATTTTATTATTTCAAAATTTATTAATGTATTCAAGATCAATCAATTTTGTGTTGATGAAGGTTGATTACATCTTGAAATCATCCTATGAGAGTGTCATACATAGTTGGATATGGTTTCACTGTCAAAATGTATTCATCATAGAAGCCTCTTCTCTACCTTCAAGGCCAATCATACGCAACCCATTCCCTCTGAAAGAAGGCTTCCAATCTCTGTACAATTGGGAGCTGTGGCAGTGGAGGCCCAGACAACATGGACTAGGTTTATTGGTGTAGAAATAATTATGGTCAATGGAGCCTTCCACCTACATTAATGCACCATTAGTGGGTTCCCTTGCTTAATTGAGCTGAAGTGATGTTATAGTGCAGAGAATTCTTGGAAATTAAAATATTTCGGGGTGAATGATGCATTCATCATGTTGTAGAATAGTGTGGCATGGAGGAAGGCATTTGGAGCTAACGGTATAGTTGAAAGGGACACAAAATTTGATGAGAATCTGAATTTAGTGGCCTTCATCCATTGTTATGATAAAGTGACCTTTTGTGTGCTACATTGCTTATGGGATTTTTTTGAGACAAGGGAGCTCTACCGAAGATCTTTAAGACGATGAGAAGTGAAGAAGTTTACGAGATGGAGGTCCAAATTAAAGGAGAAGAGACATCAGCTTTCCTTGATTTCAAGCACAGTGGTGTCAATACCACAGTTTAGATCCATGAGATCTTAATAATGTATCTTTGAGAGAATTAGGAGCTACACCAAACCAAATTCTTGCACTTTCTCTAGATAACTACCGAGATGGTAGCAAGAAAGGTCTCTAGCACTCAAAAAACAAATGTTTTCCCCTTTTCCGATCTTGCCTAGAAAAATCTATCTGAATGACTATAAATGATCGGAGAAGGATGATGTTAGATGTCCTTGTCGATGCGGTGTTTGAGAATTTTGGCACACAAAAATTGGAATTTACGATGCATCTCCTAGATATATATATATATATATACTTAACGAATAAAAGGAATCAAGATACTTACTCTGCCTAGATATGATCCTTTGATTTAAAATGGAAGCATGATAGAGATGTGCCTTGGATTCCTCTTCTAATGGTTATTTTGATCGTTGATCAATTTCTGGGCTTTCTGATCCATGATTTGACACAAATATGATCAAATTTCTTGATGAATTGAGTATAAAGCCATCACAATGTCAGCATCCCTATAATGTCTTGAGCATTCATTTCCAGGAATGAAATCTTCAATTTCATTAAATATCAACAGCTCACACGAAGTTCGATCAACCTACGGTGGCACTGTTTTATTCTTTTGATCTCCTACCTCGAATATTAGTTATGATTGTCTTTTGGAGCATACCTAAAGTTAGTTTAAGTAGCATTCTAAGTAGAACATATCTTACTTTCACTTGGCATATTTAAGTTAGTGAAAAGGGCATTAGAAATAATATCTCATCATTTCCATAGTAGTTGTGTTTTCAAGTAGTCTCCTTTGTATACAATAGCTTTATCTTATTGCGGCGGTAAGCCTCAAGGTTCATCATTGCCCTGCCAAAAATTGTAAGAATATCATGGCGGTGTTTTAGTACAACACCCTTGTGGAAATAACCTTTTGTATGAAAATAATCCTAAAGTGTTCATTATAGTATCTGTGGGCATAACTAAAAGTATACCTATAGTGGTAAGTTCTAAGATGTCTGGTTCACTAAGCACAAAAATTTTCTAGATTTCTTGGCATGATATTATAGTCATTAACAGCATCTTGAATAGTGGTTTGTAGAACAAGGCCAACAACCTGAAGGGATCTAAAAGGAATCAACAAGCCTAAGCGTTGTGGTATGTTGTTGATGACAAACTTCAGAACAAAAAGGCATCATCACACGCCAAGGTATAATTCTAAATGACACATGAAAAGCAGAGAGAATAGTAGGCGGTACTTGATTCATTGATCGATGTATGATACTAAGCTTATATATAAACGGCGAGTCTTTAATTTTTTGAACGAGGCGTTAGAGCTGCTTAAAGGTATTAATTGAAAATAATCAATAATATAGTAACTTTGAATTTAATGACTAAGAGAGCTTCATGAGTTGAGAAGCGACAATCTTCTTGTAATCAACATAGTGTTTTTATCGATTGAAGTGTGGGAGGAGTGTAGGAGTAGTGACTATGGACATTTGGAGAAGTGGTGGTAAAGCTGTAGTTGTGAATGGTGACAATAGTTGCAGGTGCAATAATGGTGTATGATAGCAACCATTCGCATCTTTGTCTAGAAATTGGAGCAATAAAAGATCATGTAGCACATTTGTATTGGCACCTTTAGGTACCTTGGAATTTTGGTGCTAGGAGTAAATTGCATAGCACATTGAATGATTCCTTATAACTGATCCTCATGAGCATGAAAAAAGAGGTACCTTGAAGAAAGTGCATAATAGATTTTATGTCTTAGTAACCACGATCATGAAAGACCTTGATTTTGGCATCTTGGTTGGAGGTAATTGGGCTCTTTGATGCATTACGTTAGGAACTTATAAAGAATGGTCTTGTGGATATGGATGCCTGAATGAAGGACCCCTCCTCTACATCATGGATTAGGGAATTTGATGCATCGATGGCATTCATCTAACATTGTGAAGGAATGTCTGACAATTTTGGGATAATCCTGTGAGAGATTTCTTGGATGAAGAAGGACCATGATAAATTCTTAAAATTTCACTAACACCCCAGATAACAAACTTCCTAGAAGTTGGATGTGCAATTACATGTGAAAAGTCCCTCATCTCTCATATGAGGCTCATGATTGAAGAAACCCCATTAGTAACTAAAACAAAGCCTCAGGGGCTATAAAATACTTGTAAAGTAATGACGCTTTTCTTGACATTGATTATTGATAAAAAGAAATTCACCATGACTAAGTATGATGACACTAACAGTGGTGATATATCTCTGGTACATAGACTGAACATCTGATTATGATTAATGTTTTGAGGTACACCGACCTATGATTGATAATAGGGAAAGGGGCGGGTTTATGGAAAGCCTTTTATGATTATGATGGATGAGATATGTCATTTTTACATTCTACCTATCGGATGATGACACTCTCGTTTATCAATGTAAGTTAAGATGGAAGACCTAGACTTGATGTAGTATTTTTTGATAGCAAGTCTGATGGATGAAGTATATATATACCTATATATATATATATATATATATATATATATATATATATATATATATATATATATATATATATATATATATATATATATATATATATATATAGATATATATATATATATATATATATATATATATATATATATATATATATATATATTGTGGGGATCCCCAGTGATTCCTTTTAAATATTATATATACCTCATTATAAAGATTTGAATTGATCTATGAATGAGCCTCATATATTATATAGCTGCTTATTAGGATGTCTTTGTGATTATATTACCTAAGGTCAGATATACACTACATATTCCATGGATATTTTGATGATGGTGTGATGGGTGGAAAGAGCACAAGAAATCATAATTCCTCTATAATGTACAATGCCTACTTAGGAAAACAAAACAGAAAGCTCATAGTGGCTATTTATTATTTAGTGTGCAATTTCTATGAGAAATAAGAAGTTAGAAAATATGTATACATTTTTTGTGACATGGGACATCATAGAAAGGTGGAAAGTGTTTTTATAGAAACTACATTGATGAATTTTATTCTAGCTTCATGTCAATGCCTTTGTAAGTTCATGACCATTATTTTCCTCATCTATAATCATCTCTTAACATCACTATTATGTTTAGAAACACCCTTGATATTGTTTTTAGGAAGTGACATGAGGGAGCATTGCTTCTTAATGTTGAGAAGTTATTTCTCAGAGTAATGACTATGATTTCCCTCTAGGAAAATGGTCTTCTTATAGCTACCCAAACCATATTGTTGAAGAATAGTTTTTTGGGGGGTTTTTAGTCTCCTTCAGGACCTTAAACATTGATGTACTTTAAGTACGGGAGTTTGGATTGTGCTTATTATGTTGGTTTTAGTTTTTATGACGTTCTGTGATGGAATAACACTAGAATACTAAGTCTATCATCATAGACTTGAAATTCATGAGATATACTATTATGTTAAACCCTTCTTCCAAATTGTAATTATCTTGGAATATTATACTTGTATGTAAAAGTAGCTAGGTAATTGATATTAATCGCCTAAAAATTGACTTATCTCATGGGTGTCGAGATATTCATCATGAATGAATTTTAATATTATTTTACTAATACCATTATAGAAGACAGTTTGAGAGAAGGTAAGGATATTTTCCCAAGAGTTACATTCATTATAGTCACAAAGACACCACACCCATTACATAATGAAGATATTATAGGTGTGCCAAGATTTTTATTGAGATACCAAATAGGGTTGTCACCTCTAAATGACTAAATATATGCTTATACAGTCATTATACACTAAGAGATCAAATGAATGTTGAATATATTGCCACATTCATCCTAAACAACATATGTTTGTTGAGAATGTCTAATAACAATCTCAAATTCTATAATATTTATTGAGATGTTTTTCAATATATTCAAGACACTTAAATGTTTAGGTCCATTCATACTTGACATATATATCGCCATTTTGTCCCCCAAACAACCACTTAGATAATCACTACCATGGGAACTGCAATTTTGTTGTAGATACACTTGAAAGTAGAGACATCTGAATCAACAAATTTAATCCGTTCTTTGAATTCGGAGGATATTTACAAAATATAGAATTGATATTAATTGTTTTTAGCATAGGATATGTATCTAGAAGCAATGAAGTAGAAAGGTATGTGAGCATACATGATACAGCATTATTAGGGCTGGAGATTGTGATCTGAATAAATCATGTACTAGGCAGGTTCCTAATAGAACCAACAGGTGAGAGAAGAATATACAACTATATTTTACAATAAAGATAGATGAAAATGATTGAAGGTTTATGATCAGGTCACTTCAAATGCCTGCTTTGCTTAAACTATAGTATTCATTCCAAATTCTTGTAGTTTATGTGAAATGATTCACCTTGTAGAAAGAAAACTAAAACAATAAGTCGTGCAATATGATATAGTCAAGCTATTTGAAAACAAATTAGTAAGGAATAAACCATATACATCAGCAGAATCTTTCAATATGGAAAATCAAAATTAGTATATAGATGCATATAGAGGAAAAATCTCGTATTAGTACTCTTTATTGATGATGAAGGAAGTCATTACAAACCAAGTAAACTAATTTGAAGTGACCATATAACGTTCCCAAGCCTCATCATAGTATAAATCTCTCCAGTAGCAACTACTGATCTAATATCAATTAAATTTCTCAACATTTCTCCTGCTCCAAAATTATTCCTTCTCAAGCACTTAGTTCTTTCGATTTATATATAACTATAGGGTTGTTTTACAATCAATGACAATAATAGGAAATACATGTTTCCCATTCCGTATATGTCAAATGAATATGATTGAAACGAGCACATATGAACTCTTCTAGAAAACCTTGGCCAAGTGGAGTCGGATCAATGAAGTTGCTCCCAATATGACCAACACACTGTGAATGTGGTAACAGTAGCCTTGCATGGGTACCTGCATAACCTTAGGCCCCTTAGATCCACATTGTTGGTGAGCTCTCGTATGCTATATAATAGCCAAACCCTTGGAAACCTTTGCTTGATGAAAGTCTTGCTTGAATTGTTCTTGTTTCTTGTATTAGTGCATGTAGCAACTAAAATGATAGGGAATGATAAACCCTTGATCATTGGTCCTGGAGATGATGCCCAGTTAACCAGGTAATTGGGAATGGTGCCCAAATTGACCTATAACAATTTCCCCCTAAAGCATGAGATCCAAATAATAAAAACATTTGATTTAGATGCTTTACACTGTGATGAGTTTGGAGATGAAGTGAAATGGTCACCTACATCAATATTATAATACATTACATCATGATATATCCTCATTGATCATAATTGTTGAGGGTAGGCATTCCCATATTCAGCACATAAAACAATCTAATAACATGTACATAATTCAGAAAGTCATCTTCATTGGAATGTTGCCTAGATGAAAACATGCCTACAGATATAGGCCCATGTTTGGATGAAAATCTGTATGTAAGGTCACCGTATAGATGATGTGTACAAAAATCCCAAATCGCAGCCTAGATGGATGAAACTAGATCCGCGGTCTTCTTATCTCATTCACTTGATCATTTGGGTACAAGTCTAGCCATGTGAATATATGATAGTCGAAGATGGAAATACATCGTTTGATTACCAGCCAATGATGTCAGCTGTTAACAAATGCAAGAGAACCATCATTAATGAAAATGGTCCTCAAGGTTCTGTAGTACATTTCGTAAGGTGTGAATAGATGATTCGATGTCAAACGCCAAACACAATCTTTCGGTCAAATGTCCGAAAGTGAGGATCTTGTCGATGCTGTAACAAGCCTCATGGTACTGGAATCTGATGTTTCTAAGTGAACTTCCTGGATATTTATTTGTTGTCGACAGGAAGTCACCTTATTGCAAAATAGGAGTTACTTATTTCGGAGACAAGGGTATGACTTGATATAGAAATTTTCAGGGAGGAAGATCATGAGAATGATGGTTTACGAGTATTGTAGAAAAAATGAGTTTTAAATCACTGGATGACTTCTCTTGAACATATCAGCGACACTGTGATGAGTTGGCAGCATTGACCCAAAACCAAAGTGAAGGTATGATGAACCATAGGTGTGAATGAACCGTAAAGGTAATTACCCAACCGAAATAGTCACGGACATGGAGTGAAAGAAGTTTCATGTTCAAGAGTGACTTGCTACAAAAAAGAACTCTTACTTACTTTTCCAAAATTTTCCCCAGTCATTTGTCGACTAGTACCTCTTTATTTTTTAACAAGCTTGAGGAGGATAGCATTTTCTTGATCTATAATTCAACCCTTTGGGTGAATAAAGTATCTCTATTTAATAATTTAACGAGTCTAGCGATGAATGAAACTCAATTCTTGCCATGATCGACAAGCCCGTCGCTATTTATGTTTTAACGAGCTTAACGACAGTGATAGCCCAGTCATTTTTCATATTTAGAGAGTTTGAAAAACGGGACGAAAGAAAACTCCATAAGTATTTTTTCATAAATTTGTCTCTCAGACTCGAAAAAGTGTAAAATAATATCTGAGAGAGGCTCTTTGGTCATGTTTAACCAAGGTATTCCTTTTTTGTAAATAATCTATCTCAGTCCGAAAAAGGGTTAAACTTATACTGAGTAGATATCAATTCATTTACTTTAACGAGCTCGAAAAGACAAGTGCTCCGCAATATTTTCACATTATCGTAGTCTGAAAAGAGCTGAAAGAAGACTCCTGGGGTTCCTTTTTCGCTGTTATCAAAGCTCGAAAAAGAGATAAAAGTGTGCTTCAAATCCTTTTTTGTTTTTATCAATGCTCGAAAAATAAGGAGGAAAAGTATGCTTTGTGGTCAAGTCATTCTTTGAATAAATCTGCACGACTAATTTTTTCATCAGTTGTATGTCCTATTTCAGAGCAACATCAAATGGATTAAAAATACATGTTTCATGATAAAAACATAATAACCATAGCCATAGCAATAAATTTAACTTGCAAATAATTAAATGACTATAAAAAGTAGTTTCACTATTCATTTTTACCATTCCATAGTTACCATTTGCATTTTGGAGCTCCGAACCTAATTTGTCCCCCAAACAGCAGTCGTTGATTGTGGTTGTTTCTGTGGATGGATTTCATCGCCCTTTGATCCAGGTTAGTACCATGAACCCCCTCTTCCCTTTATTCATTTCATCTCCAATTTTTACATATTTTTAGGGTTTTAAGGCCCATAGGGTAGATTTTGCCCAAAATGAGGGCATCATACCCCTGAATTTCGAAACCTGTGTTGCATATCAGGTATAGTGAAGGGTACGTACATATGCAATGCACTGTCTCAACCCAGGAAGTGCGTTGTGCGCAGTTCAAGTTTTTGGTTTTCATGTTGTGCCCAAAATTTGCCTAATTTTTCACAATGAATGGAATCTAATGGATCTCATGGTTGTATTTCAGGTTTCCATCGAATTATAATGACGATCACATGGAGGGAAAGAGAACATGAAGAACAAGATATGATTTCCTTGAATGATCTGAGTACTCTGAGAGCCTTAATAGATTGTGGACTACTTAAGTACTTCAAATTGTCAGGAATGAGGCAAAAAATAGAATTCTTGGAGTTCTTAGTTCGAGAATGGGATCCGGAAATAGAGGCATTTCACATTAAAAATCAAGTGGTTCCCATAATAGTTGAGGACGTGTATTTTCTCACAGGTTTGTCGAGGAGAGGTTTTCCCATTTCTCTCACAGGCTTTACCATTGGAGGAGAGACAATGAGGGATTATGTTATGTAGTATTTCTATCTAGGGCTAGAACCTAGAAAATGTGGAAAAATAAACATCCGGGATGTTAGTGATTTTCCTTTGAGAACCATCCTTTTCATGATCGCTAAACTTGTTGGCACCGTTACACTACATGTAGCGAACAGATCATATATGCAGTATGCGCTAGAGTGTTTAGAGCCAACAGTATTCAACTGTTCTGAAGTTGTTCTATCTCAGATAAAGGAACAACTAAACAAAGAAAAGGGAGGAAGGAAGAAAAATTTTAGTTATGGTTCAATCCTTATCTCCTTCACTTTGGAATGGTTTCCATTGATGCAGCCATAGCATGTAACACTGGATATATCTAGTCCTATAGATCCTTGAATGTAGATATGGGTAGAACTCATGGGTTGGCATGTAGGCCAATCGACTGCTGTGTTCTCTACTACATTCTTTTCCTGGTTCCAACGATAGATCGTCGCCATCAATGAGTATGCATACGTAGGCATTGACTTCCGAGGAGATCCAAATTTAGTATTACCAA
Organism: Pinus albicaulis; assembly: GCA_034641835.2. Taxonomy (NCBI): domain Eukaryota; kingdom Viridiplantae; phylum Streptophyta; class Pinopsida; order Pinales; family Pinaceae; genus Pinus; species Pinus albicaulis. The sequence continues at coordinate 267,266,481 of CM076579.1, forward strand.
AAGGCGCTCAGCAGGGTGCAATGGGTAAGAATGTTTTGACCATGTTTTTGATGTTCCTAAGGTTTATACAACTTTTTTGTGTTTTGATGTTTTCCCAAGACTAAACTAAGTGTTTGATTTAATGCAGATATCGGTCATGTTAAACTAGTAGAGGAACCAGAGTGCGAAGTAGATGTGCCAGCAGAGAGGGCTGTTGGGAGAGCAGTCCTTCAGGACCTTGATATGGATGAGACTCTGGGTAAGCTTCAGCAGCACATAGAGGGTTTTACCTTCGAAATTCCATATTATCAGGTCTAAGAGTTACCCATGTGACTGCAGTGACACATTATTGGGGTTCCTAACTGTTGGATGTAGTTGCTCCGTAGGATTGCTAGATCTATAGCATATTACCATGAACACCACTAGTTTACTTGTGACATTTTGCATACATTTTGAGGTCAGATGACCAATATTTCTTGGGCACAAATTTTGTAAAAACCTATAACTATCTATCTATATGATTTCAGAGTTTTTCCTATGTTTATTGTGCAATCCTATTCAATGATGTGAATGTTTTATTTACATATGTTGCAAATGTCTATCTAAGACTTGATTAGCTAATGAATTAGTTAATGCGTTCAAATTTCTGGAAATATCTTGATATTGAATGAAATCAAAATGTCTTTCCAAAAGTCGAACTTTTAGGAACAATCTAAGAAGTGTTGGATTTCTAACAGGATAAACACTAGTAAGTTGTAATACCACAAGTTGTGAGTCTAACCTTATGATTATGTGGTTAATACCAAATCAAATAGCATCAGAGAGAATTTCGATCAACGCTCTATACTGAGTGATATTGTTCATCGATCCACCAATACAAATCCCTTGAAAACTCACTAACTCGTCGTTCGGAGCGAAAATGGCCCACGCTGTAGAGGATAGATTCTGTGTACTACGACTAGCATCATCAACATATCCAACAAATGGTTCCGAAGATTTAGACATCTGCGATGAAATTGTAAAGTAGATTACTAACGTCAAGAAAGCTCTAAAAACAAATTAAGATAGTGAATGCAAATCAACAACATATATACAATATAATACCAAAAATTACTATGCTCATGATTAAGCATAGTAACATTTCAAATACAACCCATTTCTAGGCTATGTCAATGGAATTCCATCATAATAAACTAACTCGTAGGCACCCTTAGCAAGAACTCTTTTGACAATATAGGTGCCATGCCACAATGGCTTGAATTTCCCTGTACCTATTACATCAGCTTCTTGATCATAAAAAAGGACCAAGTCGCCCTCTGAGTAGATGTGAGGCTGGAAATTTTTATTGTATTGCACCTTTATACGTCTCTTATGTGATTCGTTGGCCAATTGGGCTTCACGACGCATTTCATCAAGATGGATGAGGTTAAGGAGACACACTTCTTCTTCTGAGGTGTCAGGTAAGAAGTCTGTCGTGAGTTTTAATGATGATATTTTGCATTGGACTGGTAAGATAGCTTCCAGACCATACACCAATTGAAAAGGAGTAAATCCAGTTGTGTTTCTCACCGAGGTTCGATACGCCCTGAAGGCGGAGTACAGGATCAAATGCCAATTCCTTTTACAAACTCCTATCATTCGTTGAAGCATTCGTTTAAGAATTTTGTTAATAGCCTCAACTTGTCGATTTGGTTGTGGATAATAAGGAGTAGAATTATCATGTGAAAATCATAACTTAGCAGTCAATTCAGACATCATGTGGTTTCGAAAATTCTTCCCATGATTTTTAACTATGGCCTGTGGAACCCCAAACCATGTAATAGCGTGATTAAATAAAAACAATGCAGTTGTCTATCCTATGTTGTTGAATGTAGGCATCACTTCGGCCCATTTGGTAAAATAGTCAACTGCGATAATAATATAACCATGCCCCCCAGAAGAAGGAGGGTTACAGGTCATGAAGTCAATACCCCATTTCGTAAATGGTCTAGTAGAGAGAACAAGATGCATTGGCACTGGCTATTTGCAGATTTTACGATAAAAAATTTGGCATGCATGATAACTTATGACTGCAAGGATGTAATCTTGAAAAATAGAAGGCGAAAAGTAACCAGCGCAGAGTATCTTCTACGTGGTAGCATATCCAAATAAATTTCCACCACAATCCCCAGCATGAAAATAATTTAACACTTTTTCGGCCTCCTCATGAGTGAGGCACCTCCTTCAAATTGTATCGACACTACGACGATAAAGTGTATCGCCGATGATTGGATAATATTTGGCTTGGTATCGAATATTTTTCTATTTAGAGTGAGAGGAATTAGGTCGAAAAATTTGGGTTTGGAGATAAATGATTAAATCCCCATACCAAGGATCAGATGATCAGATCAGAAACAAAGAATCGTCAGGAATTGATGGTTCCAACGTAGTTGCAGTGTTATCAGAGGGAGGGTCACAGAGAAGCTTAGGCAAAACTAAAGACCTCTTTGACTTGGATTTGATGAATTCCAAATCAAATTCCTACAAAATGACAATCCATTTTGAATATTTCCCCCCCAGCAATTGACGTGATAAGACATAAGTCATGGGGTTGCAATCCAAAACTATTTTTGTTTTTTCGGAGCAGGATATAATGACGAAATCTTGGGATAGCCTGAACAGCTGCCAAGGATATATTTTCCACATACGAGTACTTAACTTCCATATCATTGAGATTACGACTCAAATAATAGATCGGATGCCCAATTCCATCTTCTAATTGGACCAATACATAGCGATGGTCGTTTTAGTCACGACAATATATAGGAAATAATCATTTTGATAATTAGGAGGATACATTAACGACGCTCGGAGAATAGTGTCCTTGACAGCATCAAAATAAGCTTGCACAAATTCGTCCCAATGGAAGGGAACCCCCTTTTTCAATAATCGAGTAAATCCTTTATCCATTTCGGCGTAGTTTGGAATGAACCTTCTTAGGAAGTTAGCCTTTCCTTGAAGTTTTTGTATCTGAAGTAAATTTTATGGTGCAAGAAAATCAAGAATGGCCTATACCTTTAGTGGATCTATTTGAATTCCTTCTTTTGAGACTACAAATCTGAGAAATCGACCAGAATCAACACAAAACACACATTTATGTGGATTTAGGCATATTTTGTAATGTCGACAGCGTAAGAAAATGGCTCTTAAATGCATCGGGTGATCAATCCGATTTCGTGAATGCACTGGTAAATCATCTAGATATGGTTGAACAATGTGCTTGATTTCGTTGAAAGCATAAGCCATTGTTCTCTGAAAATTTTCCCCATCATTATTTAAACCAAACGGAAGTTTCCTATATGCGAATGTGCCCCAGGGACAAATGAATGTTGTCTTACGTTGATCATCTGGGCGTATATTGATTTTATTGTAGCTGGAAAATCCATCCATGAACGAAAATATTTCGCATACAACACAATAATCAATAATCTGGTCGATAAAGGGAGTAGGATAGTTGTCTTTTCGACAAGCCATATTGACATCCCGATAATCGTCACTGCACACTCTAATGTTTCGTTGTTTTTTCAGAGCAGGAATGATATTAGAAACCCACTCAGTTAGCGGAACAGGGTAAATGAAACTAGAATGCAAAAGTTTTTCAACTTCTACTTTTATGGCAGCGACTTTCTTCGGATGAATAGGATGAAGCCGTTGGCACACCGGTTTGACATCAGGATACATATTAATAGTGTGTTCAACTATACTAGTATCTATGCCTAGCATTTCCTCATAAGACGAAGCGAATACATCGTGAAATTCACGAAATAAAGAGCGATATGAATCAAGTTCTGATGGGGAACAAGATACACCGACATGAATATTTTCTACAATGCCCTGTTTGGTCGAAATATCGATAGAAATGGTTTCTTCAATATTTGATAAATTTCACTCAGAATCGATTGCATTAATCGGTAAAGAATTTGAAAAGAAAGTTTTAATGGATAAGTGATATAGTTCACTAAGATTTTTTTCTTCATAATCAGGAAGATGGGAACGATGATGGTAATCTTCCCATGGTTATCCTTCTGACATCATAGTTTCCAAAATATTTTCATCTGTCAAAAAATTTGAGGAAATTTTATTAGATGGAGTACCAAAATCTAAGCAACGATCAACCCAAACACTCGGCGACGTTGATTTCAGATTTGTCACCCAAGACAAATAGATTTATTTCTATGCCAACTCATAGGGCTGGGCGGTAAAAATTCATCCAACGTAGAAATATCATAATCACCCGTACTCTCCCTTAAGCCAAATAGAGTGGAAGAGATCATGTAGTTGGTCTCTATACTTTCAATTTCTGCGGACGTTGCGGGTGGCGGTAATACAAAGGTTCCGATAAGAGTGGAATCCTTTAAGATTCCTACACCAATGTTTTGAATTTATATTTGGGGTAAGTGAAAAAACGGAACGCTTCCAGTTACCTGCGAAGTGGAGGCAAAAAAAAAATTGATTAATGACTGTGATTGTACCTTTATGTGGAAAGGAAATAATTCTAAAGTATGTAGAAACAATGGCAGTCATTGCATATACCCATGGTCTTCTAAGTAAAATATTATAGTCAAGGGGTTCGTCAACAACCTCGACATCAATATTCACTATTTTTCCCCCTAGTTCAACATGAAGGTTATTTATAATACCACAAGGTTTATATGTTCTTCCATCAAAAGCCTTCAACGTCGTTGATGATTTTGATAATTGAGGCAAGCCAAGTGACTTCCAATAGTTTAGAGACATAATGCACGTAGATGCTCCCTCATCAATAATAGTGTGATGGACAAGGTGATTGAGAACATTTACTTGTATGGAGAATGCCAATTCTGCTGGTACCTATGGTACATAGCTCGTATGATTAAAGACGACAATATTAGAATTAGTCGGATCAATTCCACCAATGGCCGAAAATAAAGTTGGCTTCTGGGAGGGACAATTCTGTAATACCTCAAGAGCAAACATAGATGAAGGGGATTGAGCCAAATCTTCAACTATATTATAATTTTGTGCAACTCTTGATCGAGGATTGTATGTCTATTTATGAATTACTCCCTTTGGTGGCTTAATTTTCAATTCAGGAATAACAGTAGGTGGTAATGATTCTGTTAGCCACCTATATTTTTCAATTATATCAGCTGGTGGCTAAATATTCTTAGCAGCCTTCAAGAAACAAATTCAGTCCTGAAGTTGTTGGTGCTTAAAGTCTGTTGGTAAGATCATGAACTGCTGGTTGGTTCTTCATACTTTTCCTTCTCTCAGCCTCTGATATTCCATGAAAATCCAAATCAAATATTGCTGCATCCTCCTCCTTTTTCCCTCCCCTGCCTCCATCTTAGCTTCATTTCTTCAGTTTCCTTTCATCCATAAAAGCCCCATTAAACCCTATGTTATTTCTTATCCCCTCATTAATCTCATTTTCTGAGGTTAAAAACCCACTTTTTAGCCTATCGGAACCTTTTTCCTTTTGATGTCTCTCCCTCCACATGCCCGAGCACCGCGACCGGCCGCTCAAGTCCAGAGGCGCTAAACCGAAGCGTGGTCCCCACTCCGCCCTTTTCCTTTGAAACCTTCAAAAAACCCATATTTTATAAGGTTGGGTGTGAAATATGAAGCCACGTATTTTATCGCCCTGAGCCTTCCTAGCCGTCGATCTGCTCCCCAAATATGACGGAGCGGAGTACCTCACACCTGGTGGAACCCCTTCCCCCGCGCTCATTTCCAAAAACCATGGTATATATCCCGCACCACCTTTCGTCAAATGGCGGTTTTATTCCGTCGGCCAGCGATTCCACACGCTGGCCGACGCGTGTCCTCCACCTCATTCCCAAAACCGCCATCCTTCCACTTTGCCCGCGCGTTATCTGTCGTCCCATCACCCCGCAGCAGGATTCATCTCTGCCGTCGGATCTGGGCCTTCCCATCCGACGGTTGCTAATCGCCTTTTCTACTCGGCTTTTAACAGATTTCCCCGCCTGTTGAATTTTCCCCCGGCGCGTCCAAAAGTCGATCACCACCGTCGATCTCCGCGGATCGACGGTTCTCATTCGTCCTCCTGATTCCACTGTACAAAATCTCTTTTTCTCCGCTGACTTTTCAAAGCGCCCCCGACCGTTGATCACAGTACGATCAACGGCTCCGATTGCTCCATTTTCCGCACGCCCTCTGATGCAGATTGTCCATATAACGCAGGATTTTCTCATTTTTATTGTATTTTGCAGGTTTTAAGGTTCTTTCGTCGTGTTTTAAATGAAAATCTGAAGAATGGGGGTGACGACTCCCGTCCTTTTGATTAATCCAAAGAATCGACCGCAGGGTGAAGAATAATGATATCAACAAGGTTTCATGAACCTTGGTTGCTACGCATCCCTGTAAAGCCTGAAGAATGCCGTCAACATCAACTCATAGAAGAGTAGCGGATTTTGAAGACAAAATGAACCAGAGCAACAGTTTTATGGATAGATTGGCGGGGATTACGGCTAAGACGGTTATCAAAAGCCTAATCCCTGGCTCAGAACATGGATTAAAGCAAAACCTAAAAGTGTTCATCAGATGTTGCCTCCACCGCCATACTTTGAGGCAAATTGATTCCTCAACCACCGCAGTGCCACCTATTGCCTCAGAATGCTCAATCAGAGGATGAATTTATTGAACAAGATCAGATATTATGCCTCGGAACAACCAAAGGAGTTATTTCTGCACCAGATTTAATGACAGAATGTTTGCAGAGTAACCCTAATAGTACGCAGAGCCTCAAATGTCAACAAAAGCTCCTTCCGAGCTTACTTCATAAGTATAAGTGCATAAATGCAGTAGAACACCTGTATAATTTCTTCATCGAGCGTCCCGGGCCAGGAAGACATTAATTCTGCATTAATTGTATTTGAGATCTTTTTGTTAGATCACACCTCCTCATCCTTCTATAAGTACTCCAGAAGAAGATGAGTGAGGGGTTGGATTAGTTGGTTGTCAATGTAATTGCTGAAGTGTTGTAGCTGTTTCTGAGTGGAAAACTCTTGAATGTAAATAGTGTTTTCATAGGCTCTTGGAGCTCTTCTTGTAACAGATAGGTTAGATTGTGAAGAGAGATGGATTAAAACATTTGATTTGAAGATTGTAACCGGTTTGAAGCAATCAATACAAGCTGATTTATGGGATCCTGGTCTATGCTGATGGTGATGTTATTCTCACTGTTGTTAGCCTCCTATATCAATAGGTTTCATCTTTCATGATTGTCTTGATGGAAGTGTGGAATATGTTCAAACCTTCTTACTTGAGCAAAGGTGTTCCATATTCTTTAAAACCAAAAAAATAAAAAAATTTAAAAAATGTAAAGAGGGTATACCCTAAAAGAAAGATCAAAGGGTAAAAAGAATAAAAATGGTCAAAAAGAGAAAGAAATGAACCCCAAGCAAAAAATAGACCAAGGAAAGTGTGAAAATCCAAATGCCACTACTTTTTACTCTGTTGTAATAAATCAATTGTGTGCAACTTGTGAAATTTTTGCCACAATTCATGAATAAGTCAAACTGTTTAAACTTGACTTAGTCATATTTCAATTTCATGTTATAGATTAGAGAATAAATATCTAGCCAAACAGTTTAATCTTGGCAGATAAGTAGGTAGGTAGAGTTAATATGAGGTGCTCAACAGTTTAATCTGAGCCCTTGGATGTAATAAGGGTAGAATTAGATAGATTTGCCTTGTAAAAAGAAAAGATTGAAAAGGGTTTGCAAGTCTAAATGCACCCTAATAAAGAAGACAAAATGGTAGTGTTAAGTAGATAGGGTAGGTAGATGGTGCTGCAAAGTGTTATCTGATGAATGGTGCTACTACATGTTAGTTAAATCATTTACTCTCATCAAAAGTACTGAAGCAGAAAATACACTGGAAAATCACAGCAAGTAAAGTCAAATTCATTAACCTCCCCCATCATTTTTCTCCCTCAAGAGTTTTACTAATTTCCCCAAAAGTACTAAGGTAATTGGAGATAAAAGGGGCTCAAGGCATTTCCTTGACTTCTGGAGGGACCGGACCCTCGGCCTAATGATCAAAAAGACCTAAGCACTTGAAATAATCCATCATTGTTATCTTCCATCTTTAACTTTTTCCAAAGTAAAATCCTATTTTACTTAGGAAACTGATGCAACATTCCATAAAATTCCTCAAAACAACTTGTTATTCTAAGTTAAGTGTTGAAGATAAAATGTTGTAATTTACTTCACAAGTTATCACTTTCTTAGATGTACAAAGATGTTTTGATTTTCTTTGTCCTTTGCCATATTAACATTTAATTCTACTATATTAAATCCCTAGTGAAATCCCTTTTCCTAAGTATATAACTCCCTTTTCTAATAAATATCCCCAAAACCCTTTATTATAATGTTTTACCAAAGTATATATTCCTGCACATTGAAAATAAAACCTCGCTTATAAACCCTTTGGTGAAATATATCGTTATACCATTAATCCCCGCCCTATGGTGAATTAGTTATGTATTGATTAATTTACCATATAATAAAAATATATATAAAAAAGCTTTAGACATACGATAAGTATGTTTAATACCAAAACATATCAATAAACTTTGCGAAAGTCTACGCCACCGTATTCCGTCCACGTGGCATTCCACCTGGCCAAGCTCCGCCGCAATCCATTTCATAATTTCATGGGGTTAATTAATCATTTGGACTAATTAACAACCATTTCCGCCTATTAACTTTTCCCCGGGGTGATTAGATCACGCATTAAAACCTTTTTAAAACCCCGACGGGCCCACCTTTGAAATCGCACAAGTTCCCCGTCCTTTCAGTCGTTGGATCGTCCGTTCGTTGATCAACGGTGATTATTAATCCCGCTGCCCATCCCTTGCCAGCATGTTAACCAGCGGGGGATGGGCGGTTTTTGAAAAATCAGCATTCCACGTGGCGTTAAAACTATGGAATCGCTCCCCCCGCGACTTTTACCGCCCTCGTCCATAAGCGGTGCGGGCTCACCGCTTACCACTTACTGCATACCGCCGGCCCCACTTCCCTACGTCACCCCGTACGTCAATGACGTAATCACCTCGAAAAAAACAAAAACCCTTTTGACTTGTAAATAAGCCATTTTTCGTGTTTTTTCAGTTATTTTTAGTTTCTGAAAGCGACAGAGCTCCCGCTGCAATTTTCAAATTTCACTGCAAATACACCAATTTACTCCGAAATTCCGCTGAGCCCGTGTTGAAGAACGTCCCCGCCATTGCTCATTACCTGTTAAAGAACCAGTTTCCATTTAAAAACAGGTATTTATCATTTCGCGCCCCGACTGCAAGTCAAGCTTAGTTTCCTTTGTTTTTTCTCTGAAAAAGTGGTTAAAAATCCTCTCTGAGTCCTCATTGAAGATTTAAAACCTGTGAATTTGCTTCCCAAACCTGCGAATTGTTCCAATTTTCTCTTTTGTCAGATATCCCGCCCGGTCTGCAAGAAAAAACGAAAACCTCCATTTTGAATCCACAAGAACCAAAATGGAGGCCCCGACAGCTTTAAATATCACTCCATTGAATGCTCCTCACCGGGAATTAGACTATTTACCTCTAATAGATGAAGATTTCCAAATTAAAGACCTGCATTTTGATGAAAGTCCCCGCTTGAGTTTCTGTCGCTGCAGAGACGAACACTCAAAGGGGCAAGATCTTATAGGGTTGTGGGAATCCAATCTCCCAAGGTATTTTATTCCTACAGTCCACGTTTTCCCTGAAATCATTCATTACTGTCATGCAAATTATGATCCCACACAAAGAGCTGTATTAGCTCCTGATCAAAGTGTTTTGTTCCCTATCACACCTCAGGCTATCAATGCTATGTTATACTTTGAGCCAGAACAAGAATTAGCACCTTTATCCATGGAAGGGTTGATTGAGAAAACCAGGCAGTTAACCCCAGAGAAATTAAAAGCAATGTGTCAGTATTTCATGTTACCTGAGCATCAGCCAAAAGAGACTCCCCCCTATGGTTTTTACTTTTTCAATAAATTGGGAAGGCTTATTGTGAATGTAATATCCTTTGTCTTAGGATTCAATACCAGTGAGTATGTAGATGAGATAACTCTGGCTTTGCTATCTATCTTTACCCCTGGGCAGCCTCCTGAGATTAAGTATGATTATGCTTCCTTCATTGCCAACAAAATCCATGATCAATTTTTAAGGCTAGATACTGAAAAGGTTTTTAAGTACTCCTCAGTCATTTATCATCTCATGATCTTTTATCAGTCAGACAGTTTCCCTTTCCCTGTTCAGAAACTTGATGCTAAAGGTAATCCCAGGTCTGTTATTTTTTGGTCCCCCATCATTCATTTGTCCTCTGATTCTCCCTACTCTTATTCAGAATTCATTGATCAGTTTGTACATCCTGCTACAACTTTGTTAACAGGAGTTTCTCCCCCCAGGCTTAGTACTGAGATTAGAAAGACCCTGCAATTGTCAAAGAGTTATAAAGTTGGGGATTGGTACTTATATCAAAACCATACAGTCATCAGGATTTATGGATGTGAATTACCTCCATTCAAGTTACCCACATATGTACCAATGAGAATTTTTGCTTTGGAATACTTTAGACAGATGAATAACTCAGATGTAATCCATTTCTGCAATGTAAAGAAGAAAGCACAGTTAAGGATCAAAAGCCAGTTAGGTCCTTTCATTTGCAACTCTAGGGAAGCTGAAAGAGATGCAGAACTTATATTAGAGAAAAAATTCCAGACATCTTTCCGTTGGGTCCCTTATGACCCCTTTGGTTTCATTTGTGAAAGAAGGTTAAAAAATAAGTCATCTCCTTATATACATCACAGAATTCCTGACATAGAACAGTATGCAAATCAAGATGAATGGGTTAAAGGAACACTTATTGAAGAGGGAAGTGGAGCTGACAAATTGAATAAACTTATGAAAGATGTTGAGAAGAAATTTGACCTAGAAACATATGATCAAATGCAGGTACCCTACATTGGCACATCTTCAGCAGCCACTCTACAACAAGCTCTACAGGAAGATAGTCCATCGGTAGCAGCAGAACCCAAGGGTAAAGGAAAAGAACCTATAGTTCAGGTCATTGAAACCCTGGTCATGGCAGAAAAATCACAGAGTTCCAAAGCACCAGAACCATCTCAGGCTTCTCACACACCAGCGAAGCAAATCCAAGTTCCAGAGATGCAAACTCCACTGAATGTGGAAATAGGGAAAAAGAGGCTAGCTCCAGATACCACACCTTCAAAAGGAGCCCCCCAAGTTTATCAAGCTAAAAAACACAAGTCTGATCCACCTCCAAATGTAGAAATTATAGATGAAGTATTTGATGATGGTAGAGAAGATAGTCAGCAAACAGGTACAGCAAGTGAAACAAACATAAGCCAGAAAGGGATACAAAAGCAATTAAGCACTGAAGTATCTTCTTTCAGACCGCCAAAGACAAATACTGGAGACATTAAGAAAACCTTCATTAATATCAAAACAAAGAATGAACCATTGAAAATGAAGGTATACGATCAGTATATGAAGATGGCTCCTCACAATCAGCAAAGGTTAATGTCAGCATTTGATCTTTCACAAGGTAAAATGCTAATGAGCCACTTTAAAGCAAAGGTGCCAAAGCCAACTTCAGCAACAGATTACATCAAAACAAATTTTGAAGTTTTAGCAAAAGATATCCATCCCCTGGATCAGATAGAGCTTCATAGGCAAACAGGGGAAATGGTTTATTCTACTCTCACCAACAAAGCCATGGCAGCTTTAACGCTGCAAGATTCCTTGAATAATACTACTGCACAATTGAAGATTGAGAGGGCCTCCTCACAGGCCAAGGACAATAGGATAAAGTCTCTAGAAGAGATCATTATTGGTTTGGGTCACAATCCCAAAGACATTAAAGGTATTGAGGCATTGGTAAAGAAGAAAGAGGATGATATAGCTGCACTCAGAAAACAGCTAAAACTACCAGCCTCGAGGCACCCTCAGACACAGGAAGTTATAAAAGGAAATTCACAGGAAGAAATGATGGAGTTGCTCTTGAATTTGACAGAGCGACTAAATGAAACAGAAAAGGAGTTGAAAAAAGCATTGCAGGAACAGGAAAATATCAAGCAGACTTCAACAACAGGCACTACAACTACAGGACAGCAGGAACAACCATCTCAGGTGAACATTTCTAATTTGCATTCTGAGAATTTAATTAAGCAGATGGAGAGTTTGCAGCTAAAGGTCACAGAACTCCAAGAAACAAAATTACAATTAACAAAATTGGAGGGAAAATATGACACATCCAAAAAGACAGCTGCTGACAACCTCAGGGAAATAAAAAGATTGGAAAAATTGGTTGAGGCTTTGCAAAAAGATCTTTCACTGGAAAAGCCTCTGAACGAAATAAATGATATTCTTTGGTACAACATCATTGAATTAATAAGAGGTATTTGGCCCTCCATTCAAGCTATTTTTGAGCAAAATGAGTTATTCAAGATAGCACAAGAAGAAATAAATAAAACTAGACATGAATTAAGAGGCAAGCCGGAGCAGGCCCAGCAGCTCATTCAATTTTTGAATTCCAGAACAAAACAACAGCTTGCATTGTTAGGAATTGATGACAGAATAGGTGTAGTGTTGGAAGCAAAGAGAGTTTTCACCAAGAGGACTTTCATGCAAAATCTAGAAAGAAAGTGTACTGACATTTTGGTCGATATCAACGTTTTCAGAGAGAAGTTTCAAGCTTTGTTGGACAGTGAATTGCCAAGTCCCATGCTCACAGAGGATCAAATAGTAGACTTGGAAACCTATGAGAAAAGAATAAAAGCTCATGCTAAAAATACAGCTATAGGTTCTACTATCTCATCAGAACCTGCATTACCAACCGGGAAAAGTATTTATGAAAAAGTGAGGAATCTATTTCATCTGGAGCATGAAATAAAGTATCTATTTCCGAATGAGCCCACTTTTTATAAACTTACTGAAGCAGATGAAACTTTAAGGAAACTCAGAAGAACTATGATACCAGATGATCAATGGTGGAAGGAAATGCTGGAAGTTCTGTAAAAGTTGTTTTCAGAATGAGATTTTATCTTTACTATCAAGTAAATGGTAAAAACAGAAAGACAGATGAAAGAGTATCAGATGAAAGGTTAAAGAGTATCCGTGAGAAGAAAGAGTATTCAACAAGTCAAAGAAATACGCAAGGGACAGCACAGAGTCCTATTTTAAGCACTTGTCTCTAGCACGTCCATGAAGAAAGGAACAACACATCAGCCGTTATCCATTATTCTATTTACGAGACCATTTGTCTCTTGTTTGTTTGTAAATATGCTTTAAGTCAGCCTAGATTATTGGCTAAGATAGTGTAAGATTGTTAGGATTATTTTGTGTATAAATAAACCCTCAAAGAGAGTGTTGAGGGTGGATTCTATTACTCTGCTATAACATTGAGAGTTTCGAAATAAAAGCTTTTGGAGAAATTTACTTGTGGCTTGCTGGATGACGATTTGAAAGCACTGGACTTGTTGCAGGATTCATGTGTTGGACTACAGTTCAATAAGTGTTTCTACCTTTTGTCTGAAATTTTATATTATTTTTTAATACCATCATATCCATTTCTGAATAATTTACATAAAAGATTGAAACATAATTTGCTTAATTGTACTCTGTTTTCAAATGTGATTGTTCTTAATGTTTTCTTCTAAATTAGCTATAAGCATGAATTCTTAAATGCTCCTGCTTTGCTAATTTAAACATTGTTTGATTACTATAACACGAAATTCTTCATTGCTCTTTGTTTGTAGTCATTTCACTTCTTTCTTTTGAACATGGTGAAAGATTCTTAATTGCCTTTCATCCCTTCAAGATCATCCCATCCACTTTAAATTTTAAGGATTGTTCTCTGTCTAGCTATCTTGCCCTGTAATACCATCTTGTGTTCAGAAAAGAAATCTAGTAAAGCCATCCTTAGACTCCATAGCCCAATGGACTGAAAGCCCTCAACCTTGCCCCTAGTTTGTGGATTCCACCATTTTCCCAAAACAAACTTTGCATCTATAACTAGCCTAAAATCATTCAAAAACAAAGATAAATCATAAAGAGAGAGCCCTCTCTGGATGCAGATTGGCTATATTCTGCATCTAAAAGATTGGTTTGTGGTTACCTCGGGTATACTTTCCTTTTCCACAACTTCAAGGAAAACCTGAGTGATAACATTGTGGCAACCATACTGGGGATCTGAATCATTTTATTGTTACTATTGTTTGCTTATAAGCTATGGACAGAGTCTGAAGATCAGCCAGGTAGCCTTTGAAATGCTTTTGCTCTGCAATTGCATAGTAAATAAATGCTGCTTCAGTCTATCTCTGGTTTAGCTTAATAACTGAACTTTAGTTTCAAACATTCAATCAGACTCTCTAGTTCAATAAATCTTTGAGAAAATTTTAATTAAAAATCTTAAATTTCTTAAAGAAATCATAGAAGTTGTTTTGAAAATTCACAAAAAATAAAATAATCATAAAATATTCAAAATTTGGTTTCCTGAAGAACTAAATTTTTCTTCAGAATTGTTTTACAGGTTTAGATCTGATCTATGATGGTGGACAGGGATCAGACACACAAAGGTTAAAATCATCCACCTGGCGACTCCAAATCCATTTCACAATCAAGACTCCACTGGAGGAATGAACCTCGAAGAACAATATGGAAAGATCAGGCTTTCAACTTGGATTGTTATCCAAGACATTATGTTCTTTCTAAATTGATAGAGTTTTCCAATGTATATTGTATTTTAGAGAAGAACTTAGAGTAGTTTTTAATTTATCTCTTTTGAAAATTGTAAATATAAAATCTCCATGCACATTTGAGCATCATTCTTCTGACTCTTTTGATATCATTTTCCAATCAAGACACTGTAGATCTGAGATCCAGAGCTTCAAGTTTCAGAGAAATTCCACAACCAAATAATCCATAGTCCAAAGCATTAATAATGATACTGGATGACAGGGTTTGTGGAAAATCTTTCATTTGATGAAATTTTAAATGAATTCAGGGATGAGTTATCAAAAATTCAGTTTGATGAGGATTTTCTAAGAGCTTTCTTTCTTCTCTTGAAAACAAGAAAATGTTCTCCTCAAGTTAAAAAATGGCTTTTTGATATAATTTCTGAAAATTATGAAAATGAAATCAAACTTTTGCATTCTCAAATTCAGTCATACAATTTCCGAAATCCTAAAGAATTCTTTGAAAATCTTCCTTCTCCAAAGCAAGAGGAAATTGTATTATCTTTTGACTTGCATATTGAAGATGATTATTCTTTCAAACACAAGACCGAAGAAATAAGTTCATGGTCTAATATTCATAATTCAATTGAACAATTAGTCATTGAAGGCCTAGAAGTAAATAACATACATCATGCTTTTATTGATCCTATATCAGATTATATGGAGAATATTTTGAGCCTAAATTTGCAAACATGTTTTCTCTATAAGGATAAAATACATCAAAAGTGGCCTTTACACATCATATCATTTATTATAAAGGCACATGATCATAACCTACTTCCAATTTTGATCACAAGCAATCAAGTTGTCCATTTATTTTTACAGCTACTTGATTGGCTTCATTGGCAGTTTTGTATTACCTGATTCAATAAGATTTTAGTAGATTAGAATAGGTAAATGAGTGCCAATAAGCTCAGAATTTTGAGCAATTTTTTTAGTGTTTCAATTTTCAGCTAGTTTTTCATTAAGTTGGTTTGAAATTTTTTTTGTGCTGTTTTAGATCAGATTTCAGGTTGCAGAAAAAGGACTATATTCAATTCAAGATTTTCAACCACAACAAATGCATGTTTGGGATTGGAACAAGGCAGAAGATTTCTAACTGGGAAACAAAGTTTTCAGTTTTGAGTGGATGGTGACTTCTTGAAGTTGAAGCCCGAAGTGAAGGCCCTAAGCTTCAAAAGTTTCACTATCATATGTACAATAAAGCTACCAGAAGGAGGAAGATTTCATACTTTCAGTTTGAAGACATTTTGAGGCATCTGATCTGCTGTTCTTGACTTTCCACAAGGAAAAGCCATCCCCAAGTGGAGCCAGTGTTAGCCTCCTATATCAATAGGTTTCATCTTTCATGATTGTCTTGATGGAAGTGTGGAATATGTTCAAACCTTCTTACTTGAGCAAAGGTGTTCCATATTCTTTAAAACCAAAAAAAATCAAAAAATTTAAAAAATGTAAAGAGGGTATACCCTAAAAGAAAGATCAAAGGGTAAAAAGAATAAAAATGGTCAAAAAGAGAACGAAATGAACCCCAAGCAAAAAATAGACCAAGGAAAGTGTGCAAATCCAAATGCCACTACTTTTTACTCTGTTGTAATAAATCAATTGTGTGCAACTTGTGAAACTTTTGCCACAATTTATGAATAAGTCAAACTGTTTAAACTTGGCTTAGTCATATTTCAATTTCATGTTATAGATTAGAGAATAAATATCTAGCCAAACAGTTTAATCTTGGCAGATAAGTAGATAGGTAGAGTTAATATGAGGTGCTCAACAGTTTAATCTGAGCCCTTGGATGTAATAAGGGTAGAATTAGATAGATTTTCCTTGTAAAAAGAAAAGATTGAAAAGGGTTTGCAAGTCTAAATGCACCCTAATAAAGAAGACAAAATGGTAGTGTTAAGTAGATAGGGTAGGTAGATGGTGCTACAAAGTGTTATCTGATGAATGGTGCTGCTACATGTTAGTTAATCATTTACTTTCATCACAAGTACTAAAGCAGGAAATACACTGGAAAATCACAGCAAGCAAAGTCAAATTCATTAACCTCCCTCATCATTTTTCCCCTCAAGAGTTTTACTAATTTCCCCAAAAGTACTAAGGTAATTTGAGATCAAAGGGGCTCAAGGCATTTCCTTGACTTCTGGAGGGACCGGACCCTCGGCCTAATGATCAAAAAGACCTAAGCACTTGAAATAATCCATCATTGTTATCTTCCATCTTTAAATTTTTCCAAAGTAAAATCCTATTTTACTTAGGAAACTGATGCGACATTCCATAAAATTCCTCAAAACAACTTGTTATTCTAAGTTTAAGTGTTGAAGATAAAATGTTGCAATTTACTTCATAAGTTATCACTTTCTTAGATGTACAAAGATGTTTTGATTTTCCTTGTCCTTTACCATATTAACATTTAATTCTACTATATTAAATCCCTAGTGAAATCCCTTTTCCTAAGTATATAACTCCCTTTTCTATAAATATCCCCAAAACCCTTTATTATAATGTTTTACCAAAGTATATATTCCCGCACATTGAAAATAAAACCCCGCTTTATAAACCCTTTGGTGAAATATATCGTTATACCATTAATCCCCGCCCTATGGTGAATTAATTATGTATTGATTAATTTACCATATAATAAAAATATATATAAAAAAAAAAAAAGCGTTAGACATGCAATATGTGTGTTTAACACCAAAGCACGAATAAAAAATTCGATGGAGTCTTGCGCCACCGTGGTCCGTCCACGTGGCATTCCTCTTAAGCCAACTCCGCCGCGACCCTTTACTTTTGCGTGTGGGATTAATTAGTTATTTGAACTAATTAACAGTCTTTCACTTACCAATTGAAATCCTCCCGGGGCGATTAAATAAAAGATAAACGCAGTTAAATCCCGCCGGGCCCACTTTTCAATCCCCCGCATGTTTCCCATTCCTTCAGCCGTCGGATCATCCATCTGTTGATCAACGGTCATGATCAATCCCGCTGCCTATCCCGTGTGAGTTCTTTAACCAGCGGGGAGTGGGTGGTTTTGACTAGTCAGACCATCCACGTGGCATTAAAACTATGGAATCGCTCCCCCCGCGACTTTTACCGCCCTCGTCCATAAGCGGTGCAGGCTCACCGCTTACCACTTACCGCATACCGCCGGCCCCACTTCCCTACATCACCCCGTACGTCATGACGTCATCGCCTCGAAAAAAACAAAAACCCTTTTAATCCGTAAATAAGCCATTTTCCGTGTTTTTTCGGTTGTTTTTAGTTTCTGAAAGCGACAGAGCTCCCGCTGCAATTTTCAAATTTCACTGCAAATACACCAATTTACTCCGAAATTCCGCTGCGCCCGTGTTGAAGAACGTCCCCGCCATCGCTCATTACCTGTTAAAGAACCAGTTTCCATCTAAAAACAGGTATTTATCATTTTGCGCCCCGACTGCAAGTCAAGCTTAGTTTCCTTTGTTTTTTCTCTGAAAAAGTGGTTAAAAATCCTCTCTGAGTCCTCATTGAAGATTTAAAACCTGTGAATTTGCTTCCCAAACCTGCGAATTGTTCCAATTTCCTCTTTTGTCAGATATCCCGCCCGGTCTACAAGAAAAACGAAAACCTCCATTTTGAATCCACAAGAACCAAAATGGAGGCCCCGACAGCCTTA
This sequence comes from Pinus albicaulis, assembly GCA_034641835.2. Classification (NCBI taxonomy): domain Eukaryota; kingdom Viridiplantae; phylum Streptophyta; class Pinopsida; order Pinales; family Pinaceae; genus Pinus; species Pinus albicaulis. Next base: position 267,284,917 of record CM076579.1, read on the forward strand.
AATATCACTCCATTGAATGCTCCTCACCGGGAATTAGAATATTTACCTCTAATAGATGAAGATTTCCAAATTAAAGACCTGCATTTTGATGAAAGTCCCCGTTTGAGCTTCTGTCGCTGCAGAGACGAACACTTAAAGGGGCAAGATCTTATAGGGTTGTGGGAATCCAATCTCCCAAGGTATTTTATTCCTACAGTCCACGTTTTCCCTGAAATCATTCATTATTGTCATGCAAATTATGATCCCGCACAAAGAGCTGTATTAGCTCCTGATCAAAGTGTTCTGTTCCCTATCACACCTCAGTCTATCAATGCTATGTTACACTTTGAGCCAGAGCAAGAATTAGCACCTTTATCCATGGAAGGGTTGATTGAGAAAACCAGACACTTAACCCCAGAGAAATTAAAAGCAATGTGTCAGTATTTCATGTTACCTGAGCATCAGCCAAAAGGGACTCCCCCCTATGATTTTTACTTTTTCAACACATTGGGAAGGCTTATTGTGAATGTAATATCCTTTGTCTTAGGATTCAATACCAGTGAGTATGTAGATGAGATAACTCTGGCTTTGCTATCTATCTTTACCCCTGGGCAGCCTCCTGAGATTAAGTATGATTATGCGTCCTTCATTGCCAACAAAATCCATGATCAATTTTTAAGGCTAGATGATGAAAAGGTTTTCAAGTACTCCTCAGTTATCTATCATCTCATAATTTTCTATCACTCAGACAAAGTCCCTTTCCCTGTTCAGAAACTTGATGCTAAAGGTAATCCCAGGTCTGTTATTTTTTGGTCCCCCATCATTCATTTGTCCTCTGATTCTCCCTACTCTTATTCAGAATTCATTGATCAGTTTGTACATCCTGCTACAACTTTGTTAACAGGAGTTTCTCCCCCCAAGCTTAGTACCGAAATTAGAAAGACCTTGCAATTGTCAAAGAGTTATAAAGTTGGGGATTGGTACTTATACCAAAACCATACAGTCATCAGGATTTATGGATGTGAATTACATCCATTCAAGTTACCCAGATATGTACCAATGAGAATTTTTGTTTTGGAATACTTTAGACAGATGAATAACTCAGATGTAATTCATTTCTGCAATGTAAAGAAGAAAGCACAGTTAAGGATCAAAAGCCAGTTAGGTCCTTTCATTTGCAATTCTAGAGAAGCTGAGAGAGAAGCAGAACTTATTTTAGAGAGAAAATTCCAGACATCTTTCCGTTGGGTCCCATATGACCCCTTTGGTTTCATTTGTGAAAGAAGGTTAAAAAATAAGTCATCTCCTTATGTACATCACAGAATTCCTGACATAGAATAGTATGCAAATCAAGATGAATGGGTTAAAGGAACACTTGTTGAAGAGGGAAGTGGAGCTGACAAATTGAATAAACTTATGAAAGATGTTGAGAAGAAATTTGACCTAGAAACATATGATCAAATGCAGGTACCCTACATTGGCACATCTTCAGCAGCCACTCTACAACAAGCTCTACAGGAAGATAGTCCATCAGTAGCAGCAGAACCCAAGGGTAAAGGAAAAGAACCTATAGTTCCGGTCATTGAAACCCTTGTCATGGCAGAAAAATCACAGAGCTCCAAAGCACCAGAACCATCTCAGGCTTCTCACACAACAGCAAAGCAAATCCAAGTTCCAGAGATGCAAACTCCACTGAATGTGGAAATAGGGAAAAAGAGGCTAGCTCCAGATACCACACCTTCAAAAGGAGCCCCACAAGTTTATCAAGCTAAAAAACACAAGTCTGATCCACCTCCAGATGTAGAAATTATAGATGAAGTATTTGATGATGGTAGAGAAGATAGTCAGCAAACAGGTACAGCAAGTGAAACAAATATGAGCCAGAAAGGGATACAAAAGCAATTAAGCACCGAAGTATCTTCTTTCAGACCGCCAAAGACAGATACTGGAGACATTAAGAAAACCTTCATTAATATCAAAACAAAGAATGATCCATTGAAAATGAAGGTATACGATCAGTATATGAAGATGGCTCCTCATAATCAGCAAAGGCTGATGTCTGCATTTGATCTTTCACAAGGTAAAATGCTAATGAGCCACTTCAAAGCAAAGGTGCCAAAGCCAACTTCAGCAGCAGATTACATCAGATCAAATTTTTAAGTTTTAGCAAAAGATATCCATCCCCTGGATCAGATAGAGCTTCATAGACAAACAGGGGAAATGGTTTATTCTACTCTCACCAACAAAGCCATGGCAGCTTTAACGCTGCAAGATTCCTTGAATAATACTACTACACAATTGAAGATTGAGAGGGCCTCCTCACAGGCCAAGGATAATAGAATAAAGTCTCTAGAAGAGATCATCATTGGTTTGGGTCACAATCCCAAAGACATTAAAGGCATTGAGGCATTGGTAAAAAAGAAAGAGGATGATATAGCAGCACTCAGAAAACAGCTGAAACTACCAGCCTCGAGGCACCCTCAGACACAGGAAGTTATAAAAGGAAATTCACAGGAAGAAATGATGGAGTTGCTCTTGAATTTGACAGAGCGACTAAATGAAACAGAAAAGGAGTTGGAAAAAGCATTGCAGGAACAGGAAAATATCAAGCAAACTTCAACAACAGGTACTACGACTACAGGACAGCAGGAACAACCATCTCAGGTAAACATTTCTAATTTGAATTCTGAGGATTTAATTAAACAGATGGAGAGTTTGCAGCTAAAGGTCACAAAACTCCAAGAAACAAAATTACAATTAACAAAATTGGAGGGAAAATATGACACATCCAAAAAGACAGTTGCTGACAACCTCAGGGAAATAAAAAGATTGGAAAAATTGGTTGAGGCTTTGCAAAAAGATCTTTCACTGGAAAAGCCTCTGAACGAAATAAATGATATTATTTGGTGCAACATCATTGAATTAATAAGAGGTATTTGGCCCTCCATTCAAGCTATTTTTGAGAAAAATGAGTTAGTCAAGATAGCACAAGAAGAAATAAATAAAACTAGACATGAATTAAGAGGCAAGCCGGAGCAGGCCCAGCAGCTCATTCAATTTTTGAATTCCAGAACAAAACAACAGCTTGCATTGTTAGGAATTGATGACAGAACAGGTGTAGTTTTGGAAGCAAAGAGAGTTTTCACCAAGAGGACTTTCATGCAAAATCTAGAAAGAAAGTGTACTGACATTTTGGTCGATATCAACGTTTTCAGAGAGAAGTTTCAAGCTTTGCTGGACAGTGAATTGCCATGTCCCATGCTCACAGAGGATCAAATAGTAGACTTGGAAACCTATGAGAAAAGAATAAAAGCTCATGCTAAAAATACAACTATAGGTTCTACTAGCTCATCAGAACCTGCATTACCAACCGGGAAAAGTATTTATGAAAAAGTGAGGAATCTATTTCATCTGGAGCATGAACTAAAGTATCTATTTCCGAACGAGCCCACTTTTTATAAACTTACTGAAGCAGATTAAACTTTAAGGAAACTCAGAAGAACAATGATACCAGATGATCAGTGGTGGAAGGAAATGCTGGAGGTTTTGTAAAAGTTGTTTTCAGGATGAGATTTTATCTTTACTATCAAGTAAATGGTAAAAACAGAAAAGCAGATGAAAGAGTATCAGATGAAAGGTTAAAGAGTATCCGTAAGAAGAAAGAGTATTCGATAAGTCAAAGAAATACGCAAAGGACAGCACAGATTCCTATTTTAAGCACTTATCTTTAGCACGTCCATGAAGAAAGGAACAACACATCAGCCGTTACCCATTATTCTATTTACGAGACCATGTATCTCTTGTTGTTTGTAAATATGCTTTAAGTCAGCCTGGATGATTGGCTAGGATAGCGTAAGATTGTTAGGATTATTTTGTGTATAAATAAACCCTCAAAGAGAGTGTTGAGGGTGGATTCTATTACTCTGCTGTAACGCTGAGATTTTCGGAATAAAAGCTTTTGGAGAAATTTACTTGTGGCTTACTGGATGACGATTTGAAGCACTGGACTTGTTGCAGGATTCATGTGTTGGACTACAGTTCAATAAGTGTTTCTACCCTTTGTTTGAAATTTTATATTAGTTTAAAATACCATCATATCCATGTCTGAATAATTTACATAAAGGTTTAAAACAGAATTTGCTTAATTGTACTCTGTTTTCAAATGTGATTGTTCTTAATGTTTTCTTCTAAATTAGCTATAAGCATGAATTCTTAAATGCTCCTGCTTTGCTAATTTAAACATTGTTTGATTACTATAACACGGAATTCTTCATTGCTCCCTGTTTGTAGTCATTTCACTTCTTTCTTTTGAACATGGTGAAAGATTCTTAATTTCCTTTCATCCCTTCAAGATCATCCCATCCACTTTAAATTTTAAGGATTGTTCTCTGTCTAGCTATCTTGCCCTGTAATACCATCTTGTGCGTAGAATAGAAGTCCAGTAAAGCCATCCTTTGACTCCATATCCCAATGGAATGAAAGCTCTCAACCTTGCCCTTAGTTTGTGGATTCCACCATTTTCCCAAAACAAACTTTGAAACTATAACTAGCCTAAAACCTTTCAAAAAACAAAGATAAATCATAAAGAGAGAGCCCTCTCTGGATGCAGATTGGCTAGATTCTGCATCTAAAAGGTTGGTTTGTGGTTACCTCAGGTATACTTTCCTCTTACACAACTTCTAGGAAAACCTGAGTGATAACAACTGTAACTTGTGTTTTGTTTCTGTTTTCAATTTGTTTCATTTTCCACTATAAAGAACAGTTTAAACAATGTTAGGGCTTGCTGTATATCAGTAACCTTCTCTGGCTGAGAAATCTTTTTTCCAATGTTTTCTTCTAATTGTGTTATTTAGAAATGATTTAATTTAGTCTAAGCACAGAGATGCTGGCGTTCCCTCATATTTTTGTCACTGCTGAATGTTATTTTTAAATGTTACTTTCATGTATGTTGTGTAAGGAATGAATTGAGGAAATCAAAGGTCAGCCCTGAGTCCCTTTATTGTTTGCTCAACTATTTGTTTATTTCCCTTAGGATGTGTCAAAAGCTGACTAGTTTCGAAGTACTTATCAGATCTTAGGCCATTCTGTGTTATCTTGGTGATTGTCTTGGAAGTAACTAAGTAAAGAAGAACTAGGAGAGGATCAGGGTGAGTCCCAACCCACTAGCTTCTGCTCCAAAGGTTGCCTTCAAGTTTCCTTTTGTTTTTAATCTGTGTTCTATTAGAAGTGTATCAAAGGCTAGATAGTTTCAAAGTACTTACCAGATCCTAGTTTGCTTCTATGTTTTCCTTAAGTGCCTGGTCAAAGGCTGGCTAGTTTCAAAGTACTTACCAGATCCTGGGCTACTCTTTGTTCTGCATCTGTTATTTCCCTTTCTTATTGTATCACCTCATTCCATAAATCAAACTTTAAAGAGATCCTTAGGCATAGATGACTTGCCCCATAGATTACTCTTGAACCTGAATGTTTCAATTAAATTCTCTTATGACTCCATAGCCCAATGGATTGAAAACTTGCCATCATCTTTCTTTAGAATCAAAGCTTACTCTATTTGTTTGCAACTTCTCACCTTTGAACCTATTTTCATATAGATCTTTCCGCCTCAAACAACAACTATGTTCAACCATCTAAGAAAACCAAACAAAACCCTTGGCCTGCATAACTAGCCTAATATCATCACCCCAAACTTCAAAGACAATATCCATCTTTGCACATATTGGAGAGATCCCTCTCCGGATTCAGGAGGGCTAGATCCTAGAATCCCAAAGCTGGTTGAAATGATGTTAACTCTGTGATCGGACTTTTCCAATCTTGCTTGTTACAGAGACCTAACATTTCTGGCGACTCCGCTGGGGACCCTTACCCAGAATCCTCATAACATCTTGTGAGTCAAAAGTAGCCTTTTCAAGCACTACCAAGAAATGGTAATTAAGATGAAGCTCAATTGAATCAGTGACAAACTAGGTCAGCCCTAGGATTCTTTTAAGTTTTTATCTAACCTTGGAAAATCAGCTATCTTAGCCATAAGGATAGAATGTCTTTGTTTCATAACCGTAGCTAAGTTTTGAGGTAGAGTTAGGATATTCTTCTGAACCATAAATAAAAGCAATTCAGAAAATACCAAAAACATTTCAGATTGGTAGTAAAACACTAGTTTTGATATCTTGTATACGTCTTTGATGTGTTTTACCATATACTCTTAGACAGAGTCTGGAAAGGGCCAGGTAGCCTCCGGATCTCATCCTATTTTATGGGTGACATATCTGGTGAATGCCCTCCCAGTCAATCTCTAGTTAGAGTTTGTTGTGTTTTGAGATATCCTTGAAAAGGAATGTTTCACGAACACTGTGGTGGACAGTGTACTCCTTTGAAAACACTCTGAACTTTCCACCTGGCGACTCCACAATCCTGAACAGACCTTAAGAATCCACTGGGAAGAACCCTTATCATTATAAAATCATTCAAACTCAGTTAGAGGACTGTGGGATTTAAAAATTGTAAAAACAGATTGGTTAACCTCTTAAAATATTGTCATATCTGGTTGAACTTTTCCTGTTTAGTTGGGTCCAAACATATAAAATTGTTGCTCCTAAAAATATTCACACTAGAGCCCATCCTGACCCTGATCCTCCCGAAATAGTTGATAACCCAGAAAGAATTCTTAGGAAGTCTCCTAAGATACAATCTTCAACTATTTTCAGACCACCCCTAAGAGCTAATTCAGTACCTAAAAACCTTTCAGCTCTTCATGAATCACAAATTGACTTATTGAACCCATTCAGAACTAGGTCATTTGGTGATTTAGATCAGTTAGATTCTGAGCCTTCACTTTCATCTCTCGAAACAAGTGAAACCCTTGGGAATAGAGAATAAACACCTCCTGATTTACATTTCTTACATAATCTAGGTGTCTCTCATCTGAGATCAGCTCAGAGATCTACTGCCGTTCCATCCACTTTTGTTCATCCTTCATCCACTGTTCAAACCACTCCACTTCAACCCACACCTCCTCTTGTAAATCCGCCCCCACCACATATCATGGCAGCATGGTATGCTCCCTTAGTCCTTCCTGTACCATTAGTCAATCTTCCACAGGACTACCAGTCCAAAATTCCATTATATGATGCTAGTAATATTATAACAGCATCTCAACATGTGGACAAGATGAATGACTACTTTGACAGAAATGAAATTGATAATGAGTCTGTCAAAATCAGATTGTTTGCTCAAAGTTTGGGGGGAGAAGTGAGAAAATGGTTTAAAGGTTTAACCCCCCATAGTATTAACGACCTCCAAGCCTTCCATCAAACATTCTTAAACAAATGGGAAGTAAGGAAAAATCCTCTCCAAGTCCTTGCGGACTATAACAATCTCCATAGGAACCCCGGGGAAAGTGTACAAGCTTATTGTACCAAATTTAACAGTGTGTATAATGTACTTTCCCCTGAACTGAAACCTCCTCAGGGATCAGCTTTGAACAAATTTCTTGAAGGGTGTGATCCGGACATGACATATTCACTCAGAGAAAGAGTCTTTGCAACCCTCGAAGATATGCAACGAGGTGCTCTTTCTGTGGAGGTTAACCTCATGGAGAAGAGAGCAAGGATGAAAGCCGAAAAGAGAGTATCTTTTAGAGAGGAATCCACCCCTTCTACTTCAAGCTCAAAGATGGAAAGAATGATGGAAGAAATGATGAAGAAAATGAGCATTCTAGAGAGAGCGCAAGCAAGTCTAAATCAGAACGCTCCTCAAAACAGAAACCAAAACCAGAATCAGAATGTTAGAAGAAATCAGCCTCCAAACAGACCCAGGGAAGATGATCAGCAGATCATTCCTCCCTTTCACCAAAAATTTCTAAGTGAGGTTGAACAAATAGATGAAATAACAGAGGATAATGATATAAACTTATTTGGGGTAGATGATGATGACTTTGAGGTTCATTATGATAAAAAACAAGGTCTTTATACACCTTATGATGACAGAAGAGATGATAATGAGAATTACTATCAAAACATGGAAGACGCTGTCATACAGCCTTCAAGGGAATATGAACTCAGAAGTAGGTCTAATCAACAAACCCCCAACAAGGAAACCTCTGGCAAACCTTCTCAAAACAGCACTGCAACCAAGTCTAAAACAAACAAACAAAAAGACACAACAGTGGCTGATAATTCTGGTAGTGATAAAGTGAAAGACACCCAAAACATTGAAAAACAGAGTGCAAACGTTAGTAGTACTAGCAACTCGGTTAGTACTCCTGGTAAAACAACTGTTCCAACTGTAGATAAATCAAATCAGCAAGCTGTTATTGCTGATAAAGCGGCAGCAAACAAGGCTGAAATCAATGTTTTAAAGAGTCAAAACCTTTTTAGCCTAGAACAGGAAATCTCAAAGATCAAAATTTCTGTTCCTTTGGCTGAGTTAGCTACCCAACATGTATATAGGTCCAAAATTTTGAAAGCTTTGAACTTAGAAGATAATGAAGATTCACTCAATCTTAATGATGACCAACCAAAGCTTATTTTTGGTCCAGAGATTGAAGGAAAGTTCCAAGAGGGTTCTGTCCCTCCCTTCTATGTAAGCTTAAACGTTCATGAAAAAATTCTGCACAATGCTATGCATGACTCAGGCGCTTCCCATAATTTAATGCCAAAAGCTGTAATGGAAATCCTGGGTCTTGAAATTACCAGACCTTACAAAGACTTGTACTCCTTTGACTCAAGCAGAGTTAAATGTTTAGGATTGATAAAAGATCTCTGTGTTAACTTAGCCCAGATCCCAGCCAAATGTTTAGTCATGGATGTTGTTGTGGCTGATGTACCCCCGAAGTATGGAATGCTTTTATCAAGGTCTTGGGGTGCTAAGTTATAGGGAACCATGCAAATGGACATGACCTATGCGACTATCCCTGTTTTTAATCAGACTAGAAGACTCTACAGGGAATCCCACATGCAGTACACAGTGACAAGTCAAGATCGGCCTCAAAACTCCCCTCTCTATGCTATAAATACAAGCCTTGATTATTTTATCATGTTCAATAATGAAACACTTACAGGACACATCATTTCAACAGGATCAATGGCTGAAACGGACGGAGAGGAAAACAACGTTGAAATGCCGGAACAGTCTATTGCGTCTGGAGATCCTAGCAAACTAAACACAGATCTTGAACTGCAAGTTATCAATCCTTTGAACTGAAAACTTGATAGTCAGCAGGACAACCCTCAACCCGATGAAAAACTTGAGGAATCAAATAATACAAAGTCCATTCACCAAACTGAAAATCTGCCTTTCTGGACTATGTATTTTGATGGGTCATGCACCAAAACAAATGTTGGTGCAGGTGTCTGGATCACTAACACTGAAAATAATCATACAGAATGTATCTCATGCAAATTAAACTTTCAATGTTCCAACAACATAGAAGAATATGAATCCCTTCTCTTAGGCTTGTATCTCTTGAAAAAGTTAGGTGCCAAGAGAATCAATGTATATGGGGATTCCGAATTAATCATTAGGCAAGTTAATGGGGAGTATAATGCAAATCACCCCAGACTTAGGGCCTATAGGAATGATGTCATTGATCTTTTGGAAACATTTGAGGAGTCCACCCTAACTTTTGTCCCAAGGAAAAGAAACATTGCAGCCCACAATTTAGCCTTTGCTGCTAGAACCTACCCAATGCTGTATGATGACACCTCTCAGGTAAAATTCAGACCAGCTATCCCGGATAACAAGAAATATTGGCAGGTATTCGATGGAGATAAACAAATAGAAGACTTCATGCAATTTAGAAATGAGTTTGAAATCCATAGTTCAGATTCAGACTATGATACAGACTGCAGTGAAGAAAATTTTCTTGATAAAGAAGAATCATCTCCGCAGCTGGTAGATATAAACCTTCAGACTACCAAACTTAGAAACCCAACAGAATCAAATGCAAGATCTGAAACAGAGGAATTGGAAACCATGCATTCTAAGGATGATAGTTTACCCAAGGGTTTGGCCCCTTTAGAAGAACTGTTTGATTTTGATGATGTGGCCCACAAACCAAAACTGGAACCTGTAGAAACTGAAGTGGAGGAATGTAATATAGGCAGTGAGGAAAAACCGAGATTAATCAAACTGTCTAAAACTTTACCTGCTCACATTAAACTCAAATACTTAGAACTGTTTAAAGAATTTTCTGATGTTTTTGCATGGAGTTACGAAGATCTTAAATCCTATGACACTAAAATAATACAGCACAAAATCCCTCTTAAAGAAAACCAAAAACCATTCAAACAAAAACTGCGCAGAATCAACCCTGTCCAGTTGCCATTGGTTAAGAAGGAAATCATGAAGATGCACGATGCTGGCATTATTGTCCCTATTAGATATTCTGAGTGGGTATCTAATCTGGTGTCAGTTAGGAAAAAGACCGGAGAAATCAGGCTTTGTATAGACTTCAGAAATTTAAACAAAGCTTCATTAAAGGACAACTACCCATTGCCCAAGATGGATCATATTTTAAAAAGGGTGGTAGGGTCTAAAAGAATTTCTTTGCTGGATGGCTATTCAGGGTATAATCAAGTCCTAGTCCACCCTGATGATCAATTAAAGACAGCTTTTACTACACCATGGGGCACTTTCATGTATGTGAAAATGCCTTTTGGTTTAATGAATGCTGGAGCAACCTTTCAGAGAGCCATGGACATAGCATTCTCGGAAGAATTGGGCTTCTTCATCATTATCTATCTTGATGATGTAACTGTGTTTTCAAAAACAGATGAAGAACATTTAGAACATTTGAGGAAATTTTTCGAGAAGTGCAGAAGGTTCGGAATATCTTTGAACCCTAAGAAGACCTTGTTTGGTCTCCAAGAAGGTAAACTTCTTGGACACATCATTTCAGAAGAGGGCATAAAGATAGATCCCATGAGGATTGAGGCTATATTGCAAATCTCTCATCCTCGAAACATCAAAGAGTTGTAGTCTTTCATTGGAAAGATTAACTTTTTGAGAAGGTTCATTCCCAACTTGGCTGAGCTCCTTAGGAATATCACAAACATGTTGAAAAAGGAGCAAGGGGTAAAATGGACCTCGGAAGCAAAGACATCCTTTGAGCTGGTGAAACAAGCGTTAACCAAAACACCGGTTCTCATAAGTCCTGATTTTTCAAAAGTTTTTTATATCTTCTCATTTGCATCAGAACATACTATAGCTACTGTCCTTTTACAGAAAAATCCACAAGGACAAGAGCAGCCCATTGCATTCTTTAGCAAGGCATTGAGGGATGCCCCTTTGAGGTATAACATTATGGAAAAATAGGCTTTTTCTTTGGTAAAAGCTTTAAAAGACTTCAGGGTATACATCCTTCACTCACATATCATTGCCTTTGTCCCAAATTCAGTTGTAAAAGACATTCTAACCCAGGATCCAGATGGTAAGAGAGGTAAGTGGATTGCTGTTATTCTTGAATATGATTTAGAGATTAAACCCACTAAGCTCATCAAAGGCCAGGGTCTAGCTAGGTTAATGGCTGAATCAAATTGTGAAGTTCTTGATATTAATATGATTAATGCTTTGGATGACCAAGAAGAATTCTCAACTCCCATTGTCGAAGATCATTTTGCGAATTCTCCTTGGTATACTGATATTGTTTATGTTTTGCTTAATCTAAACACACCTCCTAGTTTATCCAAAACAAAGGCAAGATTCCTAAAGTTGAAAGCTGTAAACTATTGCATTATTGATAAATGTCTTTATTGGAAAAATGCTAGTGGTATATTGCTTAAATGTTTGCCTGAGTTTGATGCAGATAAGATTAAACAGGAATTCCATGAAGGAGAGTGTGGAGGCCATTTGTACTGGAAGTCAACAACCAACAAAATTTTGAGGGCTGGTTTCTATTGGCCTACTCTTTTTCCTGATATACACAAACTAACAACCACTTGCCATAAATGCCAATTGTTCGAGGGCAAGAGAAAATTACTACCCCTTCCTCTGCATCCAATTACTGTTGAAGCCCCTTTTCAACAGTGGGGACTTGACTTCATAGGAGAAATCCATCCACCATCCTCTGCCCAGCACAGGTGGATCCTTACCGCCACAGACTATTTCACTAAGTGGATAGAAGCCATTCCTTGTAGACAGGCCAATGATTCGGTTATCATAAAATTCATAGAAACCAATATCCTTTCCAGATTTGGCTGCCCTACCAAGATCATTACTGACAATGCAACAACATTTGGGTCAAATAAAATGGTATAATTCTGTCGCAAATACCAGATAACATTGGGGCACTCCACAGCCTATTACCCTCAAGGTAATGGACTCGCAGAGTCTTCCAACAAAAGCTTAGTGAACATAATAAAGAAACTGTTGGAAGACAATAAGAAGTCTTGGCACACGAAGCTGATCCATGCACTGTGGGCTGACAGATTAACATTAAAGAAATCCATTGGTATGTCACCCTTCCAGCTTGTGTATGGTACAGATGCAATTTTTCCTAACAGCCTTGGTGTACCAGTTATGAAGTTAATTCAAGAGCTCCAGACTGAAGAAGATGACATAATCAGAAGAATAAATCAAACCATTCATCTTCAGCAAACCAGAGAGGAAGTGTACAACAAAGCATTGCAGAAGCAAGATAATATCAAGAAAATATTTGACAGAAGAACAAAGGCCAGCAATTTCAAGATTGGGGACAAAGTTTTAAAGTGGGACTCAAAGAGGGAGGACAAGGGAAAGCATGGTAAATTTGACAATCTGTGGCTTGGCCCTTACTCCATTCATTCAGTTGCTGGAAACAATGCATTCTTCTTACAATAGCCGAATGGAACAGAATTGTTTGGGGGTCCTGTCAACGGCAGGATGCTTAAGCATTACCTATCTTAAATTACTTCATGTTTGAAGCCTTCTTTACCTTTTTTCCACTGCAAATATTTCATCCACCATTGCATTTAAAGTTATGAAAAATCAAAAAATACAAAAACAAAGAAAGAAAGAAAAGAGGGCAGAAATGAAAACAAGAAAGGCAAAGCCCCATGCCAAAAAAAAAGAGAAATAAATCTGAAAGTGTGCAAGCCTAAATGCCACTCCTCAAAACACACTTCTAATTAGTCAAACTGTTTAATATTGGCTAATTAGCTTTCAATTTTCTGCTGATAGGGTAGCGAATTTGATTTGCCAAACTGTTTAATCTTGGCTTATCAGTAGATGGATTAGGGTAGAAATTAAGGTTCAAACCAACTCAAAATCTGAACCAAAGTTTCCAAAGAGATGACTCAAAACCACTCTAAATTTCTGAGTCAAAGAAAGAAGACCTGGTTCTAATTCGCTCAAAACTTGAACCAGAAGAGAAACAAAGATAGCTCACCAAAAAGGAAAAAACAGAGCTATGAAGATAAGAGAAGGCCATAATGAGAAATTTTCAGATCTTAAGCCTTCTGTTTTGATTTAAAACTTTCTGCAAATAATAATCTATGTGCAGCTTGTTTTTATGCCATGGATCATAGCAAGTCAAACAGCTCAATCTTGACTTGGCTATTTTTAAATTTCTGTTGTAGAATTTAGAGAATGAAATTTTGTCGGACTGTTTAATCCCAACAGACAGTAGACTAGGTAGAGAAACATCTGAGCTCAACTGTTTAATCTGAGTTCAGGGAGAAATAAGGAGTAGAAATAGATTAGATTTCCTGCTTTCAAAAGAATAAAATGTTGAGAATAGAGTTTTCCAATCCAAGTGCACTCTGATGAAGAAAAAATGTTAGATCAGTAGGATTGGGGTAGGTAGAAGTTGTATTGATGAAATTCATCTTTCTTTCATAACTGATATTTTCTATCAGAGAAAATCAAGAGCAAGAAATGGGTCAGACACCAGTCAGCATCCCAGAGAAATCAAGTCTGAATTCTTGATGCCTTCAAAAAAGGCACCATCCCCAAGTGGAGCCACTGTTAGCCACCTATATTTTTCAATTATATCAGCTGGTGGCTAAATATTCTTAGCAGCCTTCAAGAAACAAATTCAGTCCTGAAGTTGTTGGTGCTTAAATTCTGTTGGTAAGATCATGAACTGCTGGTTGGTTCTTCATACTTTTCCTTCTCTCAGCCTCTGATATTCCATGAAAATCCGAATCAAATATTGTTGCATCCTCCTCCTTTTTCCCTCCCCTGCCTCCATCTTACCTTCATTTCTTCAGTTTCCTTTCATCCATAAAAGCCCCATTAAACCCTATGTTATTTCTTATCCCCTCATTAATCTCATTTTCTGAGGTTAAAAACCCACTTTTTAGCCTATCGGAACCTTTTTCCTTTTGCCGTCTCTCCCTCCACATGCCCGAGCGCCGCGACCGGCCGCTCAAGTCCATAGGCGCTAAACCGAAGCGTGGTCCCCACTCCGCCCTTTTCCTTTGAAACCTTCAAAAAACCCATCTTTTATAAGGTTGGGTGTGAAATATGAAGCCACGTATTTTATCGCCCCGAGCCTTCCTAGCCGTCGATCTGCTCCCCAGATCCGACGGAGCGGAGTACCTCACACCTGGTGGACCCCCTTCCCCCGCGCTCGTTTCCAAAAACCATGGTATATATCCCGCACCACCTTTCGTCAAATGGTGGTTTTATTCCGTCGGCCAGTGATTCCACACGCTGGCCGACGCGTGTCCTCCAGCTCATTCCCAAAACCTCCATCCTTCCACTTTGCCCGTGCGTTATCTGTCATCCCATCACCCCGCAGCGGGATTCATCTCTGCCGTCGGATCTGGGCCTTCCCATCTGACGGTTGCTAATCGCCTTTTCTGCTCGGCTTTTAATGGATTTCCCCGCCTGTTGAATTTCCCCCCGGAGCGTCCAAAAGTCGATCTCCGCCGTCGATCTCCGCGGATCGACAGTTCTCATTCGTCCTCCCGATTCCACTGTACAAAATCTCTTTTTCTCCGATGACTTTTCAAAGCACCCCCGACCGTTGATCGCAGTACGATCAACAGCTCCGATTGCTCCATTTTCCGCACACCCTCCGATGCAGATTGTCCATATAACGCAAGATTTTCTCATTTTTATTGTATTTTGCAGGTTTTAAGGTTCTTTCGTCGTGTTTTAAATGAAAATATGAAGAATGGGGGTGACGACTCCCGTCCTTCTGATTAATCCAAAGAATCGACCGCAGGGTGAAGAATAATGATATCAACAAGGTTTCATGAGCCTTGGTTGCTACGCATCCCTGTAAAGCCTGAAGAATGCTGTCAACATCAACGCATAGAAGAGTAGCGGATTTTGAAGACAGAATGAACCAGAGCAGCAGTTTTATGGATAGATTGGCGGGGATTACAGCTAAGACGGTTATCAAAAGCCTAATCCCCGGCTCAGAACACAGATTAAAGCAAAACCTAAAAGTGTTAATCAGACGTTGCCTCCACCGCCATACTTTGAGGCAAATTGATTCCTCAACCACCGCAGTGCCACCTATTGCCTCAAAAAGCTCAATCAGAGGATGAATTTATTGAACAAGATCAGATATTATGCCTCAGAACAACCAAAGGAGTTATTTCTGCACCAGATTTAATGACAGAATGTTTGCAGAGTAACCCTAATAGTATGCAGAGCCTCAAATGTCAACAAAATCTCCTTCCGAGATTACTTCATAAGTATAAGCGCATAAATGCAGTAGAACACCTGTATAATTTCTTCATCGAGCCTCCCGGGCCAGGAAGACATTAATTCTGCATTAATTGTATTTGAGATATTTTTGTTAGATCTCACCTCCTCATCCTTCTATAAGTACTCCAGAAGAAGATGAGTGAGGGGTTGGATTAGTTGGTTGTCAATGTAATTGCTGAAGTGTTGTAGTTGTTTCTGAGTGGAAAAATCTTGACTGTAAATAGTGGTTTCATAGGCTCTTGGAGCTCTGCTTGTAACAGATAGGTTAGATTGTGAAAAGAGATGGATTAAAACATTGGATTTGAAGATTGTAACCGGTTTGAAGCAATCAATACAAGTTGATTTATGGGATCCTGGTCTATGCTGATGGTGATGTTATTCTCACTGTAACTTGTCATTTTATTTCAGTTTTCAATTTGTTTCATTTTTCCACTGTAAAGAACAGTTTAAACAGTGTTAGGACTTGCTGTATATCAGTGACCTTCTCTGGCTGAAAAATCTTTATCCCAATGTTTTCTTCTAATTGTGTTATTTAGAAATGATTTAATTCAGTCTAAGCACAGAGATGCTGGCGTTCCCTCATCTTTTCGTAACTGCTGAATGTTATTTTTAAATGTTACTTTCATATATGTTGTGTAAGGAATGAATTGAGGAAATCAAAGGTTAGCCCTGAGTCCCTTTCTTGTTTTCCCAACTATTTGATTGTTTCCCTTAGGATGTGTCAAAAGCTGACTAGTTTCGAAGTACTTATCAGATCTTAGGCCATTCTGTGTTATCTTGGTGATTGTCTTGGAAGTAACTAAGTAAAGAAGAACTAGGAGAGGATCAGGGTGAGTCCCAGCCCACTAGCTTCTACTCCAAAGGTTGCCTTCAAGTTTCCCTTTGTTTTTAATCTGTGTTCTGTTAGAAGTGTATCAAAGGCTGGATAGTTTCAAAGTACTTACCAGATCCTAGTTTGCTTCTATGTTTTTCTTAAGTGCCTGGTCAAAGGCTGGCTAGTTTCAAAGTACTTACCAGATCCTGGGCTGCTCTTTGTTCTGCATCTATTATTTCCCTTTCTTATTGTATCACCCCATTCCATAAATCAAAATTTATAGAGATCCTTAGGCATAAATGACTTGCCCCATAGATTACTCTTGAACCTGAATGTTTCAATTAAATTCTCTTATTACTCCATAGCCCAATGGATTGAAAACTTGCCATCATCTTTCTTTAGAATCAAAGCTTACTCTGTTTGTTTGCAACTTCTCACCTTTGAACCTATTTTCATATAGATCTTTCTGCCTCAGACAGCAACTATGTTCAACCATCTAAGAAAACCAAACAAAACCCTTGGCCTTCATAACTAGCCTAATATCATCACCTCGAACTTCAAATACAATATCCATCTTTGCACATATTGGAGAGATCCCTCTCCGGATTCAGGAGGGCTAGATCCTAGAATCCCAAAGTTGGTTGAAATGATGTTAACTCTGTGATCGGACTTTGCCAATATTGCTTGTTACAGAGACCTAACAGATTCAATAGATGAATTTGTTGTCGAGGTAGTAGGTTGATCAGTGGCCAGACTATCATATTATTTATTACGCGTTGACACCAAAATATCTTGTGAAGATTTTGTGGTGGACAAAATTAACACTTGGGAACTAGGAGATGGATCCGTAGCAACCAAATTAGTGTTTGGATTTGGAAAGTATCTGTCAACATAGCTGATGCATGGGAAGTCTTGATGATTTTTGAGACTTCAACATGGTGACGAAAATCCATAACAAAATTTTCCTTGTTACAAATTGTGCATGGATAACGAGGTTTTCGTGGTACAGACAGTTGATCAGATGATCTTTCCTGCAGGTTAGAAGTTTTCTTTTTCTTTGAGTTCCCATTTTTCTTACTTTCTGGTTGCTTGTCACTTTTTCCTTTTTCAAATGACATGGAATGAATTTCAGAAGTAGGAGCAGGATTAGATGCAGTACCATGGTGTGTGTTTACAGTGCCTATCAAGCCGTCTCCGACATGAGAGTCCTTTATTTGAGGAGGAACATTGAAATTAGATCGCGGCGCATTAGAAATTTTTTCATAGAGCATGTCTGACTAAGTGTAAATCAAGTCTAAATATTGGGCACGAGCGATAACTTGCTCTTCTGTGATGACGCCACCCTTAGCCACATCCTCAGTTATAGATGGTAACAGGGACTTAATGAACCATTCAACAAAGAGCTAATCTGGAACAAATGTCTTAACCATTCGTCGACGATGATGCCACTCATGAATATGATTAGAAATATGAGTAGAATTAGTTTGTTTGAAGTTGGTCAAGGGTTATGTTCCAGTTTCGTATCTGATCGGCAGTTGGAAATGGGTCAAAAAGACAGTATCTAGGGCAGTGAAATTGTCAAAATAAGCTCTAGGTAACTCAATGTACCATTTAGCAGCCGGACCTGTAAGCGTACGCTGGAAAATATGTAGTCGAATAGAATCATCATTCAGGGAATTTGATGAAAACCATAAATGATAACTCATGACATGAGTCGACAGATCTTCTCAAGGATTTCCATTGAATTTAGGAATATTGAAGGGTAATTTATGAGGTATCACAAGCCACCAAGGAGCATAATTTATATGATCATTGGTTAACCGGTTTAAATCTGACAAGTCTAAAGTTGCAACAAAAGGCAGTTGTCTATTAAGGTTAGGTTGAGCATAGCCAGGGTAAGATGTAATTTCTTGAGCAACAGGCCTTTGAGAACCAGCATACAAAATCCGATGCTGGTAACCCAGATAGGGGTTTTTTTTGGTAGCAAATGCTTGAGGATTCTATTGACCAAAACCTGGATATGTTACTTGTTGAAATGACGTTTGAGGCATTTGTGCCTGAGGTTGCCAAGGGGTATGTCCACTAATGTTATAACCCAAGTTAGTATAACTTGGATTCGGTTGAGATGTATAACCAGGTTGTGGTTATGACATCCCATAAAATGGTACACCAGCTTGTGAATAAATGATGCCTGATACAGGTGGTTGTAAATTAACTAAAGGATTTGGATTCTATGGACCCAAAATTTGATGATATTCAATTGAAGAACCCACTTGATAAGGTTGATTTACAATATTTTTATTCTGTAATAGGGGTAGAGATGTATTAACATGTGGAAATGAAGTGGGTGTAACAGGTTGAACCGGTTGATACAAATGTACAACCGTTTGTGGTTGGATAGGCAAAGTGGGTTGCCATTGACAAACATTCATGTCAATATTAGTTTGAACTTTATTGATGATAGGAGAGGTTACAACCAAATGACTAATCTGAAGTGACCCTTCCAGCAACGTCCCTAAGCCTCATCACAATATAAATCTCTCTAACAGGCAGCTATACAAATCTAGCTCTCAATTGATAATTTTCCAGCATTTCTCTACTCAAATTCTTCCTTCTCAAGCACTTAGATCTGTGCTCAATTTATATATGAACTGTAGGTTGTTTTGTAATAAATGAATTTCTAATAATAGGAAAGACATTTTTCCAGTCATGTAGATGTCAAATGGACACTTGGATCCGAAGCTTGACACATGTGAACTCTTCTAGAAGGCACTGGCCAAGTGGAGATTCCGAAACAATGAGAATTTTGCTCCCAATATGACCAATGCACCTGTGAATGTCAGGAAGTGCTTTGCAGAGCAGCCTCGCATGGGGATACCTGCATATGCAATGCACTTATGCCCCTTAGAGCCTGCATTTATGATATCTCATATATTATATAATAAGCTTCAAACCTTGGAAACCTTTGCTTGATGAATTTCTTTCTCGATTTGTTCTTGCTTCTTTTCTTAGGGCATGTAGCAACTAAAATGATAGGGAATGATAGACCCTTGATCATTTGTCCTGGAGATGATTCCCAGTTAACCAAGTCATTGGGAATGGTGCCCAAATTGACCTATAACAAACGTATTGCGTAAAATGATACTTAAAGGCTCCATTGGATTATATCATATGGAATTTGTTGGTGTAAGGATTTTATTTACATAAGTCGCAATGATAAAACAATGACCATATCTACCCATTCAGCGTAAATGATAAAGACACTCAACTATAAGTTTCAAAGTAGTGAAGAATTCAGAAATTTTGCCCCATTTGAATGGAGATGAATTTTATGGCAAGCGTATGATAAAAGCTAGTCTTTGTGTCCAAGGCATCAAATTCATTTAGCATAACATGTATGATTTTCAAATTTGACGGAACACTCAATATTGTTAGGTATTAAATTTTAGTGTTTGTTTATGTTCTATGATTAGATGGTGGGGTATATTTCTGAACAAAAATCCATTTTTGGTGAGGATTTGTTGAAATGCCTTCTTAGAATATTTTTCTGTAGAAAAATTCATTGGTTGATATGGAATTTTTAAGTCATCTTGGTTGAAGAGCATACTATATGTTGATGATGTTACCCAAAACAAAATCTATGTTGCTTTATTGAATACTTTATGCTCTGTTTTTCTTTCATGAACTTTTGGGATCCTCAGTCTATATTCGTAAACTTCTGTTGGACACAAGGAAATATATGCCTCCCTTGGTTAAATATCATTTTTTAGCATCATTGTCGTGGGGCTTTCACATATTTTGCAATGACTAGCTACATAGTTATTCTTTGTCCTTCTAGAGTCTTAATCTGAATTTGTAAATTTGTATTTTGAAAAATATTTTTAGATCTTTGATGTCCAATGATACTTCCCTTATGCATGCAGAAGGGTCCCTTCCACTCCCCTAGTCTATCAGGATGACAATTGCATTGGGTGCAGCAAAAGGTCTAGAATTTCTTCATGGAGGGATTGAAAGACCAGTGATTTATCGGGATTTTAAAACATGAAATATTTTTCTGGATTCGGTTTGTACCTAAAATTTCAAAATTATGAGATGGCTCAGTGTTACACTTTGGATTCTCTTAAGTCTTTATAGAGATATATGTACTTGGTGCAGGAATACAATGTCAAGCTGTCTGATTTTGGACTAGAAAAATATGGACCTCAGGGAGACAACACCCATGTTTCAACTCGAGTTATGGGAACATATGGTTATGCTACTCCAGAATATGTAATGACTGGAGAGCATTCTAACCAGTTTAAAACCTGTGGCAATAATATCTTGGCGAGGAAATTTTAATATTGATATAGGTCAACAAGATTTCTAGCCTCTTTAAGGGTCTTGTCTAGTAAATGGGGCAAGTAGCAAAACTAACAAGTTTGTTCTAGGAGAATTTTTCAGGTCTCGTCCTATTGGCCTAATGTTGAATGTAGACCAACCAATTTTCAAGACTCAGGACAGTTTATATGAGGTTTATTTCTCCTTAATTTATGAAAAAAGTATCTAAACATGAATATGTCTCCTAAAAGAAACACGTGTTTGGTGATACATATTTAAGTTGATCTCAATGTTTTTTTCATTAGATTACCTCTTATTGTTGACTTACATATTAGCACAGGAATTTCCTTTTTGACATTGCCTATTACTGATGTGAATTTTAATAAAAGTTAGCATAGACATTTTAGATATTTACAAAGATAAACAAGACTAACTGAATCAATGATTAAGGATGGAAGTCAGGATAGTTTGCAAACTAAATTTTTATTCAGTGTCTGGATGGATGCATCAAACAATAATCCTATTAAAACCTTTAGATGGAGAGGTTAATATAATACAAAATTTTTCTTTCTTCAGTTCATACTATCTAGGTTTTTAGCTTTACTAGTTCACACTACTGTTTCAGACATCTTCTAGGCTTCAAAATCTCTCATCTCATACCATATGAAGCTAAAGTGAATAATCCTCTAATGGATAAATTTAGATAAATTAGAATATCCGATATTGTGCATATAGGATTCTCTTTCTAGAGACCTAGATCAGTGGGAAGGAGGGTGTCTTATCTGATTGTAAAAAGGTCCTGGACAGAGATACTATTGCAAGGGTCTCATGGGTGGAGGCAAGAGGTCTCCTCGAGATCTCATGAATCTGCATATTGAGGTGGGGTTTCTCTCTTCCTGTAAATTATTGCTTTTGTGTGTGAGCTCTACAAATGAGGGAGGTGATCATCCTATTGTGTGGGTTGATGGGAGTTATTCTAAGGCTCCTCCATTTGAGTCTCTTGTGGGTGGAAAATCCGACAAGTCGAATTGTGCCCTGACTGGATGAATTTACAGCATCAAAGCTTCTTTATTCAACATAATAGAAATCTATTGTTTCAAGTGATTCTATTGTTCAAGTCATATAAGAAAGCCTTTTTTCCATGCATATTAGATAAAACCTTTGTACAGTGAAAAACTTTGTAGTGATATCTTTTTCTAATATTTGAAGTGTTTTCTTCCACTTCTAACATCCAAATCTACAATGAATATAACCTATAAAATTATAATATAACTTCATACATTACGATGCTCTCTCTAAAAAAGGTTCTAAGAAATCCCTAAGCTCAAAAAGATTTCCTTCACTGAAAACTATCAAGTCTCTGCATCTGAAAGAATTTGAACTGGAAGATTTTTCCTTCCTATAAAACATATTGGTCCCCATTTTTTTACCATATTATTAATCTCATGGATCTATTTGTGGAGCATTAGGGAGTTATAATAATTCTATAGAATCTAGATTTGCACGACAATAATTTTTCTAGAGTTTTCTCTTCATGGATTTTTTGTTATTGGTTTGTTTAAATTTGAATATTTTGCTGCCTTCATGATCACTAATAAAACTCATCACCACTACTACACATGGGATCATCACCAGGAGCTACATAAACATAATTTGGATTAGATTCCAAGGACTCCTCAAACTCCTCTCCAACCTCAATATTAGTGCTAGTAGTAGCATGAGCAACAACACTACACTTAGGAGAACTAGAAGAAGAATTTTTCCAAACTACACGAGAAATACTTCCCTGATGAGTCACCATGTGCCATTCTTGGTCTCGGTGGTTCACTTCCTTCAACTCCTGGTTCAACTACCATATCTTCATTAAAACCAACACCCCAAACTCCACTAGGAAACAATTCACCATTTTATACTAGTGATTCGCCATTTGTACTGGTGATTCTCCATGATTTTACAAGATAATATAATATCGTGAGAGATTTTCCAAAAGAATTATATATACATATTATATTATTAATAAAATCGCATTCCATTTTTCCTATGTATCATGGGGATTCACCCATTTATTATACATATAAATTTAGGGGGGTTCTTAAATTTTTCCCTGACGTCTAGTCTTTCTCATATTTTCTTGTGTATTATTTGGCCACAGTATCACACTTCCTTGTGTATGTGTGTACCTATTCATATATTTCTACATTTTTATATGTACCTAAATAGCATAAGAAGTACATAGCTAATTAAATTCATTTTATCTATAAACGGTTGAATTATTTCAATTACATGAACATAATATTAATTTTAATAGCTGAAGAAAATATTATAGATTATAGATACATTACAAAATCCCTAGTTATAGTGTTTCCAACTCTTAAATTTGTATCAAAACAACTACTATATGAGATCTTTTTAATCTTCAATATTTCTTTAATGGTCCTTATATCTCCCAGGAGCCAACAAATCACAATTGTTTTTGGCAATAACAAACATTATGATCTAATAGCTTGGAATTCTAGGTGAACACAAGAACTCCAGGAAAATTGGACAAAAGTAATAGATGGGTGAGTGGTAGATAACTTCCCTCCATGCAAAATGTTAAGGGATCACAAAACGTGCAGCCAAATTGGAAAAAACTAATAGATGGGTGAGTGACAGATAACTTCCCTCCACCCAACATGTTAATTAGTTTGGTTAAATATTCTCTTGTACTATTTTTTTTCTCTGATGCTGTTTTTCTTGTATATTATGGCACTTAAATTGACATCCTAGTCATGGAGCTATTGTTGAAAAATATTCATCTAGCCACAGTGTTGCTTCTGTTATTTTCCTTTTTCATTCTCCGAAGTCGAATTATGTGTCATAACCCTACCATTCAAAGAATATATGACTAAACAGGTGATATCTATTGAAACTTAGGTAGGGCACTGACTTCCTTGCACTGTGTTGGAGCTTCAGTCCTTGCACTATATTACCCCTTTCTTCTTTGTACTGAAGCTTCAATCCTTGCATTTTATTACCCCTTTATTCTTCGTATTATGTTCAGACCTTAACCTCTCTTCCTGTATTCCTTCATAGAACTATACCAAAATATAATGAAGCCCAAACAAAGATTAGGCTAAGGTGGGGATTAGATCTTAGTCTTGGTTTAGTAATGACAGTTTGATGCCTTGAAATCCAGCTTAAGGCAAGGACTATATGCCTTGAATCCATCCTTGTTTCTTTAGAGAAACAAAGTGAGGAGGAATGTTTTTTCTTGCAAATGGACAACATTGGCTTCCTTTTGTGCTAGCACTTCTAATAAAATTCATCTCAAATAATTGAATGTTGAAAAGAAAGAAATCCTAGGCCAACAGATATGCTAGCACAACCACATCTAATCCATTTTAAGAGTATAATATTCAAAAGTTAAGACAACAAAAAATTTTAAGCAAAAAATCTTGACAAGAACTTAATGGGATGAAAAGTTCACATATTGAAAATATCAATCGATAAAGACTCACACGTATTAAAAATGCAAGGTTCACATTCACAATACACATGATTTCTAAATAACCTTGAGAGTGTTGAATGTTCACAAATCGTACAGGTACAAGGCATGGAACACTAAGTCACCATGTTCATGTTCCTGTTGGAGTTCGATGATCTTGAAATTAAAATAAAGTTCATCACTTAAAATTTTGCTGAGAAATTTTGGCATAAAATTTGACATATAGATATTTGAAAAAAAATATGTATATATATAATAAAAAAACAATTTTAAGGAGAATGAAAGATAAATATGATGCACATAAATAAATAAGCATGTTAATTTTCAAAGTGCATAATGCACATTGCAAACACATTGGATTATTTCTCAAACATTTAAATCAATTACACATATAAACCATGAAAGAGAGTGGAAAATTGCCAATAAAGAACCAACTTTCATACATAGAAAAAAAGGGTGAGAAATTCGTCATAAACATTGGCACCCATATTAATATCAAACTGAAGAAAACCATGGGCTATATCTGATTTCATATATTGAAAAAAAATCTAATAAAAAATTATTCAAAATATATAAACTTTAAAGTAGTTTGGAACTTTTAGAAAATTGATCATGCAAAAAGTAAACTAGCATTCTAAAACAAGAACGGAAGTTTTATTCTTGATGTTCTCGTGGCCCACTTATTATATCAAAATGTTCTATATCTCCAAGAGTAGTAGGGGTTGTGAATCCGCTAGATGCCTCAACATTAGATTCATCGCTCAATTCCTTGTCAATGTCACTATTAATATAAAAATCAGCTTCACCCCTTGATTCATTAGGAACAAGATCGATCCACGGAGTAGAGGAATTCGATGAATTGTTAGTCGCATTTTTCAAAGGCAACTGTAAGTTACTATGAACATAAAAAGATCTTCTAATCTTCTAGATAACAACCTATTTCTTTTCTTGGAATGAATATGTTCAAAGGAACTCCAATTCCTTTCACACGATGATGCACTTTATCCCTGACTTAAGATACTAATTGCAAAAGTTTGCAATTATGGTGCCTATGATTCATAAAATTCCCACCATACTATCGGATCACTTATGCTCCTATAATACTTTGCTGATTTTTTTCCAGATAACCCTTCTTCTAACTTGTATTCCCTCAACTAAGATCTGACCAAACCTCCAATTGTCGGATTTGGATTTAGCTTCTCAATAGCCTAGATAAGTCCATTCATGACTTCTTCATCCCTATGTTGATACCTCAAACAATATAGGGTCCCAAAAACATGTTGCTGCATGTAATGGACTATGCATCATCTTCCATATTTGATTAATTACCTCGCATATCTCCTAGTAATCAGCTTCCACATTATTAAAAACACTTGCAATGGCATCTTTGCAACGATCAATTCTTTCATAAAAAAAACCCATACAAGGTTTGTCGCCATCAACCATGCAAAGCACATTAACAGTTGGGCCACATATTTTTAAAACCTTGTTTGAATTTTCCCAAAATCCATTATTGAGCACTATTTGTTCAACGTTTTTCCCCTTAGTTTTTTTTTAAAGGGGTGATCTCTCCCATTCAGTATTGTAGAAAACAGCTCTTAGGCTTGCCTTTTCATCAACAACTCTTTTAAGAGTAATATAAAAAGTAGAAAACCTTGTATTACAAGGCCTCAAAATTTTTTTAGATGCATTCTTACTATATATACTCAAAGTGAGACGATGGTTGATGATGACGTTTGCAATTGTTTTGTCTCTTCGGATTGTCTCATTGACCCAAGGAAATCTGGCTAGATCATGCAACATTAAATCCAAGCAGTGAGATGAAAAAGGGGCCCAATAAATATGATTGTACTTTTCCATAATCATCTTCCCTACACCAACACAATTTGATGTATTATCTGTAATAAAATGTACCACATTTTTCTCACCAACCTCTTGAAAAGCTTCATCCAAAATCCCAAAAATAAATTTGATTTGGGGGTTCCAATTTAGATTGTCGAAGTGAAGGAAGAAATGCCTGCATTTTTTTTTTAATTTACGTTTGAGTTAGTTCTAATTTTTTTATTTTTTTGTAGAGAGTATTTTTTTTAAAACTGTATATACACACTTATTTAAAAAAAATATGCAGTAAAAGAAAATGAGTTTTCCTACCTAGAGTGTGTAACTGAGCGATAGTCCTCTAGGGAGTGGACAGTGGGCCATGACTCTCGAGTGTACCATCACCTATGCATTGTGCAGTGTGTATCAGTATGTGGGCACCTAGGGTCAGATCATGAAGTCTATAGCCTATGCATGAAGGATGCAACGTAAATTGTAAGAAGTGAGCACTCAGCAGTGAGGGTTATAGCTTATGCCTAGTGCAGTGAGTCGTGACCCTCAGACATGAAGCCTGAAGGTTGAGTATATGCTTGAGTGTAGGGCCCATGCTGAGCGTGTGTTGGAATATTGAAAATTCCAGAAAAATAAATGGAGAGAGTAAACTCCCCTCTTCAACACAGAGAAATATAAAAATTTCTTCACAGGAGACAGAGTTTCAACTCTGAAAACAAACTTCTATTTCTTCAAAACTGTTACAAATTCTTCCTCTAACAGAGGGATAACCAAAAATAGTGACTGCTGCTATCACACAGTGCACAAAACACTCCACTGTCTCATACAAATGACACTCTATCTCACTGTTGAAAAATAATACACACTACATTCTATTTTCCCGCACTGCTGTGCTAAAACAAAACATTTCAATACGTCATTCCTACAGGCTATCGGGCCTTTTGTTTTTATATGCCGCGCATATTAAAAACTTTACATAAAACTATATTAAAATACTTTTTAAAACAAATACATGCGGGCCCCACTTTACACTTACGCTTTGAACGCGCGATCAAACCAATTAAATCCAATATATAAGAACCATCGGGTCCGCGCTTTAAAAAAAACAAATGCACCAACCAAAATTTCTGATTGTGATTACAATTCGGATGCGATGGCACATATAACTGCGATATAATAAAGTCGTTGGGTCCACGTTATAACAAAACACACGATCAAACGAAAAACTACGATTGCGATTCAAAAACGGACGCAATGGAACAAATAAACTCCATCGCATAATTCCATCGGGTCCGCCCTTTGGTTAAGTGATCGGGGCATACAAAAAAAACCCACCGATTGAAGACTTGCGATTTGAAACCTGCGATCATATAATATATCGCCGCGTGGTCTGTGGACCCACGGGCCTCGACTGATGGTGGAGGGAAATTTTAATATAAGGTTTGGTTGTATTATATACAAACGTTCCGCTTGCGGAACTCTGCCACATCTACAAGACATTTGGACTTTGAAACATATGTATATTGTGATTTGTGATTGCAACTGTGATCGCATCGCATCGCAAAACTTCATATCAACAAGACACTGCTTAAGAAACTTGCTATTGTGATTAGCACATAAGTGGTAGGGACCACTTGTCCTCCCTTTAAAAAAGTTAAAGAACTTTGGCTGTTTTAATCAATTTTTCTCCATTTTGGTTGTTGAGGGCTTAAAAGCCCGAAATGACTGTTTTAATTAATTCTTTTCCTCCGTAGTTCAGAACTACGAAAGTCTTCATTCCTCTGGAACAAATGGCTACACCCATCACCAATTAAATTCTCCTCTACAATCTATGGCTGCGGCCCATCAACTTTTTAATTCATCCTTACAGTTTCCCATTCTTCTTTGAATGCTTATTGTTGTACACGCAAACTCTACTGCGCTGCCTCTGTACTCTTTTTCTTCCTACTCAAAGGCTAGCAGGTGACTTTAATATTTCAACACTCCCCCTTAAAGTCAGCTACTCGGTTATCAATTATACCCAACCATTTTCTTAGAAATTCAAAAGTCTTCTACCCCAATGGCTTTGTTAAAATATCTGCATATTGCTCCTCTGTTTTACAATGCTGTAATACAATTTCTCCATTGTTCACCAATTCTGTGATATAGTGAAACTTTGTATCTATGTGTTTTTTTCTCTTATGAAACACTGAATTCTTCGACAATGCAATAGCTGAGCTATTGTCACAATAAATCAATGTCCCTTTTACATGTTCTTGGCATAAAATTCTCAACATCCTTCTCATCCAAATTGCTTTACACTCTGCTACTGTAGCTGTCACATACTCTACCTCTGCTGTAGATAATGCTACAATCGGATGTTTCTTAGAAGCCCATGAAATGGCTCATGAACCCATATGAAAAACATAACCGGAAGTGCTCTTCCGATCATCTACACTTCCAGCCCAATCATTATCAGTGTATCCATATAGCTCTAAATTTTTTGAAGAAGTATATAAAATGCCAAATCTTTTAGTTCCTTTAACATACCTCAGAATTCTCTTTGCTGCTTGCCAATGTGCTTCTTTTGGCTTCTCCATGAATCTGGAAATCAAAATAACAGCATGCATAGTATCCGACCTAGTTGCAGTAAAATACATGAGGCTGCCAACTATGCTTTTATACAAACTTTGATTGAAATCCTTGTTGTTGTCATATTTACTCAACTTCAATCCCGTTACTGTGGAAGTAATTGCAGCTTTTCACTCCTGCATATTAAATCTTTATAAAACTTGATTCACATACTTTTCTTGAGAAATAAAAATCCCTTTTTCACTTTGCTCTACTTCTATTCCTAAGAAGTATCTCAACAAACCCATCTCAGTCATTTCAAATTCATCTTTCATGACTATTTTAAAATTTTCAATAAGGTAATCATCATTACCTGTGAAAATAACATCATCAAAATATAAAACTATGATCAATATTTTACCATCCTTTTCTTTGATGTAGAGGGTGGGTTCTCCCTCACACTTTTAAAATCCATTTTCCAGTAGATAGAAGTCTATTCTACTGTACCATGCTCTTGGTGCTTACATTAGCCCATAAAGAGCTTTCTTCAATTTGCAGACTTTATGCTCTTGGCCTTTCTTCTCATAGCCCAGTGGTTGTTCCACATATACCTCTTCCATTAAAACACCATTTAAAAATGTGGATTTTACATCCATCTGGTATAATTTCCATTTTTTTTGTGCTGCTATTCACAGCACTGCTCTTACTGTCTCCGTTCTTGCAACTGGTGCAAAATTTTCTTCATAATATATCCCATGCTTCTGCTTATATCCCTTGACAACAAGTCTGGCCTTGTGTCTTTCTATTTTACCTTCAGCATTACTCTTGGTCTTGTAGATCCATTTAACTCCAATGACTTATTTACCTTCTGGGATATCAACCAACTCCCATGCTTTTTTCTTTTCTATGGCATTAATCTCATCATCCATAGCTTCTATCCATTTTCTATCTTTAATAGCATCTTCAAAATGAATAGGATCATCAACTTGAAAATACAAAGAAAATAAGGAATTCATACCTTCATTTTCCGCTTCCTTCTCATAGATCTCTCTAATACTTTTGAACTTTGTTACTTTTTCATTTGGTGTAGTCCTGCTTGATGAAGCACTCAATTTTTCTCCATGTGGTGTGCTCGTCGATGCACTCCCATTTCTTCTCAAGGGTGTTCTCACTACTGCTTGAGGTGTCCCTTGCTGTCCTTGTATTGGTGGAGGTTTTGCTACGGATGAGTTGTTAATTTCAACCACATCTCCCTCATCTTCATCATGAGATAAACAACTTTTAACATTGACTGTTTCCTTAATGATTCCATCCCATGCTTCCTCTTCAATAAACTGCACATTTCTTCTTATTACAAACTTCTTTGTGGATGGGTTATACAATCTTTATCCTTTGGAATCTTCACAATATCCAAGGAAGATGCACTTCTCCCCCTTACTATCCAACTTCTTCCTCAAATTGTTAGTAATGTGTGCATATGTCACACATCCAAAAACTCTCATGTGGGTGACTCCCTGTTTTCTGCCACTCTACGCTTCTTCTGGAACTTTGTTCGTCACAGCTTTTGTAGGGCATATATTCAAAATATACACAAAAAATTTTGCTGCTTCTGCCCAATACTCATTCGGCAAGTGTTTTTCCTTTAACATGCTTCTCACCATTTCCATTATGGTTCGATTCTTCCTTTCAGCAACTCCATTCTGTTGCGGTGTGTAACTTGTGGTAAATTGCTTGTGTATGCCATTCTCTCTGCAAAAAAGCAGAAATTCCTTTGATATATATTCTCCTCCTCTATCAGTTCTGAGAACTTTAATGTGCATCCCACTCTGTTTTTCTACAAGAGCTTTAAAATAGCAATATTTCTGAAAAACTTCACTCTTATATTTCATAAATTAAACCCACACTTTTCTTGTGAAATCATCTATGAAGGTAAGCATGTAGTTGCTTCCTGAAACTGATGTTGTTTGTATCGGCCCACATAAATCTGAGTGAATGATCTCTAAGGGTGATTTTTCCCTTATGTTTTTCCCTGATGGAAAATTTTCTCTATGTTGCTTTCCCAATATGCAGCCTTCACATAGGCTGTCAGGCTTCTCAATCAATGGTAAACCTCTTACCATTCCTTTTCTGTGCAACAAATTTAATCCTTCCAAATTTAGATGTCCAAATCTCAGGTGCCATAACCAATTTTCATCTTTCTCTTCCTTCTGAAAGGCTTCTTATGTTAGAGCTGCTATGCTCTTTCCTTTTCCTTTCAATTCAGTGTTGAGCTTGAGCGGAAACATTCTATTTATGGTCATATGTATTTTAGCAATGATTTTCTTTCTTAGAGGTATATCTTTTATTGTGCACACCATCCTTGAAAATTACATTGTAACCTTTGTTTATGATCTGCCCAACACTCAAAATATTACACTTCAAACCTGGAACATAATACACATCTGGAACAAATTTGTGCTCACCATTTCTTGCTTGAATACTAAATCTACCTTTTCCTTTGACAAAAATCTTAGTATCAGTCCCTGTGGTTACTTCTGATTTAACCTCTTCATCTAGATTGGAAAACATTGCTCTATTTCTAGTCATGTGATTACTACATCCTGAATCTAAGAACCAAACATCATCTTCTCTATCCTGTGCTACATTACATGTTAACAGCACATTACTTGGGTTCTTTTCTTCTTTTGCTACATTTGCATTCTGCCTATTCTTCATATCTTTCTACATTCATTGGCATAGTGCCCATAATTCTTGCAATAATGCCATTCGACATTGGATTTGTCATACCTTTGTCCATGCGCATGTTGGTGTTGGTGTCCACCTTGTTGGCTGTTGCGTTGGCCGTGGCTCTGATTTTGACTGTTGCTCCTTCCATGTGATTGTGAAGGACTATCCCTTCCACCTTTGTTTTGGCTTTTGCCTCTTCCTCTTCCTTTTCCTTGACCTCTTCCTCTTCCTGAAGGCATCTGGGTCTTGAAGGCGTGCTCTAGAGATGAGTTTTCATATCTTCTCAATCTCTATTCATGAGTTATCATTGAGGCATGAATTTCATCTACTGTGAAATTTGAGAGATATTTTTTCTCTTCTATGGTGGTAACTATAACATCAAACTTTGAGGGTAAGCTCCTCAAAAGTTTCTCCACAATCCTTCTTTCTTCAAGACTTTCTCCATGGGACCTTATTTGATTTACAATCCCAATCACATGTGTAAAAAATGTGTCTACATTATATGACTCTTTCATGAAAGAGTTTCAAAGTATCTCCTCAGAAACTGAAGTTTTGTTGTCTTCACTTTTTCCATACCTTGATAGGCTACTTTCATATTTTCCCATGCATCATTGGATCTCTTAGCTGTTTCTATCCTTGGAAACACAATCTCATTTACTATTTGATACAAATAGTAGAGGGCTTTAGAGTCCTTCTTTATATTTCTCTTCAATATTTCCTTCTCCGCTTGAGTTAAGGCATTAAAAGCCTGCTCATCAGCTGGTTCATTAAAACCGTCTTCTACAAACTCCCATAAGTCTTGTGAAACAAACAAGGCTCTCATGGTAATGGCCCAATAATCATAATTCTTTCCATTAAATTGTGGAAGTTGAACATTTCCAATGCTCATACCAGTTCTTGGTCCAGCCATTACTTTTAAACTGAAGTTAAACAAACTATCTTTCCTTCTCTGAAATAAGAAACTCTTTTAAAAAAAAAAAACAAAAAATCTGTTTTCTCTGAGAAATACCTGAACTTTGACTTCTGATGATCTTTCACACTGCTCGAGAAAACTCTGCAACAAGTATTCTTCTTCTTCACCTTCTTTGAAACCTTCAAAGAGCCTAAACTAGTGCCGATACCATGTTGGAATATTGAAAATTCCAGAACAATAAATGGAGAGAGTAAAATCCCCTCTTCAACACAGAGAAATATAAAAATTTCTTCACAGGTGACAGAGTTTCAACTCTGAAAACAAACTTCTATTTCTTCAAAACTGTTACAAATTCTTCCTCTAACAGAGGGATAACCAAAAATAGTGACTACTGCTATCACACAGTGCACAAAACACTCCACTGTCTCATACAAATGACACTCTGTCTCACTGTTGAAAAATAATACGCACTGCATTATATTTTCCCACACTGTTGTGCTAAAACAAAACATTTCAATACATAATTCCTACAGGCTCTCAGGCCTTTTCTTTTTATATGCTGCGCATATTAAAAGCTTTACATAAAACTATATTAAAATAATTTTTAAAACAAATACATGCAGGCCCCACTTTACACTTACTCTTTGAACACACGATCAAACGAATTAAATCCAATATATAAGAACCATCGAGTCCGCGCTTTAAAAAAAATAAATGCACCAACCAAAAGTTCCGATTGCGATTACAAGTCGAATGTGATGGCACATATAACTGCGATATAATAAAGCCGTCAAGTCCATGTTATAACAAAACACGCGATCAAACGAAAAAATCCGATTGCGATTAAAAAACAGACGCAATGGAACAAATAAACTCCATCGCATAATTCCATCGGGTCCGCCCTTTGGTTAAGTGATCGGGGCATACAACAAAAACCCGCTGATTGAAGACTTAAAATTTGAAACCTGCGATCATATAATATATCGCCGCGTGGTCTGTGGACCCACGGGCCTCGGCTGATGGTGGAGGGGGATTTTAATATAAGGTTTGGTTGTATTATATACAACTGTTTCGCTTGCAGAACTATGCCACATCTACAAGACATTTGGACTTTGAAACATATGTATATTGCGATTTGCGATTGCGACTGTGATTGCATCGCATCGCAAAAATTCATATCAACAAGACACTGCTTAAGAAACATGCGATTGCGATTAGCACATAAGTGGTAGATACCACTTGTCCTCCCTTTTAAAAAGTTAAAGAACTTCGGCTATTTTAATCAATTTTTCTCCATTTTGGTTGTTGAGAGCTTAAAAACCCGAAATGACTGTTTTAATTAACTCTTTTCCTCCGTAGTTCAGAACTACGAAATTCTTCATTCCTCTGGAACAAACGGCTACACCCATCACCAATTAAATTCTCCTCTGCAATTTGTGGCTGCGGCCCATCAACATTTTAATTCATCCTTATAGTTTCCCATTCTTATTTGAATGCTTATTCCTGTACATGAAAACTCTGTTGCACTGCCTCTGTACTCGTTTTCTTCCTGCTCAAAGGCTAGCATGTGACTTTAATATTTTAATAGCGTGAAGGGTGAGGCTTGAGAGTGAGAATTTAAATTTTTGGTGCACATCTGAGCGAGAGATTATGCTTAACCCTAACTTGTGAGCATGATCCATCACTACAAGTCGTCATCGGTCGAGAGTAGTAGCACCGAGTAGGAGGTTGGAGTGGGTCATGGATGAGCCTGTTGTGAGCACTGACCATGAAGCTAGAGCAGATAATCCTGTCTTGACTTGTGAGTAGTCGCCGAGATTCGAGAGTCGAGAGTTGAGCACCGACGGTTGAGCAAGTCGTGAGAAGGAGGCAATATTAGTTTCCGAGGAGAGTAGTCATTGAGGGCACGGATTTTTGGAGTGAGTCATGAGAAGTGACTCGGGCATTTTACACACAAAAATAACATAACCCAACTTTCCCAAACCTATTCTATTTTCAACTATTTTTAAATGATTTTTTTTTAAAAAGCATTGGAGTTTGCCTTTAAGTTCAGGTTCAAGTTTAAAAAAAAAATCGTGTTAAAGTTTGGAATTAAATTCGACAAACTTGATTGAATTTATTTGAAATCATTTCAGGTTCAGCAAATTTTGAACCCCAAGAATAAAATTCACGAAACCCAGTCACGTAGATGGAACATTAATATTCCCACTAAAGTCATGCTAAAAAACCAAACCTAAATTCACTTTGGAACTCTCTATTTAGATTCAGGAATCCACCCTTGAAATATTATGTTTTGGGAGCTTTGTAAGGATTATACATATAGAAAACATATACGTGACATGATTTGATAATGATCAAGAAATTCTTATAGGTTGGGTGGATCTTCTACGTGGGAGGACAATTAAAATTTGATGTAATCGTTTAAATTATTTGATATATATTAAATTACCTATAACACAACTTTGGATTTTTACCAACCCCATTAGGAATAATTGAAAAATTTCCCAAAGAGAAATCTAGAAGAGATAGAAATTCCCATTCCACTTGCTTACATCATTTATAGCTAGTGCATTTCTCTCCCGAAGAACTCCAATCAAGAATAGGACAATATTTATACATACCCCATACAATGAAAAAATTCACGGGCATGTGAAAAATAAACAAAACATATTAGTTTTATCCTTTAAATGAAAGTGTGTGATATGTCTACACATTGTTGGAAGGATTCAAAATATATACCTAATATCATACCTACAGTCTTCCAGCCACCACTTTTGCATTTGATAGATGTTTTTTCGAACCTCTCAACTCTCCCATCTATCGTACGTAGCTTTGGTTTTTCCTTCTCTTCATATGTTGCTTCTTGGACTTCACCAAGACATACTTCCTTGACTAAATATCATATCCCCTTTCCTGATTAGATTGCACACACTTTAATGACTATACCGTTAAAATTCAAACATAGTTTATCTTTCACCATTCATTGGCTCACAAAAAAGAAAAGCGCCATTACCTAGTGCCAAACATGTAAGTAATTCTACATTCAATCCATGGAAAATAGGATTGTAATTCTAGAGTGAACCCACAATAACGTCGTTGTAATTTACTGCAAACACAACCCATGGCTAGTGAAATCCATGGCCATGATTTTTCTTCCCTCCTCTCATATTTTACCTTCATACATATTTTCCATTCATAATATCGAAGAAATATTGTGATTAATGTGGAAATAATTCCACCTATAAGCTAATTCCCAACCTTCATTTGTGGCCCCACCGTATTCAGGGCTGGGCTTCATTTCATTTCTTACCTCCTTTCCCCAAGAAGCCCCTGTCTAGTTCAATGCCAACTAAGACCATGCCCATCTTCATTCATTTTTCTTTCAATTTCTTTGGACCTCAATTTAAATGAACACTAGATGTACTCCTTGGATTCAACCACTTTCTTATTTTGACGAATTGATAGGGGGATATACACTTGGTCTCTATATTGATTAGGCTTTGAGTGAAGAATTATGAAGGCCACCTCAGGCTTAACAAAGAATTGAATAAGGTATTTCACTCATTTCTCTACTCTTCGATTCTTGTCCAAAATAATGCTCATTTAGAATGTAGGATTCATGATCCAACCAAGTATATTCATGCACATTGTGTTGACTGTAAAACCATAATATATCATAAGATAATGCTTCTTGAAAACTAAAATAAACTTTTCTATTCTCGCAATCTCACATGACTTGGTTGCAAAGTCTATAAAAAAAATAAATGCCAGTCTATTATAAGGATGCAACCCAGAATTGGACTTAATTGATCCTCCTTCCAAACCACGACTAAAATGACCAGTAAACCTCTATCATCAAATCCAGAAATGTTGTAATCCTTAGCTGCTATAGTTTTCAAAATAAAAATCCAACAATTAAATATTACCATAATAGTTTTGAATATATAGATGAAAAAACTTCTCTTCATCAAAAAAACAATACTTTTATATTGAACCATGCTCTCAAAATTTCCATTTTGTTCAAACTGTATTCCTCTGTTGTAAGAGCCGTTGGGTGGCATTTCTTTCTATCGTATGGAGATGATAAATTTTCATTCAATGTAGCTCCAATTTGAAAAGACTGTAATTCATTTGGGAACTCCTGTTGGAAATACTCCCACCCACCGCCATGAATAAAGAGTGGCATCAACCCACACTTCATCAAATTTTGTTGCAGGAAAGGACACAACCCAATTTTCAAACTAGAGGTGCTTTCACACAATATCCATAAATATCAGAGGAGAGTACCCACAACCATTCTTTGAATTTATTTCTTTATGCGTTGACTTACCGTGTCTGCACTTCACCACTTGCAACATTTATATTTTACCTTCTAAGCACTTCACATAAGTTATTTCCCCGCCAATACAATATCAACGAGACCCGCCACATAAACCTTACCACATTGCAATCCACCAAGAAACCTTGCAATTCCATATTTTCCTTTTTTTTTCATTTACCAAGTTTACTGCCATTTCCCTCATCAATGCCCACACTTCGCAGATATTAAGTCTTACCCTTTATGCTCCTCATAGAACCTTACGATGTTGCGATACGATATCGCATCACACATCGTAGTTGAAATCCTTTAAACTTTCCAGTTAAGCTACCCACAAGTTAAACGTTTCGACATGTGATGCGATAGTGCCACATCACATTGCAATCGCAATAGCTTATGTTTTTATTTAAGCCTCCCGCAGTAGCACATTTCACAAGTTTCAAGTTTTACATTTAATCCACCCGAAAATTTATGTTATGTTATTTGCGATGTGATATCAAGACATGCATGTGTCAACCTCAAGAGGATAGTGCAAAAGCACACAGTGGAAAGTTTAGGAGATAAAAAATAAGCGCCTGGAGGTTATTATGTTTTGGATGCCATGCGATGTGCCACATCACATTGCATATCACAAAAATTAAGTTTTTTCCCATAAGCACAAATGTTAAAAGTTGAGATCACGATATGAGATTTACGATGGAGGAATGGACACGATATGTTTTCAGAAGCAGAACTCATAAAATTTCAGGTCTGGTTTATTATGGTTTGTACTTTGTTTCGTTTATAAATAAAAACATGGCTCTGTGCATCGTTAATGAAGAAATGGGATTTGACAGGAAAGGGATGATTGGTTGTTACCCGTCCATCCAGCATTGAAATGCATTAAAGTTTTAGGCTCCAGCCAAACTTTTTATAAAACCTTTTTAATTTAATTTTGTTACCGTGAAGGAATGAAAAAGAAATTGGTTCCTCTCCATTGTTTCACTCTCTGTCTGTTTTACTGTTATTTCCTCATTTTATCACATTATTTGTGTTGTGGGGGAAACACATCTCCCTGTGTTCTTTGTATTTAATAGTTCCAACATGGTATCAGAGCAGGTCTAGGATCTCAGTGAAAGAACGAGCTCTCTTTACTCAAGAAGCTATAATATTTTTTGTAGAAGCAGAAGTCTCCAACAGTGAGAAAGATTTTACAGAAGTGATAAATTTTGTGTTTACACAGTCAAGATGGCAGCAATAGGCACAATCCTGACTAATCCAAAATTACCATAGTTCAATGGTAAGAAAAAATATTATTGGGCCATTACAATGAAGGCCCTGTTTGATTCACAAGATATTTGGGAGCTAGTGGATAATGGTTTCAAAGAAAAAGCAAATGCAACAACACTTAATGCTTTGACACAAGCACAAAGAGATTTGCTGAGAGAAAATAGGAGGAAGTACTCCAAAGCCCTCTTCTTTATATTTCAAGCAGTACATGAGAGTATTTTCCCAAGGATTGTAGTAGCAACAAAGCCTAAGGAGGCATGGGATACCCTCTAGAGAGCCTACCAAGGTATGGAAAAAGTAAAGACATAAAAAATTCAAATGTTGAGGAGATATTTCGAAACTCTCTGTATGAAAGAGTCTGATAACATAGACTCATTCTTCACACATGTGATCAGTTTGGTTACCCAAATAAGGTCTCATGGAGAGACACCTGAGGAAAATAGAATAGTGGAGAAAGTGTTAAGAAGTCTACCATGAAGATTTGATGCCATAGTAGTGGCCATAGAAGAGACAAAGGATCTCTCACATTTTTCAGTGGATGAGCTTCATGCATGACTTATGTCTCATGTTCATAGACTGAACAAAGCATCAAACTCCTCATTAGTACATGAATTCAAGACACAAATGTCTTTTGGTCGAGGTATACGTCGAGGAAGATCAAACTACCAAGGAAGAGGAAGAATCACACACATAGGTGGAAGAAGCAGCCCTGCAAGCACAAGAGGAAGGGGCAGAAACCAGAATCCAAGTGAAGGCTCAAGCCAAAATCAAGCACAAGGATAGAGGTATGATAAATCTCAAGTCAAATTTCATTATTGCAAAAGGTATGGGCATTATGCAAATTAATGTAGAAAGAAGAAAAATTACATGGGTAGTAAACCCAATGTAAATTTTATAAAAGAAAATAAGAACCATGGTAATGTGTTTTTAAATAATAATGTAGCACAAGAAAAACAAAGAGATGTATGGTTCTTAGATTCTGTTTGTAGTAACCATATGACTAGAAACATAGAAATGTTTTCCAATCTAGATGAGAGTATAAAATCGGAAGTTACAAAGGGGACTGATAGCAAAGTCTCTGTCATGGGGAAAGGAAGAGTAAACATACTGACAAAGAAGGGAGAAAAGAAGTTTGTGATAGGTGTCTATTATGTACCCAACCTGAAATGTAACCTTATAATCATTAGACAACTCATACATAAGGGTTACAATGTGATTTTTAAGAATGACGTGTGCACAATCATGGATATACCTCTAAGTAGACAGGTCATTGCAAAAGTGCATATGAAAATAAATATGATGTTTCCTCTCAAGGTTAGATCATACTTGTAGGAAGGAGGTGTTGTAGCAGCTCTCACACAAGAATTCTTTCAAGAAGAAGTGAAATATGAGAACTGGTTATGGCATTTTAGATTTGGACATCTCAATTTCGGAGGTTTGAACTTGTTGCATAGAAAAGGGATGATAAAGTGATTATCACTCATAGAGAAACCAGACAGCCTATGTGAAGGCTGAATCTTGGGAAAACAACACAGAAAATAATTTCCAGTAGGAAAGAGTATAAGGGGAAAAGCACCCTTGGATATTTCCCACTTAGATTTGTTTGGACCAATGCACATGCCATCAATAGTTGGCAGTCATTATGTTTTAACATTTATAGATCATTACAAAAGGAATACATGGGTTTATTTCCTAAAACAAAGAGTGAAGTGTTTGAAAAACTATACCACTTGAAATCTCTAGTTGAGAAGAAAAGTAGGCACTACATAAAAATGTTGAGAACTGACAGAGGTGGAGAGTATATCTCCAAGGACTTCCTATGTTTCTGCAGGGAACATGGAATACACAAGCAGTTTACCACAAAGTATACACCTCAGCAAAATTATGTAGCAGAAAGAAAGAATAGGACCATCATGCACATTGTAAGAAGTATGTTGAAGGCAAAGCATTTTCCAAATGAGTATTGGAAAAGAAGTTTTCAATTGTGAAGCTTATATTCTAAATAGATGTCCAAAAAAAGATGTTGTGAATAGAGTTCTAGAGCTAGCTTGTAGTGGAACAAAGCAAGTTGTCACTCACATGAGAGTGTTTGGATGTGTGGCATATGCACATATCCCAGATCAGTTAAGTAAGAATTTGGACATCAAGGGGGGAACTCTATATTTTTTGGATACAGTGATGAACCCAAGGCCTACAAGCTCTATAATCCATCAACCAAGAAGGTAATAATCAATGGATATGTTCATTTCATAGAAGAATAAGCTTGGGATGGAAGTTTAGAGAAGACAATGAATGTGAAGACATGTATTTCACATGAAGATAAAGAGGAATTGATTGAAAAAAATAATTCCTCAATGATGGCTCCTCCTCCACCTACACAAGCTAAACAAAGTACACCACAAGTAAGCAATAGAAAAACAGTGAAAAACCAAGGAAGTGCTTCTCTAAGCACACCATATGGATCATCAACTCCCTCGAGTTCAAGTGAAACTCCAAGCACATCTTCAGCAAATACAACAATACCAATATTTAGAAATTTAAGTGAAATTTATGAGCCAGAAGAAGTAAATAGTAATGCTGGTATAAATTCTTTATTTGCTTTATTTTTTCATGTTGATGATCCAATCCATTTTGAAGATGCAGTAAAAGAAGAGAAGTGAATTGAAGCAATGAATGAAGATATTGGAGCAATAGAAAAGACTAACACATGGGATTTAGTTGACCTCCAACAAGGAAAATAAGTTATTGGAGTGAAATTGATCTATAAGACCAAGAGAAACATTGAAGGCAAGATAGAAAGGCACAAAGAAAGACTTGTTGTCAAAGGCTACAAGAAGCAACAAGGAAGAGACTGTGAGGAAAGCTTTGCACCAGTTGCAAGGATGGAGACAGTGCGAACAGTGTTGTCAATAGCAGCACAACAAAAATGGAAATTTTATGAAATGGATGTGAAATCATCATTCTTGAATGGAGTGTTGAAAGAAGAGGTGTATGTTGAACAACCTCTGGGCTATGAGATAGAAATCCAAGAACACAAAGTGTGTAAGTTGAAGAAATCTCTTTATGGGCTGAAGAAAGCACGAAGAGCATGGTACAGCAAAATTAATGCTTACCTGGTGGACGATGGGTTTGACAAGTGTGATGGTGAACCCACACTCTACATCAAAGAAAATGATGGTAAAAATTTTATTGTTGTTTTATATGTAGATGATTTTATTTTTACAAGCAATGATGTTTATCTCATTGCTGATTTTAAAGGAGTCATGAAGAGAGAATTTGAAATGACTGCCTTGGGTTTGTTGAGATATTTTTTGGGCATAGAAGTAAAGAAAAATGAAAAGGGAATTTTTATTTCCCAAGAAAAATATGTTGTAGAAGTTTTAAAGAGGTTAATATGCAGAAAAACAAAGAATCAACAACTCCAACTGTCATGGAGTTGAAGTTGAGC
Organism: Pinus albicaulis; assembly: GCA_034641835.2. Classification (NCBI taxonomy): domain Eukaryota; kingdom Viridiplantae; phylum Streptophyta; class Pinopsida; order Pinales; family Pinaceae; genus Pinus; species Pinus albicaulis. The sequence continues at coordinate 267,326,205 of CM076579.1, forward strand.
AAGGAAGATTGGAGCAAGAATGTCGATCTGACATTGTACAAGAGCATGGTTGGAAATCTAATGTATTTGACTGCAACTAGGCGTGATATAATGTATGCAATAAGTTTGATACCCAGATTCATGGAGACACCCAAGGAGACACATTGGAAATCAAGCAAGAGAATACTGAGGTATGTAAATGGAATGAAGGAGTATGGTGTTCAATACTCATCAACTGATAATTTTAAGCTGATTGGATACACTGCCAGTGATTGGGCTAGAAGTGTAGATGCAAGAAAGAGAAAATCAGGGTATGTCTTTCATTTGGGATTGGGATCAATTTCATGGTCTTCCAAGAAGTATCCAATAGTTTCATTATCAATAGCAGAAGCTGAATATATGGCAGCAACAGCAGCAGCATGCCAAGTAGTATGGATGAGAAGGATGTTGAGAGATCTATGACATGAGAAGGAGAAAGGAACCACAATTTATTGTGATAATAGCGCAACAATTGCATTATCAAAGAATTATATTTTCCACAAGAGAACAAAGCATATTGATGCAAAGTACCATTTTATAAGAGAACTAGTTAACAATGGTGAAACGGTTTGTGGCATTGCAGGTCAGAGAAACGATTTTTTGATATCCTCACAAAGCCATTGGGACAAATAAGTTTTTTTTTCTATCTCAAGCAGTGTTTGGGAATGACTGATGATGATAGTTTTGATTAAGGGGGAGTGTTGGAAATACTCCCAACCACCGCCATGAATAAAGAGTGGTAGCAACCCACACTTCATCCATTTTTGTTGTAGGGAAGGACACAACCTAGTTTTTAAACCGGAGGCATTTTCACGCAATTTTCGTAAATATCAGAGAAGAGTACCCACATCCATTCTTTGCACTTATTTCTTTCCATGTTGACTTAACGTCCCCGCACTTTTCCACCCACAACATTTAGCTTTTACCTTTTAAGCCCTTCGCATAAGTTATTTCCTCGTCGATGCGATATCGGTGTGAACCACCACATAAACCTTACCATATTGAAATCCGCCAAAAAACCTTGCATTTCCACCTATTACTTTGTTTTTCGTTTACCACACTTACCGTTGTTTCCTGCATTGTTGCCTGCACTTCGTAGATCTTAAGTCTTACCCTTTATGATCCTCGCAAAACCTTACGATGTTGCGATGCGATACCACATTACACATTGCAATCTCAATCCTTTAAACTTTCCAGCTAAGCCACCCACAGGTTAAGCTTGTTGGCATGTGATGTGATAGTGCCACGTCATATCGCAATCGCAAAAATTTATGGTTTTAGTTAAGCCACCTCCAACCATGCACTTCGCAAGTTTCAAGTTTTACCTTTAAGCCGCCCGCAAAGTTATGTTATGTTATTTGCGATACGATCGCAAGAGGGGCACATGTCAAGCTCAGGAGGATAGCGTAAAAGTGCATATTGCAAAGCTAAGGAGATAACAGATAAGCACTTGTAGGTTATTATGTTTTGGATGCGATGTGTTGTGCCATGTCACATTGCATATCACAAAACTTAAGTTTTTTCCCATAAGCGAAAATTTTAAAAGTTGAGATCTCTGATATGCGATTTGAGATGGAGGCATGGAAATTATGTGTTTTCAGAAGTAGAACTCATAAAATTTCAAGTCCGATTTATTATGTTTTGTATGTTGTTTCCTGTATAAACAACAACACAACTCTGTGCATCGTTAATGAAGAAATGGGCTTTGACAACAAAGGGACGATTAGTTCTTACCTGTCCATCTAGCATTGAAATGCATTAAAGTTTCAGGCTTCGGCCAAATTTTGTATAAAAACTTTGTAATTTCATTTTTTTACCATGAAGGAATGAAAAATTAAAATTGGTTCCTCTTGTGTGTTTCACTCTCTGTCTATTTCACTGTTGTTTCTGCATTTTAGCGCATTCTGTATGTTGTGGGGAAATGCATCTCCTTGTGCTTGTTGTATTCAATAGTTCCAACAACTCCTTCATTAGGGCATAACAATATGTTGGCCTTCTTTTTTCCTAATACTACACTTAATCTTTGAGAGAATTCACATGTTCTATCGATTCAATAAAATTCGATGGCATTTATCAGATACCATGATCTTTAATGTTACCGCTAACCAATAATAATTTTATGAAGATCAAATAAAATAGCATACTTACTACAAGAAACACCTTTCCTCGGAGCGCATTTAAATCCCATGGACTCACTACATTGAAACCAAAATCTAAATGTGAATTATTGAGGCATTGTAAAATAGTTGACACTTTGCATCAAACCTTTCCACATTAGACCTGTGGTTGAAAATGACAACATTGAATTTTTGCCTCCAACCTTTTTGTTTTCATTGAACCTCGCCACATCGAACTAGGGAGATGAAGGTTTCAGAAAGAAAATGCAACTGAGGTACGAAGTTAAACACATTTCATATCACGCCATTTCTGCTCCCAAGTAACAGGTTTTCAACCCTTCAACTTCCACTACCAAGTTTCCATGCCTATTTGAACTCTCTTTCATCCTAACCATAAGTTAAGTTATTAGACAAAGAATATTCAGAGAACATCGATCTTGACATTTGGTTAAAAAAGAAATTGAAAATTCTGCTATGAACATCCGCTGAAATATATATCAACGAACAACAAACACTAGTATAATAATTATTTATTGCATCAAGATGTGCATTTTACAGTCTAATATAAAGGCAATGTGTGATTTCACCTGTACTCAACTTAGACATGACAAGTTTTCATTTAAAGAAAAACAAAATACTCTAAATAAACAAACAATATCCAATATAATAAAAAATTATTTGGTTAGATTAAATTAAAAATAATATAAAACATTAATATTCTCCTTCATATTGTGTTCTCTATTCATTTTTGCTCCAAGAGTCGTTGTAAAATTCAATATTGGGGGAGATGTGTAGATGTAATGTAAAAATATATCTCAACATTCTTTATCATCTTTATAAATGGAGTAAAATTATAATATTCTTAATATAATATTTTGTAATTTACAAGTGTCTTAATGTTAATTTAATTTAACATAACCATACCTTAGATTTAAAGCAAAGCACTATAAGTTTCATTTAAAGTACCTACCTGACTATAATAAAATATTTAATATATAAAATGCTTATTATTATATATAATTTATACCTATAAATTATGGTTAATTTAACATAACCATAGCTTACGGCTAAATCAAAGCACTATAAGTTTCGTTTAAAGTACTTATGTGACTATAATAATATATGGTTTAAAGTACCTACGTGACTATAATAATATATTTAATATATAAAATAATAATTATTATATATAATTTATACCTATAAATTAAGGTTAAAGAACTATAAAATAGGTTTAAAGCATTAACATGGGCTTGAGGGGCATAAGAAATACGCTGAGTCAAGCTCGAAAGGATACACATAATTGATAGAGTTTGTATTTTTTCCTAAGAAAAACTATATTTTTATTCACCCTATTTTTACCCTCTTTTTAGGCTTCTTCTTGGGATCTTTGGACATATTAGGAAAAGGATTTAGGATTCACTTTTGGGCATATTTGCAGATTTTTTTTTCTATTTAGTTTTTGTGTGTTTTGTTTCCCTTTACCCAATATATAATAACACATCATAATTATTGCATATTTAAATTTTTTTGGCCCACCCATATAGCCTTTTAAATCAATTATGACTATGCTTGCATTCAATGTAACGATCAATTCTATAATGTTATTGATATATAAAGAATGTTACCATTAGGTGAAGAAAATTTAAGATTAAAAATTTTATCTTTTTATATGTTCTTATAAATTATGCGAAACATTTTACCCTTTTCTATGATTTCATAATTGACTCAATTTTTTTGCCTAGTGCAAAGGAAATTATAAATTTAAATATAGAATTCAAGAATGAAAAAAATATTTTCTTAATTATTAATGTAAAAAAGATTTTATAATATTATTATGTTTAGGTTATTATTATTTTCAAAGAGTCATATACTAATAGAACCGTTAAAATTTAAAGCTACGCAGCCATAGCTACGTTTACCCACATTAATTGCATATAAAAATGGACATCTCAATTTCAGTAGCTAAATAAACCCAAATAGTGTAAATTCTGTTGCATAAGTTATTTCCTTGTCACACAGTTATGGTTATAAACCATATGAAAAAACTTAATTTATCGAATTTAAATCAACATATTTGACCTTGGTTAAATATACTATACCAACAAGATAAATCTGGCTCCACAAATTATCCAACTCACCTATCTACCTTTGCATTTACGATCTTACACATCCATCACTCCTCAGCATTAATCTCACAAGTTTTTCTTTAAACTAAACCTTAACATAAGTTATAAAAACATCATAACTTACCATTCCACCCTAAATACTTTCCATATCCATCAAAATTCTCGTTCTATCTCGATCGTCAATCTTTTCACCCCATGATTCGACGCCCATCACATTTCAAAATTCTTGACATTTACCATTTCTTATTCACGCGAAATAGGCGGTATTGAATTTTAAGTCAATTCTACGTGTCACCCCATAACCGCTATCGTGTTCCCTCAAGGATTACATTTTACCTCTTATTTTCCATGTGAAAACCACGTGTGGTTTTATAAAACCCTTTCACTATTTACTACGCCATCAATTTGTTCACAACAAACCCAAGTGATTTAATTCATTTTTCTTCTCTGCCTTCTCCCATGCCTTCAACTCGAGATACAAATTCCAAATCTCAACCTTCTCTCTTTAATACGCGTCTGATGCATAATGTTCCAAGTTCGTTTGCTGACATTCACAAAGTAAATTCAATTTACACATATTTCAACCATTTCAATAGCTCTTATGGATTTCTTCATTCAGTGCGATGCTACTTAACTTTCGGTCCCAACCTCTAACAATTTTTCCTCTTCTTACATGTGAGATACCACTTTCTGGTTGGAAATCCTTTTATTCTTGTACACTCTTCACCCGAGGTCATGTTTCACCATTCGATTGATGGATTTAAGGAACTATATAATAAACACAGGTTCTGTGTGTTTGAGCCTATGGCTTAAAATAAAACCTGGCTTCATGTGCTCGATCTCAACCATATCAATTTAGTTGAAATCGACCAAAATCAGCCTTTATTATTCTATCGATTCATGGATTTCATAAAATCTTGTATATGAAACTTCGCCCAAATAAGTCAGCCTATATTGTCCAGATACAAAGAAAAGGAAATCTTCCATTTATTAAATAAACCTTCCATCAAAATATTCTTCACACTTCTATGCAATTGTGTTTGTATATTGAATTTCAGGATCACAGTTCTTCTTCCATGTCATTGATCTATTCTATGATCCATGAATGAGCTTTGATACACATAAAATTACAAATCAGTCATTTACTGCAACCAATATAAACTCAATAATGGAACACGAACTCAGAAATTGAGTTCTCTGTATTAACACACAATATTTACATAGGAATTTCCTGTTGGCTTGATATTCAATCAGTGGCCTCTTCCTTCCAACTACCCATAGGCTTACAATCCAATCTCTACTTTCCTAAATCCTACTCTCCTTTATTATGCCCTTGAGGCTTACAATATACACAATTGGATTCTAAAAAAAAATTTGGTTTACATCCACTATATTCTCAATCAATTCCTAAATATCCTCTATTATCCCTAAGGATTCTCATAAATACCCAGATTCATGAAACCAATTCTAATTTACGATTTCAAATTAATTCTCAGTATCTCATATTCTCTTTCGAGAAAATTTACAAAAATCCTCTCAATATTTAATTAATCCTATTTTAAAATATTAAAATCACTCAACTCCAAACAAATAATTTCAATTTCATATAAATACAAAACCCCCTATATCTATTAAATTAAATGAAATTGTTGAGCCAAATTCTCCTGCATCAGACTCCCAAAGTAGAAATTTATCATGATCTACTGATCATGTGCTTCCAACCTTTGCCTCCTGGATCCCATACTCTGTTATGCTGTTGTCCATAAGTTATATTGTCTTGATCATTCTTCAGCTGCACTTTTCCAAGTTTCCATTCTTTATTCTGCATCTTCCCACTAGCTATACTTTCACATTCTATTCTTTTCTTCCTTTTGCTACTGTTTCTTTTATTTCCTGTTGTTGTCTTCTTCTAAGACACTTTCACCATTAGTATTTTTATCAATTCAATTTCTTTATCTAATATATCTTCTGACTGCTGAGTACTTCTACCTCTTGATTGCTAAAATTCTATTCTTACTTCCGCCCTGTCATCCTTACCCTCTTGTTTACCGCAACTGGTAACTTCTTCCTAATTGCCAATTATGGAAATTTCTTTGTTTTTTGTCTTCAGAAATTTCCTAGACTCCTATTTAGTCTGCCATTCACTGTCATCTTCTTTTCTTTGCTTTAATTTGTTCTCCTGGACCAAACATTCTTTAGTATTTTTAATAGTACCTGTAATCATAAACCAATCATTAAAATCAAAATCATAAGACCTTTGTGTCTCTTCTCCCTCTAGCAACATTTCAATTTGCTGCTCTGACATTTTCTCCTTTATCAGCACATCAGTATGTTGATTCAAATTCTTCAAAGAACTCTCAAGACTATCAGTTGGTCTTTATTCCACATCATCCATTTCAAGGATTTCTCTTTGCTTTGGTTCATAAAAATGAAAATTTTCATTCTCATTCAGCTCTGACTTTACAACCTGAACACTTATCCTTTGTTTTTCTAGTTTCTTCTCCAGAATTCTTAACTCATGACACACATTTTTCATCTCATATGAAAAAAAACTTTGTACAATCTTCACTATCTTCTTCCTTGTCACAAATCAAGTTTCTTAGTGACACTATCTCTTCATTCTTCATCAGAATAGAATTTTGATCATCCATCTCTGTGATAGTTTTAGATGTCTATCCATCACTCTTCATTTGTCCAAATAATATCAATTTGTCATTTTCATTACCAATAACAAATTCCTCATCATCAAACATAATTGTCTCACCTCCACTGAAACAATTCCTTTAACAAAATAGGGAATTTATGAACTCCTTTTGTTGCAATACTTCAACTTGATCTTCATCTGAAATATAGTCATCATCATATTTTTCTTGGCAACTTTCAGCCTCACTCAATACAGTTTCATAAAATGGTTTTTCTTCTGCAATACCTGCATTCATATACAACTTGTTAGTTTTAAAACCATAAGACCTTACGGTCCCATTTGATGATTTAATCACCAAATCCTCTAGGTGTTCCAAATCCTCTATATATTTCAGAAATTCTTCAATGGTATTTTCTTCAATCTCCTTAAGACTTTCAATTGATTTCTTGATTTCCTTATTTTGGCCATCATCATGAGTTAAATTTCCTATGCTTCCAATATGTGGAAAAGTAAAACATTTCCCCAACTGTGTATGGACATTTACATGAGATCTAGTTGTCCCATTTTCTTATTTTATGAAAATATCAACATTTTGTCCTTCTTCACATGTTCTACTTGTAAAAAACCACAAATTATTGTATTTAAAATCATGTGACCTCTTGGTCTCAATTGAAGTTTCAGTCTTCAAGTATTTCTCTAAATACTCGTTTATTCTAAGTAATTTTTTCTTCAGTCGAGAATTTATCATTTGCTCATTCTTCATCTGTAGCTTATGCCAACTTAGCTTTTTTCTTACAAGAAAACCAAACCTCTAGTCTTCCTCAATCCTCTATAACAAATCCAACAACACTTCAAGTTGAACTGCTATCTTATCTTTCTCTCTCTCATACTCTTCCTTACTTAACTATCTCTGTATGCCATTTTCCTTGGCATCTTCTTTCTTCACTTTTATTCTATTGTGGTCTTTCTTAGAACCTCCCCCATTTCTACTATGACTATCAGTAGTCACTTTCTTCTCCATTTCTATCTTCATGAGTTCCTCACTCATTCATCATGAGTTGTACTAAAGCCTCTGCAATAGCAAGTCCTCCCTGCTGCCACTTACCTCACCAATTCCCTCTCTGGACTTGGTCTTTTGGAAAGCACTGGTTCTCTCTTCTCTGGAACCTCTTTAGCATTCCTCTCTGCTCCCTCTAGGCTTCAACTCATCTGCACCTTTTAAGAACACAATTTTCCTTTTTATCCAACCTCTGCTGGAATTATTCAAGGTTATGCCACATTCTTCTTCCACTTAGAAAACTTTATTGGATTCCTTCATCACTACTCTTAAAGCTATGATCTTCTTGTTGAGATTCTCCTGAATTGTCTATAACCTGAATTCTACAAACATAATCTTCAAACAAATTTAAAATACCTCACCTTCAAGGTTTGTTTCAACACGCATTTGTAATTTCTTCTGCAAATTATTCCAATATTTTTCTACACTGCATGCTATCTGCTAGATTCAAATCTTCAAAGCACATTTTATTCTAAACCCAAATTCTGAAAATATTAATTTCCTCATTATAATGCCTTCATTGCATATCTGTTCCAATCTACTACTGCTGTCAATCAGATTTAAAAAATGAGCTTTTCTTATTTCTTTCATCTCACATGCATTGTTTACAATTAAATTTAACCTTCAAAAGAGCTTTGCCAACTCTCATACCAAATGAGGTAGCCATAACTGCTTCCACCCATATTATGCATATAAAAATGTATATCACTTTATGCCTAGGATAAATCATGGGTCAAAAATTCTCATTATGTATATAAACCTTAATTGATCGATTTCTTCCTTCTAGACTATGGTTAAAATTATATATATAATATCCTATTAATATATATATATATATATATATATATATATATATAATTACTATGCTTGTAACTTTAGTAAAAAACTAAAGTGCCAACACATGCATATGGTTGGTCCCACATTTCTCAACAACCAACCTTTGCATTTATGATCCTACACATCCATCACTCCTCAATATTAATCTCACAAGTTTTTCTTTAAACTAAACCTGAACATAAGTTATAAAAACATCATAAATTACCATTCCGCCTCAAATACTTTTCATATCCATCGAAATTCTCGTTCTATCTCAATCATCGATATTTTCACCCCATGATCCGACGCCCATCGCATTTCAAAATTCTTTACATCTACCATTTCTTATTCACACAAAATAGGCAGTATTGACTTTTAAGTCAATGCTATGTGTCACCCCATAGCCGCTATCGCATTCCCTCAAGGATTACCATTTACCTCTTATTTTCCATGCGAAAACCACATGTGGTTTTATAAAACCCTTTCATTGTTTACTGTGCAATCAATTCATTCACAGCAAACCCAAGCGGATTAATTCATTTTCCTGCTCTGCCTTCTCCCACGTCTTCAACTCGAAATACAAATTCCAGATCTCACCCTTCTCCCTTGAATACACGTCTGATGCATAATGTTCCAAGTTTTTTTGCTGACATTCACATAGTAAATTCAATTTACACAAATATAAACCATTTCAATAGTTCTTATGGATTTCTTCATTCATTGCGATGCTACTTAACTTCTGGTCCCAACCTTTAACAATTCTTCCTCTTATTACATGTGAGATACCACTTTCTGGTTGGAAATCATTTTATTCTTGTAGGCTCTTCACCCGAGCTCCTGGTTCACCATTCGATTGATGGATTTAAGGAACTGTATAATAAACATAGGTTATGTGTGTTTGAGCCTATGGCTTAAAGTAAAACTCAGCTTCATATGCTCGATCTCAACCATATCAATTTAGTTGAAATCGACCTTCAAAATCAACCTTTATTGTTCTATCGATTCACAGATTTCATAAAATCTTGTATATGAAACTTTTCCCAAATAAGTCAGCCTATATTGTTCAGATAAAGAGGAAATGAGATTTTCCCTTTATTAAATAAACCTTCCATCAAAATCTGCGTCACACTTCTATGCAATTGTGTTTGTATATTCAATTTCAGGATCACAGTTCTTCTTCCATGTCATCAATCCATTCTGTGATCGATGACTAAGATTTGTTACACAAAAAATTACAAATCATTCATTTAATACAACCAATAGAAACTCAATAATGGAACACAAACTCAAAAATGGATTTCTCTGTATTAATACACAATGTTTACATAGGAATTTCCCGCTGGCCTGATATTCAATTAGTGGCCTCCTCCTTCCAACTTCCTGTAGGCTTACAATCCAAGCTCTACTTTCCTAAATCCTACTCTTCTTTATTATTCCCTTGAGGCTTACAATAGACACAATTGGATTCTAAAACCAATTTTGTTTTAGATCCACTATATTCTCAATCAATTCCTAAATATCCTCTATTATCCCTAAGGATTCTCATAAATCCCTAGATTCATGAAACCAATTCTGATTTAGGATTTCAAATTAATTCTCAATCTCTCATATTCTCTTTTGAGAACATTTACAAAAATCCTCTCAATATTTAATTAATCCTATTTTAAAATATTAAAATCACTCAACTCCAAACAAATCATTTCAATTTCATAAAAATACAAGACCCCCTATATCTATTAAATTAAAATGAAATTGTTGAGACACATGCTCCTACATCATAAAATATAAACTATTTACCACATTATTACACCTTTTTACAACATTTTTTACTCTCTTTTTATACTTCTTCTCCTAGAGTTTTTGGCATATTTGGAGTAAGCTTTAGGGTTCAGTATTAGACATGTTTTTGGAATGGATTTTTGGTTTTATTTTGTGTGCATTGTTTCACATTTCCTGAAAATAAAATAGAACCACTTCAACAATGCACCATAAGTAATGGTGATCTAAATTTTTTGGACCACACATCTAGGCTCATAATCAGAGTTTGAATTATTATGTTTGCCTTTAAAATGCAACAATTAATTTTGTAATTTTGTTGTTACACATTATTTTGCCACCATGACATTTGAATATCAATATAGGTTCATCCCTACCTATATTATTATACCTTAGAGGTCCAAAAAACTAATGTTCCTAAACCAAGCCTTGGAATTGGACAAAAGCTCATTAAAACCCTAAAAAGTCTAACTCCGCACTTTTCCTAGCTCTTTCTTGTAGATCTGCAGATATTTCTTCTATAGCTTGTAGCACATCCTACATGTTCTGCTTATAAAACTTTTGGACCCCCATAAATAGTCAAATGAAGGAAAAAGTAAGTTCTAGAAACCCACCTGGACGAATATTCTCCCAACTGGAAGCTTCTAGATGCACGATCAGTTCGTGATTTATCCCTCCACTCATGGATCTCTAACCCTCCACTCATGCACCTTATCCCTTGGTCTATGGAGCTCAAATCCCTTCATGAGAGGAATCCATATCCCTCATCATGGAACTGAAACTACCTCCATTTCCCTATAAATTGAGCTCATGTTTCAATCTCAAGGGTAGATTGTAGCTTGTAGAAGCTAATTGCTAAAGAATTTTCTAAGAGAACATACTCTCTACACTAGTTATTATTGGTATGAGAATTATCACACACTCATGTCCATAACTTCATGATAGTTCAGAGAGAATAAGGATTTTCAATATGAAGGAGGAACGATTATTCAGGACCTCGAGAAGAACTTGTATGACATCAAGGAATCACACTGTAAATTTACTCTTTTCTTTTAATTCTTTTGTCTGTCTTTTATTACAAGTTCTACTTAATGAACAAGCCTCTTTGGAGCCACTGGATAAAAGACTACATCGAATGTCAGATTTCAAGGTAGGGGCATATCCTCTTTATTTGTTTATAATAATTTTGAATTGCAAATAATCTAGAGAAAACGATTTACAAATGGATGTTTGTTTCTAGCTATCCGTAGGATATTAGGGAGATCGTTCTTGTCCGCAAGAGGGATTAATCTGCATAAAAAATTGGCGACTCTGTTGGGGAATGAACTTAGTTTTCCTTTTTATTTTTCAGTTTGAAATTTAAGATTTTTCTGATTTTGATTAGTATGAAATTGGGTTGCGTAGATAACTTATCAAAATCGCTGAAAAGAAAATTTCATTTTTTATTTTTTCTATACTTTTCCTAGCCTCCGCGGTTTTTATTTAAAAACAGTGTGGTAGCCTCCACAATTTTTAGTTTAGAACAATTCGATACTACTCTATTCCCCATTAGAACTTGTAGAATTTTGAATTTTTTTTTGAAAAATTAAGAATTCTCTTTTTAGGATCCAGATTAACAGATTCTCTGTGTTTGCCCCAATTTGTCTTGACTGTCAAAATGTAATGTGTGAATTCCTTTCAACAACTTTTGTGTTTGTGTGAATTTTCATCTGATTTTTATTTTATAAGTGAGTGTTTGACATACTTTCTTGCTGCTCAATATCAGAAACCTTCACATACCTTAGCTTACTTGTATTATGTTGTTTTCTTTCTAAGCCATTAAACTTGTTGGAAACCTTACTTTTATAAAATTTGATTTTCATTTTCATTTGAAAATTTAGAAGAGCTTTTAGCTTATTAAGGCCTAATTTTCACACCAAACCATTTTTAGATGTTTTCATTTCTGTTGATATAAGTAGAAATTATTCTTGGTTTGATAAAAAACTAAGAGAAAATGTCCTCAAAATTTCTACATAGAGTTCAAAATTTGAGTTTCTTCTTTTGGTTTTGAAGTTTATGTTTTTAGGAGTTTTAGATATGGTTTTCTTTTTGGGAATGGTTTGTTAAGTTATTTGTAGTTTATGATCTGATTGATAAAGGATTTCACTTCGAATGACTAATTGATCATTTTATGAAATTTAGTTCTCAAATAAATCATCTTCTTTTCAAATATTTTTTTTATGAAGAAATAATTGGTCCTTTGAAAGTTGTTAAATCTCTCAATCTTTCCTTTAAATAAAATTCATTGAAAATAGAAGAGTTTCACTTTTCATTTAGATGCATTTAGCGTATTTTTGAGTTGGATCATGAAACATCATTGAAGTTTCAGTTCCATACCTTTAGTCTTAAGAAATAGCCAAATTAAAAACAAGGCTTTAATAAAATCAATCTAGATATTTTACATTTTCTAGGGCTCTTTTCCACCAACATAGCTTAGGCTAGTGTCTTGGAACATGTTGTAATTAACATTCCAAGATAGTTCAAACAAACAGGTAGCAATCTTGTGGTAGGAAAAATCCAATTGTAGCATTTGTGCTCTGGGAATCTCTTCTTAAAAGAATTAAGCACGAGATCATGTTTGAACCAGTGAGGTAATCGTACCTATCTCATTCAGAAAGATAACATATGTGCACATATTAAAAATGGTAAACCTCAGATAGACCATTGTTGAGCAGCCTGGGGTCACTTGTTGGTAAACATTGAATTATATCAAGGAGCCTTCAAGGGGATTGAGCTAGTTACTCTGTCATTGCATGTATATCGGATCATAGACTGTTCTCATTGGTGACCTTAGTGGCTATAAACTTTAGGATTTTTTCCAAAGGTGACGGTGGAGGGAAGGTCCCACTGTACCTGGAGAAAATGTCGACTATACTCACTTGGACTTTATGGAGGGTAATTTTCACTTAGATATGGTATAAGTGGAGAGACTTGCACCGGACTGTTTCATTAAGTAGGTTATCGAGATAACTATTCCAACTGCCATTTCTACATTAAAATTCTATGATTTCATCACCAACTAGTGTTTTTAGTGTGGGAATCTACTATTTTTGTGTGGATTTCTCTCTTATATTTTGTAGGCTTGTGATCAATTTGATTGTTTCCTTAGAGACTTTAGGGTTTTTTGTTGAAATTTTATTTTATTTCGTGTGTTAAAACTTTTAATCGTGGCTAAATTACCTAAACAATCCAATAGAATGTAGGGGAAACCCCCTGAGTACACACCAAGCCAGTTAGAAAAGCTTAAATATGAGAAAGGACATATATCAGGGACTCGGTCAACTGAACACGAGGAAACATCAGTAATTATTCATCTTGACGACGAAGTATATCAACCTCAAAAAACAGAGAGTTCTTAAATAAAACTTACAATTTTTGAACTAGTTGGACTTTCTTCCACAATTAGTGAATTATCATTTATTGAGCCTGAAATTTCTTAACCAGAAACTAAACCTACTACATCTGAGCATGCTTCATATTTCATCACTCCAACCCCTGGTCGTCCTTATTCACCTAGAGTGGAGTTTTGCATCACTAAGAACATTCCTCCTGGCCTTATTAGTATTGAAGATGTTACTGACACAAAGGAAGAAGTTGTTCTTCCTTGACATCAGGAATATTTAGATCTTAGGCCAAGTGAATCGATTTATTATAGCCCTTTCAAACAAGATCCTTGGTATTCTCAATTGGCAGACTTTCTACACAATTCTGGTCTAAACTATTCACCACCCCGAATTCCTTTTTAGGTCATACCAAGAGGTAATTATAGACCTTCATTAAACATGTCTGGTGAGTCATCCATGTTTTCTGCATCACTAGAATAATATTTGTATGGTGGTCCATCTATCCTTGTAGGATACAAGTTGCTTTCTAGTACTTTCTCAGTAGAAGCTCCTTATCCCGACAAACTTATATCATTATCTGGTCCAAATGAATCATATTCTAAAAATTTAACCATGGAACACGTTTACATGATGTCTGGAAATATTCCTAACCCTGACCCTCAAAGTAGTAACTTACTGCCTGGGGGGAAACCTCAAGGTAGTAATTTACTGTCTAGGGGGAAACCTCAAGGAGAGTACCTACTTGAAGGACAATATCAACCTCAAGGATAGTACATACATCAAGGCCAGTACATACCTCAAGGACAATATCAACCTCAAGGGAAGTACTCAATTCAGGGTCTGAAACCTCTTCAAGGACAATACCTTATGCCAGGGCAACTGTATTTCCAAGGGCATAAGCCTCCTTTAGGGCCATAGTTCTACCCGAAACAACAATTTATTCATGGAGTTCAATATCTTAGTGGGAATTATCTAGCCAAATATCAAACATACATTCCAAATTATCAACCTGGTTATGGTCTATCTTATTCAACACAACCTTTAATGGGACTTCCATATCCTAGAGTAAACATGGTGTGGGATCCATCACAAACTCAACATAATTTGAAATCTAACTTGCAAGTACCTTATAATCAACCTGGTCATCTAATTAGTTACAATCAAATCCAGCAACCTGTCCAACCTACACTTCAAGTTATACCACAGGTATCTGCACCTAGTACTATTCAGCAACCTAGGCCAAGTACACCTAGGAATCCAACTCAAACTATTGCACCAGCCTCTATTCAAGCTACCACACCCATCCCTAGAATTTCTACATCCCCTCAAGTATCACAAAAAATCCTTGTAGTCACTACACAACAACCTGAACCTATAGTCCAAACTATTGTTGAGATGCCTACGTGACAACCTAGTACAAGTACAATTGTAACAAGCCAACCTAAACTTGTTTATCAACCATATCAAGGGAAATATTAATATGGACCTGTAGCACAAAATCCAGTATACCAACATCAACTGTACCCTGGTTACACATATCAAATACTTGCTCATCCTCAATATGGTCTGGCTAATCCTGGTTATCCGGTAGGCATTGTAGATATTTGAATAACTGATATATTATTCACTGAGATTCTCCTGATCACACACTATTTTAACTTCATGCACAATACAGAATCTCTTCTACCATTGATCGTTAATTACGGAAATAAAAACAATCGCATGCGCACATTAAAACCATAAACAATCACACATATGAACATAGTATTTCATGGGAAAGCTTAAAGCTAAAAACCCCCAACTATCTGTATATTATATGTCATAGAGATCATGTAAAAATCATTGTACAAAGCTCCTCACAAGCTCTCAGTACAATCTCCAATTGCTATACACTAATCAAGCTAGATCTAGCAAATCACATGCTCCAATCTGTGCCACCTGATAGCCTGCCTCTACTACGCAATCCCTGCTGAATATTTTCTCTGAATGAACTCGAATACACCTGGTATGCACTGCGCAATCCTCATTGGCATCTCCATCAATGTGTGGTGCAAACTAATGCACCAGTATAGTCACAACTGATAGTCACACTGCTCTTTCACCTACGTCTTCACTGGTCTCCACTGAAACTGTCCATGTACTGAAGTTAACTGATGTATTATTTAGTTGATTAATGAGTTATTAATTAGTGAATTAATTAATAATTAATTCACACCACTCTCACTAGTGTATCAATCAGTTAGACTAGATACAACTAGCTCAACTATGTTTAACTTAGTTAAATTGAACACAACTCCACCAACTACCTCAATAACTCCACCAAACTCTGTCACATGAGTTCTAACTAAAGTATCCATGCAATAGCTCCACTTAACCCTCAGGAATAGCGTAATTCCTTCTGTCAGCTCCTGTGCCACATCTGTGCACTTAACTGAAATGCTCCAAGAGAATAAGATAATGTTTATAGTCCAAATATTATTAAGAGCTAATAATATTCGACATATCTATTTTTAGACTGGAAATCTAAAAATAGATTCCGCCCAATATGTCTAAAAATATAAGGCCATATATTTTTTCCGACTTGACCAACCATCCACAAATAGCATCCTAGAACTCATAGAACATGATCCATATGTTTAAAAATAGACTGTGCGCCAAAAATAGCCTGCGGGCCCACTTAGTGAAGGCGACTCTTTTCACTAAGCTCATCATCTTGTTGCAATCTCAACACTCCCTCTCAACAAGATAAAGATTATCTTCCACCCCTATCATGCCTCTATGGTATTTGAATTTTCTCTTGGTGAGCGCCTTCGTCAAGATATCAGCATCCTAATCCTCCGTAGGAATGTATGAAAGTAACATGATCTTTCGTTGCACACAATCTCTGATATGATGATACCGGATGTCAATGTGTTTAGATCTATCATGAAATACTGGATTAACCGAGAGTTTGATGCAACTCTGATTATCACAGTATATCACAGTAGGATCTAAGTGTGAACCAAACAACCCGACCAGGATCTTCCTCATCCATATAGCCTCGCATGCAGCCAAACTCGCTGCCATATACTCGGCCTCTGCTAAACTGAGTGCCACGGATCTCTGCTTCCTGTTTTAACAAGAAACTGCTGTCGACCCGATACCGAAAATCCCTCCAGATGTGCTCTTTCTGTCCGTTGGGCTCCCTGCCCAATCTGCATCCGTGAAGCCACATAGCCTCACCTCATCCGACTGTCTGTACCAAAGTCCATATCCCGATGTGCCTCTGAGATATATCAATACATGCTTCCCCACCTTCCAAAAGAGCTTGGTAGGCTTAACCATAGCTTGTGAAAGCTGGTTAAATGCATAGCATATGTCAGGTCATGTATTGACTAGATACATGAGCGACCCCACCAACTATTGGTAAACAGTGGCATCCACTACATCTGCCGATGTAACATCCTCCTTCCTCCAACCACCAGGAAGAGGAGTATCAATAGGCTTGCAGCCATGCATTTTGAACTTCTCCAATATCTCTCAGGCATACTTGCCTTGAGAAACAAACAGTCCATCACTGCGCTGCCAAATTTCCAATCTTAGGAAATAATGAAGGAGGCCCAAGACCTTCATCTCAAACTCTTTTGCAAGATCAGCCTTGCATGAGAGTATCAACTGTTCATCCTCGGTCAGTATCAAATCATCTACATAAAGTACAATGATCAGCAACTTACCCTCCACCACTATCTGGTATAGGTTCGGATCCGCCTCACTCTTGGAGAATCCAAGTCCAGTAAAGTAACTGTTGATCCATGTGTACCAAGCACGAGGTGCTTGTTTCAACCCATATAGCGCTCTTTTGAGCCTGCACACATGCGACTTGCTGCTGAATATCATACACCTCCTCCTCAATCACCCCATTGAGGAATGCAATCTTCACATCCATCTGATGAATGTGCCACCCCATCTACGCTGAGAGAGATAGGATCGTCCGTATGGAAGAATACCTTGTGACAGGTGCAAAGGTTTCCTCATAATCAATCCCCTCGATCTGTGAGAAGCCTCGGGCAACAAATCTTGCCTTGTACTTCTCCACACTCCCGTCAGCTGCTTTCTTCACTTTGTAGATACATCTCAAACCTACCACTGATTTCCCTTATGGCCTTGGGACAATCTCCCATGCACTGTTTTTGACAATCAAATCATACTCTTCCACCATGGCATCTACCCATGCAGTATCCTCCACAGCTTCCTCAAAAGAGGATGGCTCTGTCACGATACATTGACTCATGAGAGCCATGTATCCAGTGTACCGATCAGGTGACTGTCTCTATCTGTGTTGTGATGTAGGTGCTCCTACAACCTTCTCTGCATATTGAGCCAGTCACTCAGCTTCTGTAGTGCGCTTCCACGCTCTGATGGTTGGCGCTGCATGAGTGGTCTCTTCCACTCCATGAACCTCATCTTGTGGTTGATCCACATCCTGAAGCTCATCCTTAGGAACTAATAGCTCCTCATCTACATGAAAGTGTGGCTTTCTCCTCATGAAATTTTATATCCCATCGCACAACAGTCTTGCGACTGTCTAGCAAATACACATGATAGTTCCGAGGTGTATCAGTGTACCCCAAAAATATCCCAACCTCTGCGGTCGGCTCCAGCTTCTTCCTGGCATCCTTCGTCACATGAATGTAAACAGGTGAACCAAAAATCCTCAAATGGGAAATATCAGGCTTCTTACCAGAAAACGCCTCCTCGGGTGTACTCATACCAAGTATCCTGTGAGGACAATGGTTTACCACATATACTGCAGTATTTCATTCCTCCGCCCACAAGTGTATGGGAAGGCCCTGATCATGCAACATCACCTATGTAGCACCCACGATCATTTTGTTCTTCCGCTTAGCAACCCCATTCTGCTGTGGGTTATGAGGTGCTATGAGCTCTCTTCAAATTCCTTCTGTGCTGCAAAATTCCTTGAATTATCCAGAGCTGAATTCACCACCATTTTTGCTCCTAAGAGCCTTCGTGTGCTTCCCTGATTCTTTCTCCACTAGTGCCTTGAACTCACAGAACTTTGAGTATGTCTCGCTCTTCTTCTGCATGAATAAGATCCAGCACTTCCGAGAAAAATCATCAACAAATATCACATAGTACCTGTGCTTTGTTGTCGAAGCTACTGAGAAAGGTCCACACACATCTATGTGAATTCTCTCAAGGATCGTCGTGGCACAACTATCCTTCTCGTGAAAGGTGGCTTTCACAAATTTTCCCAAGGTACATCCCTTGCACTGATCTGAATGCGCAAGAGTACCCTTAGGAAGCCCAGTAGAAATTTGTTGTAGTATGTTCAAAGCTCCATGGTGAAGGTGGTCTAATCTCTGGTGCCACAGCTCGCCATCATCTCGGCTCACCACTCCTTCTGCCTTTCCTGCCATCGAAACCATATACCTGCAATTGATAAATGTTCTTAACTCAAACCCCTGTCCTCTAGGTCTCACCAGTTGCCTTACTGTGCAGGAAAGCCTTTCCCTCGGTAAAGACAACATCATATCCCTTGTCTTCTAACATCGCCACAGAGATAAGATTCTTCTTCAATCCTGGAACATGCATCACTTCCTTCAATACGAAGGGTTTACCAGAATCCCTCTCAAAGTAAATGGTACCAATACCGGTCGCACCGTATCTACCATCATCGCCCATCTCGATGTGCACTCCAAGATATTTCTCATCCAGATCAGTAAACAAATATTTGTCTCTGGTCATATGAAAAGATGCACCACTGTCAAGAAACCACACTGAACCCATCAAAATTGAGACCAAGCATGCGATCAGTGAAAAATACAGCTCAAACTGCGAGGCTAAGGGCTCTCTAGCTTCAGATCCAGTAGCCTGCTTATTTTTGTTCTTCTGTGGACAATTAGTGGCGTAATGTACATGTTGGTGACGGTGAAAGAACTTCACCTTGGACGTGTCCTGCTTCTTGAATTTTGCACCAGATTGAGAAGAATTTTTCTTTCACTTACCCTTCCTTGCTTTGGTAGCCAAAGCGCAATTTTATTCATCTTCATTCTTCGATGAAAATCCATCCCTGGTACTCCGCCTTATCTCCTCATGCACAAGATCCGACCAAAGTCACTCCCATCCTGCCAATTTCTCTCGACCATTGACAAAGTCCTCATAGGAATGCCAACTATTTCGAAGCCCAAGGAGAGCCAAGCTCACCAATTCCTCATCATCAACAGTCACCCCCACACTTCCCAGCTCATCCCTGCATTGGATGAACTTCGTGAGGTACTTGGGCATACTGTCGCCTTTCTCCATTTTTATGTTTCTGAGTTTGTCCTTGAGCGCCAACTTCCTTTGGTCACTCTTGCTTTGGAATAAGTTTGTCAATGCTTTCCACATCAAGAATGGAGAAGCCTTACCATGAATACTGGACACTATGTGATCCTTTACACCTTCCAACATAATTCTTCGACACTTTTCTGTCTTCTTTTTCCATGCGTCAAGTAAGGTAGAATCACTAGAATTAGGTTTTGGAACTTCTACATCTATGAACTCCTTCAACCCATTGTCATCTAACACCGCCTCCATCCTTTCCTTCCATGAAATATAGTTCGATTTTCCCTCAAGGGCATACTCCAATCGCAATCCGTTGAAAGACATCTCAACTTCAACACCAAGAAAACACTGCTGCAAATTCGAATTCCACCAGCACAAAACTCAATCGCTTCAATGTTTTGCAATTGCTCCAATGATAAATATAGCTCTGATACCATGTATAAATTTCAATAAATAATATTTTATTCACTGAGATTCTCCTGATCACACACTATTTTAACTTCATTCACAATACATAATCTCTTCTACCATTGATCATTAATTGCGGAAATAAAAACAATCGCATGCGCACATTAAAACCATAAACAATCACACATATGAACACAATATTTCATGGGAAAGCTTAAAGTTGAAAACCCCCAACTATCTATATATTATATTTCATAGAGATTATGTAACAATCATTGTACAAAGCTCCTCAAAATCTCTCAGTACAATCTCCAATTGCTACACACTAATCAAGCTAGATCTAGAAAATCACATGCTCCAATCTTTGCCACCTGATAACTTGCCTCTACTGCGCAATCCCTGCTGAATATTGGCTCTGAATGAACTTGAATCCACCTGTTATGCACTGCTCAATCCTCATTGGCATCTCCATCAATGTGTGGTGCAAACTCATGCACCAGTATAGTCACAACTGATAGTCACACTGCTCTTTCACCTACCTCTTCACTGGTCTCCACTGAAACTGTCCATGCACTGAATTTAACTTATGTATTATTTAGTTGATTAATGAGTTATTAACTAGTGAATTAATTAATAATTAATTCACACGACTCTCACTAGTGTATCAATCAGTTAGACTAGATACAACTAGCTCAACTATGTTTAACTCAGTTAAACTGAACACAACTCCATTAACTTCCTCAATCAACTCCACCAAACTCTCTCAAATGAGTTCTAACTGAATTCTCCATGCAATAGCTCCACTTAACCCTCAATAATAGAATAATTCCTTATTTAATATGTTGTGCCACATCTGTGCACTTAACTGAAGTGCTCCAAGAGAATAAGATAATGTTTATAGTCCAAATATTATTAAGAGCTAATAATATTCGACATATCTATTTTTAGACTAGAAATCTAAAAATAGATTCCACCCAATATGTCTAAAAATATAAGTCCATCTATTTTTTCCAACTTGACCAACCATCTACAAATAGCATCCTGCAACTCATAGAACATGATCCATATGTCTAAAAACAGACATAGTCTAAAAATAGACGGTGCACCAAAAATAGCCTACGGGCCCACTTAGTGAAGGCGACTCTTTTCACAAAGCTCATCATCTTGTTGCAATCTCAACAAGAATTCCAATCCCAAATGCATATGCTATTCTAGGATATCCTGAATATCCTCCTCCTAGTACTGGTATAGTTCCACAAGGTTATCAATTTGCTGAGCAGGACCCTAACCGTCGATTTCCATTCATAGCAACTTTGGATTTACCTGATTTGTTGGGCGTAATGAATGATCCAATATATTATCTTCTGTATTGGCTGCCAATGCCAAATAAGTTTCCCAGTGATATTCCTAAGTTCGAAAGTAAATCAGGAGAGGACCCTTCAGATGATGTCATGACTTACCACCTCTGGTGTGCATCCATCTCTTTTATTGATGATTCCATTTGATTACGACTGTTTTAGAGAACATTGATAGGTTTAGTTGAAAAATGGTATATTGAAATACCACGTGGCTCATTCAACAATTTCAACGCATTAGCAACAACTTTCTTAACCCACTTTCAGTAGCCAGTTAGATATGACAATGGCACAGAACTGTTGACTTCATTAAAACATTCTACATCTACGTACATATCAGATCACATAAATGAATGGAGACGTAGAAGATGTTTAGTGAAAGTCTTTATTCTGGATCAAATCTTGGTAGAATGGTTCATCAAATCATTACTTCCAAACATCACTGGAGATGTGGCTAAGGGAGGGGTTTTTACGGAAGAACAGGTCATTGCTAAAGCTCAATACTTAGACATCATATATACACAGTTTGGTACTTTATACAAAAAAATTCTTGACTTACCACATCTTGGTCAAATAACTGTAACTCCTTCAGGGTCTTATGCTACAGACGGTGTAATTGGTTTATTTAACGTGAATAAGAGTAATAAGAAGTCTTCAAAAACTACTTCTCCTATCATAACTTTACTAGATTCACCGAAATGAGATTCTTCCCTTGAAACTTTTATTGACATTCATGTTGTAGATTCATCTAAAACTAAATCTAAAACCGGTCATAAGAATAAATGAAAGAATAAAAACAAAAATAATGAGCCATTTGATGATAAACGAAAACCTCATTATCCTTGTCTTATTTGTGACGAGGATCACATTACTAAAGAGTTCCTGCATCGGTCAGAGGTCTCTAAATTCGTCAAAGGTTCACCCACACCCATTGTCTTGATGGACCCTTTTCCTACTCAAGATAGTAAAATGATAGGATCTTCATCCCATTCATCAGAAAATATTTTAATGATGTCTGAGGTTATGGTTGCGACACGATCGCAACACTATGGACGTAAAAATCCTGTAACTGGTAAAGAGATAGAAAATTCTAATTCAACACCACCTACATCTCCTTCAGTTTCTAAGCCACTTCATATATAGAAACCTAATCCTGATCTAGTAATTAAGCCGCCTGCTAAAGTTGTACTTTGTAAATCAACTTTCAATCCAAATGCGAGAGTTTCTCATAACTACAACATTGTTGAAGACTTGGCGATTTCCCATTCAGTAATGTTGGCCTTAGAAGTGCTACAATCATGTCCAGCACAAAGGAAATTACTTTTATCAGAAATTGGCGCTCTAGATCCTCAGGATTATAACCTCATGGTCTTCGATTTAGAAATTATTACACCAATACTCCCTCATCAAATGACTTTTTAGATTCCAGTGTTAGTAAAAAGCATTCAAATTTTTCGTACTGTAATTGATGAGGGGGCATCAGCGTGCATAATTTTGTTAAATTGTTAGAAAACTCTTGGTTCTATGACACTCAACCAATCTCTGACAATCCTTAAAGCTTTTGATGGAAGAGGATTCCATCTGTTTGGAATACTCCAGGATCTACCTATATAAGTAGAAGGAAAAATTGTTAATCTAGATGTGGAAGTTGTCGATGCCCCTCTAGATTACAACCTTATTTTGGGTCAAAGTTGGTCTTATGCCATGAATGTGGTCGTTTCATCCGTCTTTCGGTTAATCATGTTTCCTCATAAAGGAAATATTGTGAAAATTGATCAGTTGTCATATTATTCGTTTGACCCGGCTTCTATAGATAGTATCTAACATGTTGTAAAATCGACTATCGCATATGAAGATGTTGGTGTAGGTTTAGTAAAGGAGTACGCTTTAATGGGGACTTTTTCTATGCCTCCACCGAATGTACCATGTACCATTTCCAACATCAATATGATTTCATCAAGCACTATACAATTCGATGAGAGTTGGGTAGTGCCTTTAGAGTCAGAAATGGATTCTTTCAATGGAAAAATTCCTTTGAGTCCTTTTGAGATGGCATATGTAGTAGTACAGTCTTTTTGTAACATAGCTTCAACTAATCTTGATCCAATGAATGTGATCGCCAAAGAATATTCTTCACTATCAAGCTCAGCCTTGACATCAATTTACGATCCTTTTCAATAAGTGTTTCATACTGATGAAAGTATTCTAGAATTTTTGTCTATGGATGAATTACCCTAGGATGATCTAGACCATAGATCCT
This sequence comes from Pinus albicaulis, assembly GCA_034641835.2. Taxonomy (NCBI): domain Eukaryota; kingdom Viridiplantae; phylum Streptophyta; class Pinopsida; order Pinales; family Pinaceae; genus Pinus; species Pinus albicaulis. Next base: position 267,350,489 of record CM076579.1, read on the forward strand.
CATTTTTACCTGAACTTGATAGGTTTGAAAATTATTTTTCGTCTATTTTTACAATTGATTATGTCAAGGAACCATAGAATCCCATATCGATTATAGATTCAGATTTTGAAATCAATTTGGGAAACATTTCTACAACTGTTCCTATTGACATATCAGTTAAACTTGGAATTGTTGAAAACATTCATATAGGTGCTTCTTGTATGATTGAAGAAATTAATACATATAAAGCCCTATCTCAAGAATTTCGAGACATATTTTCCTGGTCTTACAAAGAGGTGCGAGGAATCGATCCAAATATTATGGTTCATGAAATAAATACATACCCTGATGGCAATCCTATTAGACAAAGATTAGGTTCGATACATTAGCAAAAAGTTGTTGCTATTAATGCTGAAGTTGAAAAGCTACTGCGAGCATGATTTATTTATCCAATCCCATTAACAGATTGGGTACCTAATATAGTTCTCGTCACCAAAAAAAAAGGGACTATACGAGTATGCGTCGATTATAGGGATATTAATAAATCATGTCCAAAGGAAAATTATCCTACCCCTTATATCGACCAAATCATTGATGATTGTGCCGGAAATGAAATGTTTTCATTTATGGATGGATTTTCCGGATATAATCAAATCAACATACTCCCTGTTGATCAACCAAAAACAATGTTTATTTGTCCTTAGGGGACATTTCCTTATTGTAAATTACCTTTCGGATTAAAGAATGTTGGTGCAACTTTTCAAAGGGCAATGTCTTATGATTTTTATGATATCAAACATATTTTATAGCCTTATCTGGATGATTTACTTGCTCACACATTGCACAGGAATGACCATCCAACTCACTTACGATAAATTTTTATGAGATGTAGGCATTATATGATTCATTTGAATCTGCACAAATGTGTTTTTTGTGTGGAATTTGAATGATTACTAGGATTCATTGTTTCGAAGGTTGGAATTTGTGTCTACCCCTCGAAGGTTGAGGCCATAAATAATTTACCTCTTCCTTCCACTCTTCTCCAACTCCAAAGTTTGCAAGGGAAAAGAAACTTTCTACGTAGATTTATCCTGAACTATGTTGAGTTAACAAAACGTTTTATCTAATTGTTGAAACATAATGTCCCTTTTATTTGGGATGAGATTACTAATCGATTTTTTGATGCTCTAAAACATGTGCTAACCCATGCACCATTATTGAATCCACCCAATTGAAACCATGACTACTTTTTATACCTAGCAGCCCCTGATTCCACCATTTGAATGGTTCTAGGTCAAGAGGATGAATTACACAATGAGGATGTGATTCACAATCTAAGTCAAAATCTGAATCTGACCGAAATTATATATTCGCATGTGGAGAAATCTGCCTTGGAAGCAGTTCAAGATGTTCAAAGATTTCGTCACTACATATTGTTTCAAAAGAAAACTGTGATATCTAATTGCAACCTGATGATGTACATTTTGACAAAACAATGACTCGGTGGGAATATACTATGAATGGATTGTTATCCTACAAGAGTTTAATTTGGAATTCAAAAAATATAAATTAAAGAAATCACTTGTGTTTGCTGAACTCATGTGTGACTTTCCCAATACTGAGATAGAAACTATGGTATATAATCCCATTGCAGATGAAACTATGGTTCTTATCAGTACGTTACATCCATGGTATGGAGATATCATCATTTATCTTTGAACCCAAAACTTTCGCCTCAATATTTCACGTTCAAATCAATGAAGAATCCAATATCAATCTTAGCAATACAACATTGTTGGGGACACACTTTATCGTCGTGCTGTGGATTCTGTTTTTTGACGTTGTATAACTCATGAAGAGGCTGAAAGGGTTTTGAATGACTGTCACTCTGGAGTGTGTGGTGGTCATATGTCTAGGTTTGGCACAACCCAAAATATATTGCGCGTTGGCTATTTTTGGCCGTAATTATTGAAATGTTGTATTATTGCAGTCTGAAAATGCCACAACTCCCAAATATTTGATCAAAAGATGCGTGCAGCTCTAGCTCCTGTTCACCTAATAATTTTTGTCGATCCTCTTGCGAAATGGGGCAATGATTTCATTACATGTAACCCTCACTCAGCTGAGGGGCATGGGTATATTATTCTTGTTGTATATTACTTTACCAAATAGGCCGAGGAGATGCCTACATTCATGACAGATGGAAAAACTGCAGCTACGTTCATATTAAATCATGTGATTGCTTGTTTTGGTGTACCCCAAGCTATTATCACAGACCATGGGAGTCATTTTTGAATTATAATGATGACTGAACTTTCAGATCAACTTGGCTTGTGCCATGATAACTCTACTCCATATTACTCGCAGGCTGATGGTCAGGTTGAAGCCTTTAATAAAATTTTAACCACCATGATCAAACAGATTATCGGTTGGCATACCATGTTTTTTTCGGCACTATGGGCATAGCAAACCTCAGCAAAAATTGCTACAGGGTTCACTCCTTTTCAACTGGTTTATGGTTTAGAAGTTGTGTTACCCATTGAATGTGAAATATAGTCACTCCAATTAGCCATAGAGTTACTACCAGCTACCTCTGAAGAGGAAAAACACTTTTTGTACTTACCACAATTAGATGAAACTCGCTGCATTGTTGCATTAGCTGTCGAGGCTCATAAGAAACATGTGAAAGCTCAGTATGATCGAAGTGTTACATCTTGTGTTTTTTCAAAAGGTGACCTAATATTAGTATATGATCAAGCTAATGATAAGCTAGGTGCTAGGAAATTCGAACCAATCTGGCATGGTCCTTACATTGTCAAGCGAGTGCTTGCCAAAGGGGCCTATGAATTGACTGATTATGATGGGGTATTTTTAGATAAGCCCATAAATGGTCTTTATCTGAAGAGATATTATGATTGATTCTCGTGTGAATATCTCACTTGTATATTGGCTATTTTTTAGATAGTGTGCCTTAGATTAGATAAGTGTGCCTAGTTTACATTTGTTTTTACTACTATCACTGCTTATCTTGATTACCCTTGATATTGCGGATGTCGACATCCCTTCAAACATACATTGGTTTTGTTGATAGTGCCTGTCATAGTACATGGAATATCTCTTCCGCGTCTTGGGTTATCTATTCACCCACTAATGAGTTAGTTTCCATGCATGGGGTAAGCCTTGGTCAAACAACGAACAATATTGTAGAATATAGCACAGTCACTGAGTTATTATTTGATGCCATTTCATTTTGTATTCGACGTTTGATCATTAGATTAGGTTCATAACTCATTGTATTACATTTAAACAGAGTATACACAATTAAAAATCCCATGTTATTGAGATTATTTTCAAAGGTTCGTCTCTTGGAACGACAATTTGGTACATTGAATATCAACACATTTCAAGAAATTTAACACATTGGTTGATGCATTATCTAATCATGTTCTAAATAGACATTTACAACATTAAAAGAGCAAACCAAAACAACATTCGATACATGTTGAACAAGATACTCAGAGAAATTAGTAATATCATAGATAGGTTTTTTTTCAAAAAAATATTACACCTTCTATGATCATAGGTTCAAATACCTTATGATCTAATAGATACCGATACAAAAAAAAAAATAATAAAATTTCAATCCACAATGATCATCCACTATCTGTGATGATGATCATGGTAATATACTATGGCACTTTCCACCTTGCACAGGAATATCCTAAACTGTCCTAGTACACCTGTAACATGTCTCTGAAGCTGGAGGGGAATGTCATTTGTCCATGTCTCTGGAATATCTATGGTTAGCCTCTCCAGATTGTGTTCCATATCAGTTAGGATCTCTGTTTCCTGATTCTATGGTGGTACTATAGGCTCTTCTTGTCGCCTTTCAAAGCAGTGGAGTGTAGCTGGTCGTCGTGGACCAAAATATGTATTTAATTTTTTTTCTTCAATATTGGACGATAAAAAACAAATAAAAATCATATTTAAAAAACATCAAAATGGTTTTCTTACCTGATTCATCCCACTGTGGCCCTGGAGGCAAGGACATCTGAGGATCATCTCTGAAATCTATGCCTGCATAGGGGAAGTCTTCAATGGTGAAGACTCGATTCTTTAGCCACATAAAGTATGTCAGAGTGAACTGAACTACTGAACTTCCATCACCACCATGGCAGGCCATTAATGCAACCCAACGTACCATTCGAGGTTCCTGAGGTTCCCCATGATCCACTGGAATAAATTGAGGGGTAAGAAGTGGAATTATCTCCAAAGAAAAGGAAATAAAAATGGCACCATAACCAAAGTTTTTTAACTTTGCATTCTTTTCTCTATTTAGTTGTCCTTTCATGTTGGCCAATACCCCTTCACACCAGTTGAATATGGTGCCTCTGAAACACTCCACTATTGTTTTCATTTGAGATTTCGTGGCTACATGTGGAGCCACACTTCCACACATCCTGGTTATCGTGAATGCAATCACTTTAAGATCTAATCACAAGATATTTTTTATGTCTATGCGATTATCCTTTGGATCTACCACATCACTGCAAAATTGTTGTTTGTAGCTAGTAATGGGTAGGCCACCCTGTCTAGCTCCAAACAAAGATATATTTTCTCCTCTTCGGGACAATCCGGTGAGAAAATAGATATCCTCGAGCTCGATTGTGAGCCGATGGTCACCAATGATAAAGCATTGATCTTGAACATCCCATGTGTTCACTAACCATGTCATTAGCTCTACTTGTGCTCTCATACCCTGAATCGCCTAGGACTTATATAAACCATAATTTTTTAACACTGGCATTGCTTGAGGATTATTCATGGATTCATTGTATGTATCTTCATGCTCACATTCTCTCTAGACTAGCATGGTGAAATAGTCTGAAAATGAACATATTTGAAGGTTAGAAACCATTGGAATGAAAATTTTTAACCATTTTAGAGAGAATTTTAGATTTTAAAATTCTCATGGCGACTTCGCAGTTTTTGTGTGGAGGTAGTGTGGACATCCGCACGGGCTCCACACAAAAAGCATGGTAGGCTGACCTGCGGACCCCCGAGGGCGCATTTCTGAACATAATTTCTCCCTAAAAAATGAAATTAAAGCAAAAAAAGAGAAGTGAAACAGATAGAAATGAAGAGTAGAGTGATGTGGATTACCTGGTTCTGATGAATCATGATTTGAACAGACAGTTCTCCTCATATTGGGTCTGGAACTTTTGTGCCAAAAGCTCTGAACTTGTTGCTCTGAAGATAAAAGGTGAAAATGATTTTGTTAAACTCATTTTTATAGTTTTTGGATGAACAAAATATTATATTTTATTTATTTTTCACTTTAAAAGAATATTTTTCAATATTTTTACTTCTTTGGAGTAGTTATGTTTAATTTTTTGAGTTTTGTGCAGATTACAAGTTTTTGGTGAAAAACAATTGTTTTGATGATGAGTATACTTTTATCACTTTTTCGGACTCTTGAAATTTATGAAAAAAGCGAAACCCTAGAATTCTCTTTTAAGCTCTTTTTAGACTCTCTAAATATGAAAATATCACCGAGTACTTGACTATTCAAACTTGTTAAAGGAAATGAACAGTTGTCCCTTTAGTATAAGTTTACTGCTTTTCCGTAGTGAAATGGACTATTTACGAAAAAGGTATATGTTGACTAATCATGGTCAATAGAGTTATCTTTTGCATTATTTTATCCTTTTTCGGGCTTGAGAGACTAAATTTACGAAAAAGTACAACCACAGATTTTACTTATGTTTTTCGTTTGACTCCCTAAAACTGAAAAACACAAATTTTCTCCTATACTGGACTTGTTAAAATTTAACTGTAAAGGACTTGTAGATTACAAATAGGAACAAACCACTCCTTCTTAGGGTTCTATTTTAATACTAATATGGGCTTATCTGAAGGATGAGCTTACACAACAAGAAAACATTATCCTCCTCAAGCTTGTCAAAAAATAAAGAGGTACTTGCTATTAACGGTGGGGGGAAAAAGAGAAAGGGAATCCAGTTGTCCCCCTTGTTTTAAAAGAAGTATACCAATATTGAAGATGAAAATTTTGTCACACTTGTACCTGGGCTGGGAAAATCCTTTGTCTAACAGTTAATCAAACCACATTGAAATTCTTCAGTCGCTTTCTAGGTATTAGGTTTAAGTCAATTGTTACCAAACCATCTACATTGTCATTATGTGTTAAAGAGATAGTTAAAATAAACCATTCATTGCAAACATTTGTCTACATTCAGGTTGACCATCCCTGAGTTAGTCCTTGTAAATATTTATTCAAAACTTGATCTAATGGTTTCGTGTCATGGCCTTTCCTACGACGGGTTACTTTCTATCGACGATAGCTCATCATCTATAAAGTTGGTCTAGAATCCTATCAATACCTTGGGATATGCATGCCCTAATGGCAAGTTTCTTGCCTTCGAAAACATGTTGCATCATTGATATTTGATCGAATGATTCCATGAAGTGCTCGACTGCAAATCATTCATTCACACTTCATGGATTGTACTGAGTACTTTGAGAGCCATTTTCATTATTGGTGGTTTCTCTCACACTTGTTAACAATTCACATCATTGACTGGTAATCAAGTGGTTTCTACCATGTTTGACTTCGACACAATCAATCGCATGGATAGAATCGTACTAGTTCGGGAAGCGGAAACCAAGACCCTGGATCTAGTTTCCACCATCTAGGCTGTGAGGAGTTTTATTATTCATGATACAATAGACTACTTATGACAGATTGTTGCGCCCATACTGTGTCTACTATTGACGTAATTTTAAAATCATTTCTGTACGAGAACATTTAGTTAGTTTTGATATGAGTATGGGAATTCCTACCTCAGCGATGATATATATATATATACATGCTTGCATTGAATGTTTTTACAGGTTTTCGACCAGTATGTCCGCAATCCAATCCTCAGAATGATAAAGCACTTCACTCTTCAGAACTACCTCAGACTTCACACTTTAGGGGGAAATCTGTTACATGTCTTTTTTTCACCATAACATTTGAATATCAATATAGGTTCATCACTACCTGTATTATGCTCCCTTAGAGGTAAAAAACCCTAATGTTCCTAAGCCAAGTCTTGGAATTGAAGTAAATCTCATTAAAACCCTAAAAAGTCTAAATATGTACTTTTCCTAGCTCTTTCCTGTCGATCTGCAGATATTTGTTCAATAGCCTGCGACACATCATGCACGTTCTATGTATAGAACCTGAAAACCCCCATAAACAGTCAAATGAAGGAAAAATTAAGTTCTAGAAACCCAGCTAGATGAATATTCTCCGAACTGGAAGATTCTAGATGCGCGATCAGTTCGAGCTTTATCCCTCCACTCATGGAGTTCTATCCCTCCACTCATGGAGCTTATCCCTTGGTCTATGGAGCTTAAATCACTTCATGAGAGGAATACATCCCCCTCTTAATGGAACTAAAACTACTTCCATTTCCCTATAAATTGAGCTCATGTTTCAGTCTCAAGGGTAAATTGTAGCTTGCATAAGGTAATTGCCGAGGAAATTCCTAAGAGAACATACTCTGTACACTAGTTATTATTGGTATGAGAATGATCACACACTCATGTCCATAACTTCATGCTAGTTCAGAGAGAAGAAGACTTGTCAATCTGAAGGAGGAATGATTGTTCAGGACCCCGGGAGGAACTTGTATGGCATCAAGGCATCAGGTTGTAAAGTTACTCTTTTTATTCAATATAATAAATATGGATCTCCTTTTCTCATTGAGTTGTTCTTGTGTCTATTTGAATAATTCAATACTTAGATTCCTTGATCACTAGCTTAGATTAGATGTTCTAAATTATTATATGTTGTAGGTGCTTTTAATTATTTTGTCTGTCTTTGATTGTAGGTTCTACATACTGAAGAAGCCTCTTTGGAGCAACTGAATAAAAGAATGCACCGAACATTGGATTTCAAGGTAGGGGCATTTCCTCTTTCTCTGTTTATAATAATTTTGAATTTCAAATCATCTGGAGAAAACGATTTACAAATGGATGTTTGTTTCTAGCTATCCATAGGATACTAGGGAGATTGTTCTTGTCCTCAAGATGGATTAATCCACATAAAAGTTACAAATATACGAAGAATATTAAAAGAAATTTTAAGGTTAAACAATTTTATAATATTGTTTTCAAAGATTTTTATAGATATTAATAAAGTCATTAAAGTTTAAAATATAAATGTTTTACCTTATAAATATTTTAGTATAAGACTTAAATAAAAAAAAATCAATACCCATGTCAACTGTTAGCACATTTATTTTCTAAGTCATGAGTCTATTTTATATTTTTTGTTTTTAGGATTAGACTTTGAAAAAATTCGAAAAAAAAAAAATTTAACGCTACCAAAATTTCTGGTAGTGGCTATTTTAACCCTTTTCAGACAGTTTATTTTAATTCAGGTTGTGTCTGTTTTTCTTTAATATGATGCTAACGAAAATGTCGGTAACTTCCCCTCTATTTTAAAAAAGAAAACAAAATCTCATCTGCTTTGTGTCAAGACACGTGTTCATTTTTTAAGTCAATTTTAAATATTTTATTATGATTTAAATCACGTGATAGGAGTTGTTTTCGGTCAGTCATGTTAAGTTTAAGTCGTGGTTATATGTGTAGTGTCTAGGTGTCAATCCGCAGTAACACAATTGACAGTTGATCCTCTCTTGTTTGTCAGATTCCTTGGTTTAGCTTCATGTAAAAGTAGATGATTATCAATTGGAAAATATCATGGATCCGTAGTCTTAATGTGATGATCGTTTGGTTGGTCATGCATAGACACTGCCAAAAATTTAGGCCAATAAACAACATACTATGGAGGTGTCTGCCACTCATATATCCACTCATTTTAATCCACATGTAGTATGCCATCTGAAGCTATGCAACCAACTAAAGAACATAATTTTTATCGCATTGTGCATGCTACGATCTAGGATACTTACCATAATGAAAATAGCTTGCATGGGAGGGTGAACCAATGTAGCTGTTTTAAACCCCTGAGAAAGAAGGAAGACCAACAGTTTTTAGCTTAGCTATTGGGGAATGAGATTTTCTAGTGTGCAACTTGAGGAAGTAGTCTTATATTTCAGACAAGATCTCATAGAAGACATAGAAACACCTATTATGTGAGCTCTTCTAGCCTTACCACCTATCATATTTTAGCAGACATACTTATTAATTATTGAAGATGAATAAAAGAGGAGGAAAGCTAAAATGAATTGAACCACAAGGAATTGACATAATGGATGAAAATTCGAATGTGAGAAGGACGTTTGTTCAAGTATGGTGTTATTCTATATGCTCAAAACTGGGAATCTCTCACTTAGCAGTAGCTCAGGAGTTTGCAAATTATTTCAATGGACAGGAAGCAACCATCTATGGTCTTAAATTGCAGGTATCAGAAGATTCAATTGTTGAGGCATTCAACCTTCCAAAAGAATAACAAATGTGGTTTAAGGGCCAATTCATCACTGGAGGAGACCTCAACAATCTCCTCAAATATGGACAAAGAGATCCCAACTGGGCCAAAGGAATTCCTAGTAGCTACCTCAAAAATGAGTGCGCAGAAGTTGTTAAACTCATCAAAATTTACTTCACTTGTGAGAGAAGGTATAATGTAGTGTTTATTTATCATCTGAGATTTATTTTTCATGTTGCAGGTGTGAAGACCCTCAATTTGGTATAATTTTTGCTGAAGAGCCTGAAAAATATATCAGCAAGGATTCAAATACACACTACAGCTTTAGAATACATCTTGTATCATCAAGCTCTCATTAAATTGTTAATTGAAAAGAGATAAGAGAAAGAAATCAAACATGGGACCATTTTTTGTTTTACATGGTAGGCCAACCTGCACCTACATGTCCAGCTCAACTGTGTCCAACTTCACAACAACACCCTCAACCTGTAAAAAGAAAAAATAGAAAGGCTAAGAAGGAGAATATGCATAAGTCCAAGAGAAAAAAAAGAAAATAATCGTTCAGCTAAGGTCGAGAGGAAGTTGGAGAAAGGAGAGAGGTCATCAATAAATAGATCCAAGTCCATGAAAATGGTGCCTACCATTTCTTATTTCCCTAATGTTTATACCAGAGATCGAAGAAGAAGGTCTACAACTATAGAAAGATCTAAAGCATAGGTGCTACCAGAAATTCCAGAAGCAGACATTCAATAGAAAATGCAGAAAGAGTATCAACCACAAAGTCTGATGAAGAGCTCCTCAAAGATGCATGTATCAATTAAGTAGCATGAGAAAGAAAGAGGAGACCAAACATGTTGTTGGTACCAGAAAAAGACATACCAGAGACAACAACAAGTTCATGCTCAAGTCTAAGGGTTGGTACAATCTAAGTTTGTTGACATAGGTCATTGATGTAGAAAGAAAATATGAAGGGTTAAATACTAATGAGTACAAGAAGAAAGATAAAAAAAAAACCTTCAGAGCAAGAAACAAAACCCTCAAAAAGAAGAAAGATCCAAAAGGGTTCAAAGGAGGAAAATGCCACTATAAAAGAAGCAGCGACAATAACCACACGATCAAGATTACCTGTTGACAACAAATTAGACTTGGGCAAGCTTGTTGAAGCTAATAGGGTTTCCTAATAAAACACCTTTTCTCTTATCAAGTGGAATTTTTAACAACAGCTCAAATTTCGAAGTGTACAAGTCTACACAAGTTTTTAAAGTTGTTGATGTGCATTTTTTAAAAACAAGTAGAGCGCTACCAAAAATTCCGGTAGTGTTACAATTTTTGGTGCTGTTACAGATTTTTACCAGAATTTCTGGTAGCGCCTATTTTGAATGGTTTTTGACATGTGTTAGAAAAATTTTCAAGCAAGTTCTGGAAAGATAATGACTCATAACGAAATGGAAATAAAACGTGATGGTGATAACTGGTTATTAGGCTTTTGAAGGTCATATTTAATGAAGACACATGGTTATTTAATAACCAAAGACATAAGGAGACAAATCAGCAGAAAAGGAGCAACATGTCAGCATACTCAGTAGTTCAACCCAAATTCTCTTTTGTTCTTCCATCTACATCTCTCCTTTCAGTTAAATTTCTATGGGATATAGCTTTAATGTCCTATGAGACCTATGTAATGTTAGGAATAGTGGCTCCTTCTTTTTAGAAGAGATGGAGTTGGTGCCTCTCTTTGTATATATACCATTTGTAAATACCATTTCTAGGGATGTTGGTCTACCTAAAGACTAAATATAATAATAAAAAATCCTCTCTACACTTCATGCTGGAGGATTTTGTGACTCAAGAACTATATAATGTATGGTGTGTTTCTCTCTTTGTTAATTTCTTCTAAATTATGAGTTGTAGTAGCTAGTAAGGTGTGAGTAAGAAACTGTTAGAGGATCTAATAGTAAATTATCTACTTTCTAGCTTCCTACAAATCATATATATGTCGTAAAAAATGTTACTAAATATTTAATAAAGGATTTTTGAAATACTTTATGCATTTAACAACGTAACATTTGAAATGGGAACTAAACGGGAACTCTAGCAAAAAAATACCCCAAAAAAAATGAAAAACAACCAAAAAATGAAAAGTGTGTATTACAGAACAAGGTTTTATTTTTTTCAAGGTTAATTTGCAACATTTTTTAAAAATGGCAGTAAAACCAATTTTCATGTGCCAAATAAATGGAAAAAAAACACAATGGTTGAAGCTAGAATACCATTTTTATTTTCTGGGTACAATTTCAACATATTTATAGTAATGACTTTAGATATAAAATAATGAGATTTTAAACACATTAAAATTCTAATAATTTTTATACATGTGATTTAACATATAATATCATGACACTAACAATCCCTGAAATTCTAATTGTTTTCAACCATAATGTTAAATATAAAATATATTTAACAAATTTTCACCCGTAGAATTAAAAAATATTAACTTTTCAACATATTTCAACCATGATATTATGAACAAATTATATGACTAAAACAACACAATGAAACATAAATTATTCTGCAAGTTATTGTTGCATTGTGAATATTTTAGACAAATGAATTCATCATAATTAAAATATATAATCCAAAAAACATAAAAATGACTCATAACTTTATGTAAGATCATAGGGAAGTTAAAATATCATTTTCATTGCTGAGTGCAAACATCATTTAGTGGTATTTTATTGCACACCATCAGAATTCACATATTTAGATGAATGACTCGATGCAGACACTAGTACATATGGTCAAAATTCTGACACTTTAGTTCCGACACTTTTGATGTATTGTCAGAAATATCCCCATTTTTTCTCATTTTTTTCATTCTCGCCAAAAAGCATCGCTATAGCGAGGTTTTTAGAGTATCATCATAACAACGATGTTTAGGACAATCGTCGTAATACCGACATTTCAGGAAAAACTGTCGCAATCCTGACGTTTAGGAAACATACGTCAATCTTGCGATGTTTAGGAGACAACCGTTGGTATTGCGATGTTTAGGGATACCATCGTTCTTGTTACGTTAAGGACAAAACAATTGGAATACCGACGTTTAGGAGACAGACATCGGTCTTGCGATGTTTATGGATACCGTCGATCTTGCATCATGTAGGGCAAGGTGTCGATCTTGCGAAGTTAAGGAGCCAAAACGTAGGTCTTATGACATTAAGGGAAAACACATTGACATTTAATTTGGCGGCCTATTTGAAGTTATTTTCCTGCTTCGCTTGTTCAATTCTAATTCCACTTGTTCGTTTTCTTAACAAAGAATGGGTTTTCGAGTATGTGTTGCTTCAAGGGTCTCAAAACTCTAGCTAAACTTGTCTTGAATCCTTTAAGAACGCCCTCGTTTTTAGGTCATATAAAATCAAAATGGATGAGAAAATTCAACATTGTAAAAGAAAATGACTTGTTTGCAAGTTCATGGAATCGAGGTTTTCAATCCTAACAATGAAACATTAAGCTAGTGAAATATGGAAAGTTCAAGTGACGGAGTTGATATTTCTTCTGAAAACTTATTTTTGGCTATTTTACTCTTTATAAAATTAATTTTATTTTCCAAGTTGGCCCATGTATTTTTTAGTGTGTTGGGATTTTTTTATGAATGCCAAGGCAAGTGTTTTGATATTCCAAGTATTTATAGCTAGAGCTCGTGTTGGGGTTGGGATGAACGATTTGCCACAACATGTCTGGAATTGCTACACCTGGGAGAACAAGTGTTGATCTAGGGTAATTCATATGCGTCTCCTAAAAAATTTTGAAAAAATGAGCGACACGTGAAGATTTTTGAGAGCTTGGGCTTGGAAAAAACAATCCTATAACATTCCCAGATAGGATTATTCTAGATTATGATGGAGGTCCATGGAAAACAATAGCAATCTATGATGGTTTGTGTAGGTTTTGGCTTGGACGAACCACTCACAGATAATATCGTTCTGGAGTATGATGGAGGTCCATGGTGTACCGACAATTACACTACACAAGTGCCTCAAGTTTAGATGTAACTTTCTTTGTTTTGCAGCAAAGGCATCTAGGCAATAGCTTCCCAAGAACCCAAAATCCAGAAACCCCATGAATGCTTGGACAAGGATAGATTTATGAAAAAAATGAGGCAAGCAAAATGAGTTGGTTATATCATGGTAATGGAGAAAAGAACATATGGAGGGAGAAACAAGAAAAAGGACCTTATAAGGATAAGGTCTAGGAGGACCTTAGTGAAGAATTTTAGGAAGGTTGGTAATGCTTGGCGGGTCATAAAAAGCTAAAGTTCCTTACATGATAGAGCCCAAGGAAGCTTCCGCTAGGAAAACCGTAGAATCCTTGGGCAAGAATCCATTGGATTTTTGAGCTTTAAATATTGGCTCTACAATGCTCTGTCATGATAAGAGGAATGAAATAATTCAAGTCAAATATAGATATAAAGAGGAGACAGCAGTGATATAAGAAATGACTTGGATCGAGAAATGCAATGAAGTGCTGAAAAGATAAAACAACAACCAAGTCTAAAGAAGTAGGCAGAGATGGGTTCGGTATTTGCTATTTTGTGGGATGCTGCAAAGATGAACATTCATCACATTTTTGGTTCTCAATTTTGGATTCATCATGGAGTCCATATTTATGTGGCTAGTGCATATCTTCTCTATACAGATGTCTATAATGATCATGATCCTATTCTGAAGAAGAGATGTTAGGAGATGCTAGAAGATTTTTGATCTGTTTGGAGGAAGAAACATGGGTGTTGAAAGAGATTTTAATGCAACTCTTATACATTCAAAGAAAAACAGAGGCTTAGGATTAAATTCGGCCAACCTAGAGTTTGTGGACTTTGTTTCAACTGACCATCTTTGGAATCCAAATCATGCGAGGGGTCGCTTCACTTGGTCTCATTGAAAGGTGGAGAGGAATCATAATGCAAAAGGGACTAAGATATTTCTTGCAAATTCCCAATGGTTTCCAGGTAACTTTTTTTTGAATCCTAATCCCCAAGAGTTTCAAATATAATCATAGACTCGTATTAGGAAATTTGGGTACATCTAGCTTCCAAATTCTTGCCTTTGATATTTGCAAACATATTGTAAATATCTCATCCTAACTTCAAAGACAGAGTAGAGGAATGGTGGAATAAACATTTCAGTTTGGATAAAATAATGTTTGTAATGGCCCAAAGACCTAAAAATTTTGAAGGACAAAATGAGTCATGTAAATAGAGAAGTTTCTAGTGGAATTTTTAAGAATAAAGAAGCCATATAAAAAAATATGGATGAAATGAAAACAAACATCTGGGCTAAGGATTGTCAAGGGACCTTCTCAAAGGCTCATCTCTGAGGACCTTGACAAAGTTCGTAGAGAGGAGCAGATTCTCTCAAAGTATAAATATAGGGTAACCCTAGTTTAAGGAAGGTGACAAGAACACTAAATTTTTTCATTGCAAATAGATGAGTCGATAAGATGAAATATATCTTACTCTCAAATGGAAAACTCTTAGTATTAGAATAAAATTAGAAAGATTAATTGATTTCGAAGAGGAACAAGAGGAATTGAAATTAGAAGAAGTTCAGTTAGCACTTTTCTCAAAGAATATGAACAAAGCTCTTGGTTTGATTGGCTTATGGACTTATATTTTCTAGGAAAGATGTGACATCATCAAGGGGTCCTAGAGAGTGGTGGAAGAATCAAGAAGATATGAGAGATTCCTCAGAGATTTTGACAACGCCTTTTATTCAAAGAATGCAAAGATAGAAAATGCTAACTTCTAGGATGGATTTAGGAATATTTTTTTCTATAATACAGTCTATAAGGTGATCTCAAAGGTTGTGGAAAATTCACTAAAAAATATTCTCGTAGTATCATTTAGAAACCCAAGGACTTTTTAAAGGGAAGCAAACTTTCGATGGTATCAAAATAATGCATAAATTTATGCACATTTTGGTTTACAGGAAAAAGGAAGGCATGTTAATCAAACTGGATATGGCCAAATATTAGAATAGGCTTAACTGAAACTTCTTAAATAGAGTTGTCAAAAAGTTTGGATTCTCAATGGATTGGAGGTATTCGGAGAAAGCGAGTTCCCCCTTGTCTAAAATTTTAGTTTTGATCGATGTCTCTCCAATAAACTTCTTTGAAGCTCACATGGGCCTTCTTCACGGAGACCTTGTATCTCTATCACTTTACTATCATTGACAAATATTTGGGCAATAGCCTTGGATATGCTAAAACTTGGGGCAGTATCAAGGGCTAAGAGTGTCCTAACATTCTCTTCCATTCTCCCACCTACACCTTATAGATGATACCCCATTATGTTACTCACAATCAGTTGTGAAACCTCTCCATCATGAAGGCAGCCAAATAAAGTCAAGCGTTTTATTCTATGAAAGAGCCTCTTCAGAGAGGATTAATGTTCAGAAATATAAGATTCATTTCTTTAATGTCAACCTAGGTAAGACAAGGAATTGTCAAACTTTTAGTATATGATAAAGAACCTCTTCCATGTAAGTATTCTGGCATCCCCTTATTCTTGGGTCAAGTAATAGAATCCAAAGATAGAAAATGCTATCTTCTGGGATGGCTTTAGGAAAAATTTCATCTGTAATACAGTCTATCAGGTGATCTAAAAGGTGGTGGAAAATTCATTGAAAACTATTCTCGTAGTATCATATAGAAACCCAAGGACCTTTTAAAGGAAGCATACTTTGGATGGCATCATAATAACGCATAAATTCATGCACACATTGGTTTACAGGAAAAAGGAAGTCCTGTTAATCAAACTAGATATGGCCAAATCTTAGGATACGATTTACTGAAACTTCTTAAATAGAGTTGTCCAAAAGTTTGGATTCTCAATGGATTGGACGCATTAGGTGAAAGTGAGTTCCCCCTCATCTAAATTTTTAATTTTCATCAATGGTTCTCCGAAAAAATTCTTTGAATCTCACATGGGCCTTTTTCATGGAGACCCTTTATCTCTATCATTTTACTATCATGGACAAATATTTGGGCAATAGCCTTGGATATGCTAAAAATGTGGGGCAATATCAAGGGCTGACAATTTCGTAACATTCTCTTCCCATCTCCCACCTGCAACTCATAGATGATACCCCATTATGTTACTCACCATCAGTTGGGAAACCTCTCCATCATGAAAGAAACCAAATAAAATCAAGTGTTTTATTCTATGAAAGAGCCTCTTCAGAGAGGATTAATGTTTAGAAATCTAAGATTCATTTCTTTAACACCAACCTAGGTAAGACAAGGAATTGTCAAACTTTTAGTATATGATAAAGAACCTCTTCCATGTAAGTATTCTGGAATCCCCTTATTCTTGGGTTAGGAAAGAGAATTGTAGAAAAACATAAAGAAGTAGTCACAAAGGAAAGGGTAATGGATCTCTGTTGGAAGAAAAATGAATTTTAAAATTAGTCCTCCAAGCTCTGACAAATAATCCCTTCTCAATCCTGAAAGTTCATGTGGGTATCCTAGTCTTAGTGAATTAACTCTCTTTGGCAAGGCACAGAAGTGGTCGAGAAAATTCCTTTTCTTTCTTAGAGAACTATTTCCTTACCCATGTTTTAGGGTGGAGCTGGATTTAGATTGGCCAGTGGGGCCAACTCTGCTCTTGGAGGTTTGGAGACTTTTTTCTGAGCACTCTAAAATGTAGAGCATTTTGAGAGAAATTATGGAGACTAAGTACAATATCACAACTCCAGACCTAATCAAAAGGCTATGCAATTTGGTATCTGAAAAAAATAAAATGTAGAGGTGGTCAAATGGAACTTATTTTGGAATATTAGAGATGGATAAAGGATTTTTTTTCTGAATGAAGCCTAGATAAGGAGTGCACTCCTTTCAGAGGTGGTTGGTTGGGC
Organism: Pinus albicaulis; assembly: GCA_034641835.2. Lineage (NCBI taxonomy): Eukaryota > Viridiplantae > Streptophyta > Pinopsida > Pinales > Pinaceae > Pinus > Pinus albicaulis. The sequence goes on from CM076579.1 coordinate 267,367,841, forward strand.
AGCTCTTCAAGATGCATTCCAACAGGTTTGGGAAATAAAACTTTGCAACAACGAGATAGATCTAGGAGAAGGGGTACTAAAACAAAGAATTTGGAAGGATTTCAAGGAAGTTGGTGCTGAGATACATCAAAATTCATTAAATGAACTTGCAGACCTATTGGCTAGAGTTAGTATCACCCATAGAGGAGGAATTTATTCCTTGAAATGGAACACCTATGTTTAAGAGGCACACTCAGAAAAACAAGGATAAGAATCCATAATAATATGAGCGAAAAAAGAAAGATAGTAAGGTTTTCTAACAAGATTTGGATCGAAGAAGGTTGAATGAAGACTAAATATTTTATCTACTTTGTGGCTAGGGATAACATTTTCACTGGGGATTAGTGATGAAAATATGCATTTGAGGCCCCACTAGGTGTTTTTTGTGTAAAGAGGAAGAATGGGCTAACCATGTCCTTTTGAATTGTACCAATGCTTGGAGGTCTATGGTGGAATTCTCCATCGTTTAGGTTTCTAGTTCGTGGCAAGGCATTTTCACAGGGGATCGGTGATGAAAAGAGGGGCATTCAAGGCCACTATAGGTGTGTGTTGTGTAAAGAGGAGGAATGGCACAACCATGTGCTTTTGAATTGCCACAACACTTGGAGGTCTATGGTGGAATTATTTGGCTTTTAGATTTATGATAATCCTAGAAGGAATATTTTTTTTGAACCAGTGGCAAATAGGTATCATTCCTTAAAAATAGAAGCATTGTCTTGCTTATGGAGGATATCACATTCAATGGTTTCTTGGAAAATCTCATATAATATAATTTTAGGGAGTATAAAACTCCCAACTCACAAGATTGTTCAAAATACTATCTTCTTTGATAGCCATTATAGAAGTGTTATTCATTCAAAGAGAACCCTTTTTCCTCAAAAGTAGGCATTCTTGTTAGGTGGTGTGTGCAAAGTCGTTGATAAAAGGATAAATGGAAGTGTTACAACATATATTGCCCCACCAATTGAATGGGTGTGACCCTTAGTCAAAACCCACTTGATTTGGCTACTATAAATACCATTTGACCTCCCTCATTTTGACATCAATTCAAATCACACAAATCATCTGTTCTTTGTTCACACGTGCAAAGGAGAGAAAAGAGAAAAATATAGAAGTTTGACCAGTGGTGACCACTCTTTGACCGAGTTTTTTGAGGCTTTGACCGAGTCTGTAATGGGTAGTTTGACTGCATTTATGAGGTAGTTTACTGAGCTCTTTTATGGGAAATCTGAACAAGTTGTTTTGTTGACCAGGTTTGACCTATGGGATTTTTGTGGTCTTCTTGACCTAATTTTACTTACGAATATTAGATTGTAACTTTGTTGAACTGAAGAATTTCCCCTAGAAAATATTGTTGGGTTTTCTTATTGAATTTCCATGACATTTGAGAATTTGGTTTGGATCTTATAGTCTCAAACAAAAACACACCCAAATGCCACAAAAATATTACTTTGTACAATGGAAAACAATAGCAATGAATCAACACGTACATCAGACACAAATTTTTAACCCAAATTCATTATAATGAAGTTGTCTTTTGGATTAATCACGTCCTTAAGATTTGACGTTTCAATCCATATAATGTGGTTCATTCTTAGGACAAAGGTGAAAAAAAGAATCTGTCCATAAGTTTAAATGTCAGAGATGCATCTTAGCAGATCTTGCATTTCCACCGTCAACCATTAGAAAAAATGAACTTGAATAAGAAATAGCCTTGGTAACATTTTCCTACACTCGAAGTAGATGCTTCTCCACTTGGGAAATGAAGCCATTATCATATCTTCCTCCCCTCACATGCTTCAAAAGCCTATAAATTTCAGTAAGTTCATTTCCTAATTCTTACATAGACATATTTGTCTAAGAAACATAGTGAGAAAGAACCAAATAATCGAAACCTGAACTAAAACCATCTAAGAATAACTATCCAACCAAAAAATGTTCGACTGAATTCAAGCACTTCGCTGCTACTCCTACACCTTTTGACTTAACAATTGCATTAAATATTTGAATCAAAAAACTCAGAAATTATGTTTTATCACCATTGAATAATAGTATTTCACTATTGCTTATGAGAAGCCCATTCTCCTTACAATTCAATTCCATAAGTAAATCCATCTAAAGAAGTTGGCTAGATGCCCAAAATGGCCCTCCATCATGCACTTTAGTGACTGCTGGTTCAAGCAAGGTTCGATAAGTCCACATTGATATATGATTCGATATGGTTTTATCTAGCATAGATTTCATGGATAAAATATTGGCATACAACAATGTATCAAGTATCAACACTCAGTACTATTCTTGCCTCTCCAAAATGGGAACTAAACATTTATTGATACACACTTAGAAGCTGAGAAAGCTCAGCTTGAGATCATAAATATTGGGGATAAAAAACATGAATGGAATCCCCATCAAAATCTGCACCAGGTGGCCACCATATTAGAGGGTTGATAGTCATTGTAAAGCCTAGATGTATGTATGATTATAATCCATGTAATGAATGTTTGTGGACACTTGGAGAGTGAAGAGTGAGTTTTCCTATTATAAATGCCAAAAATGTTTATATTTCTACATATTCAAATTATTGCAACTTTAGCTGCAATATGATTGTTTATTCTTTGCTACTCTTGTGCATATTATTGTCTGTTTAATATAGACATAATTTTCTTAAAAATAAATGTGGCATAAATTTTTCTTGACCTTGACATTCAGGAACATCAAGATATAGGCAATCCAGTCCTAGAAGTTGAATTCAATGGTGTGACCTTCAAAATACCCAAGGATAGTAGAGTCTCAAAAAAATTGAAAGCTGTTGAGGTGTGATATTTTGCATTATTGCAGTTAGTATGAGGTCTGAAAATTCATTGAATTTGAAGATAAGTGAATGTAGCATTGTTCTCAATTTTTGACCTTGAAAGCTGCAAGATTCTTGCAATTTTGTGAGTCCATAGTTCTCTTTAGGTGGTAATAAAAAATATTTCCAGAAACAAATGCAGATTAAATTTACAAATAACCCAAAGATGAAGGTCAGTTACATGTTCCAGTGATGGAGACATCGTTTATGTATCTTTGTTTGTTGAGAAAGTATTGAAGCATATATTAACACGTAAGTACGATGGACAAATTTGATTGAATCCTTCTCAACAATGGCAGGGACCTTCACATGCAGCTAGTCTTTTCCCATCATTAGCGGATAAGTATGAGACTTTTGACAAAAAAAGCATGGGTTAAACTTCAAAATTATCGAAGACTACTAAGGTAACATACACTTCCGAGTAAATATGTTCAACAATGAATATGGATACAAATATTTTGGTTGTAATACTTAGTTATATGCTATGTTGTGGATTCATTTGGAGAAGATATTGATCAGCTAATTAGAAAAAAGTATTCATGTGATATCATCCCAAACTACTGGGAGATATTTTTGAAGTAGCTGAATTAACATTCAGTGCAAACATACCGTTTTTCTTTAGACATGACTTCTTTAAGGCTATTAAAACTAGGTTCTTTGAATGAACTATGATGCTTGCATATGATTCCTTTAGTTTGTTTAGGATACCCATTAATTAGCCACATGGTCGCCTTAGAGGAAGCCAAGCTGGGCCATATGAGTTGTCCCTAAATCTGATAGTCAGTTAAGTGTCTTTTTTATTAGAAGAATTTAGTTAGTTGTCTTGTTTATTAGAAGAATTCAATTAGTTAACTGTGTTTCCAAGGTGACACTTGTTTGGATTATGTAGAAGTCTAACATGAGAATTATCCTTGGTTGTCTTGTTTATTAGATAATTTAGTGATATTTAGCAGTAGGATGCATTTAACAACAATCTTCTCATTGTGTCTTTCCTTATTAAGTAAACGTTGAAGCATATATTAACAGACAGAAGTATGATGGGCAAATTTGACTTAATTTTTCTAAACAATAGCAGGAGTATGTAGGTTTTCCTAGTTCCATTCCATCAATGGCTAGTTATGTGTCTTTTGAAAAAGAAAGAAGGGGTGAGACTTCAAAGAAAATAAATACTGGCAAGGTGATTATAGTTAAATTAATTCAATTGCATGATATGGCGTCGATTCATTTGGAAAAGATATCTATTAGATAATTACAAAATCCAAATAGTTATATAGTCATCACAGAGTACATATTTTGTGGGCAGTAACGAACAAATTTCGTATACTCGGAGGATCATGAGGAATAATGTGGGTGTTTATAAACATAATCAAGTGGTCTTCTCAGTGATGTCTAGAACCCTTGCTGCTTTTTTTTAGGGGTGATGACATTTGGATGTTTTTATCAGTTCATTAATCACACTTTTTTTCAACTCCATATTTTCTATATTTGAAATTTTGTCTATTTCCCTCATGAAATCCGCTATTAAGAGTGTTTCATTCTATCCTATAGTAATGGTATGCTCTGTTTAGGTGTGCAATAGATTGTCTCCACTTTTCCATCATAGACATCATGTTGTAGTCTCTTATTGCTTTCCTTCAAAAATCAATTTCTTGAAAATCTCTCTTCTTGCGATCAAATGTCTTCTTCTCATAGTTTTCTTCTACTTGAACTTGAGTCTCTAGACAAGCCTCCAAAATATTTTATCACAATATTTGAGGCTCGATGTTAGAGATAGCTCTAATACCATGTAGAAATTTGAGGGTGCACATGGAATATGGGATATTCATAACTTTTTTTATATTAATTTGAACTTTATTAAACCTTATTAAACATTAACAAAACCCCTAAAAAATTAGAGTGTCGATACTTCAACATCAGTGTGGTTTGAATTAGAATTTGATTTGATTGGCTAAGTACCATTTTTTTGGCATAAACTGCTAAGAATTTTCATCTCATGACAGTTTTCTCACATAGTTTCTCATTATGGTAACTGGGTGAGTACTACTCTTCTGCTGCTATTATAATTTTGGAAAAAGTGTTTGTTTGGGATGCTTGATAAAAATGGTTGACTTCTAGATGACTACTTGTTTCACCTATTTATTTTAGTGTCATGAGACATCTTATGCCCCTGCCTATATCCTATGTCTAGAATGAAGTCTCAAAAACCACATTACAGTGTTCTCAATATGTGAGGGCTAATTCTGAGGTTGTTCTTGTAGTATTATTTCACTTGTGCCACCCATATATCTTTCTCTATTTTCTCAAATAATACTAGGTGATCCTAAGATTAATCACATCTCTCTTAAGGACATGGACTAGAGGGTTTCTAGGGTGTTGGTGTAATATCCCAAAATGGGAAATTTCTACAACAACAAGAACATCTTAAGATATTATGAAGTTGGAGCTTCAGCAAATCATGAGCATGGAAATGTAAATCATCTCATTATATGTTAAATAACATCTCACCAACAGATGAATGAACAACAGCAAGATTATGGCTTATACACTCCTCCTAAAGTGGGGAAATGCAGCAATATAGGGCATAAAACGGATGTCTTCAGGAAATAACACTATATATGGGAGAAATGGGACTCCCTTAGAATAGAACATATACAACTTGCATCCAAAATTAGAGCTTAAACAAATCACTCTAGCCAACATAAACAGATCTCCCCAAGTCAATATGACTCAAATAAGCCCAAACCCCATATCTTAACTCATGCAAAAAGGAATAAAGCAAGTATAACATTATTTTTATGACGATTTATGTAAAAATAGTGAGAAATAATAGATCTGGTGACTAAAATCATCCAATGGCTAAGAAAATGGAGATTCCTTCCTTTTATACAAAATAAGATTAACTCGACAAGGGTTTCATGAGAATACAATGTAAGGATTGCAAATCTGTAGATCTGGATCTGAAAAATGCAGATATACTATAGCACTGTATAAATATATCTAAAATATACAAATGATAGAATAAGAATGAAATACAAAGCTTTATGGGAGAAGGGTTGGCCCTTTCTCCTAGGAACAAGCTCACAAGAAAAGGTTCAAATCCTGCTACTGCAGTACTCTGCAAAAGGACGGATTTTCTGCAAATAAATGCATTGTAGAAGATGGGAAATGATTTGGCCACATGCCAAGATGTAGAATATGCTCTCGAACTTCTTGTACAAATCTTGCAAAGCAATGGGATCTCCCTCCTCTGAAAGATAAGCTCAGGAGCTGGTGTTGTAAGCCTCCCACTACAATACCCTGCAACACAACGTCCCCTGTTACACGAATAACACTGTGGCTGAAGGAGGATTCTTGGCCTCAAGCCTAGATGTGGGAAAATGAAGAAAAAATCTCCTCCAAGAGATCACTCAAGGAAGGAGAAGGAATCCCTAAGCAGGAATGCCTTGTGCTAAACAACACTGAATACTCAACTCAACAGCTAAAGAATGCTCAATAGTCTAAGCAGACCAAAATCAATAATCCATAAGCTAACCTCAAATGTCTGCTATCTTCCTCCTTATAAGTTTTGTGAGCCTCCTAACCTTGGGTCCCACATATTAGGGTTTCCAACACCATGTGAACACTTTCCCTCCAAAACTGCGTTGTAGCTCTATCTAGACTTCTCCTCCATACTGCGTTGTTGACTTGGTCAACTTGAATAAATCAACATGATTCTTTTCTTGTTCATACATGGAAAGTGAAAAATCCAGCAACTAAGATATCCCATTTTCACACCAAGAGGGATTTTATGCTAACACAAGACAAGTATGGGTCTATTTCCCCCATTTATTCAACTACTAAGTGCAAGAAAAAAAAAATTAATATTCCCATTAGTTGCATGCTAATTTTAGGAATATTACAGTCCTCCCCTCCCAATTGTTGTTTGTCCTAAAGAAACTACAAGGATAGAACTGGAAAGTCTCCACCCCTCTTCCTGTAGCATCCTCATATTATGAGATCTCCCAAAGAACAAGATGTTGTCTCAACAATGAACTCCATAATGTCTCTCCCAAGCATACAAGTTAGCACTTGGTATACATCCCAAATGGCTATCATCATGCAAAGTAAAATACTCAAGGAGACAACTATGTGCTGTCTAGAGGTCCTCTCAAGGCATGGAGTTTGAAATGGATGGGAAACTTTCATTCCCAAGTGAAACCTCCACCTCCAAGCTATCATCCATATAAAATGAGTCACCCTCCAACATGCCAACTCATGAAGAATCTCCTCCACCTTTGGCTCATGAAGTGTATGTGGGCTAAATTGATGACCATGATAGGCAAGAAGGCCTATCCCATGGTGTCCACCTCTCCACTTATGATAAGTGTAGAGGGCATGCTGACCTTGGGCTGCAACATGGTTGCCCTCAAGCGGCAAAAAGAAGATTGAATCTCCAAGGATCCTCTCTCCAATGTCATGAGCCATGCTAACCCAAACCATTCCATACAAGATGAATGGCACTTCATGACCATATGGCATCCAACTAAGAAAATTTTTGAAGGTTGTGTGCAAGTTTGGATGGTAAAAATGGTTTTCCAAGTCGATACTGTGTAGTCTTCCCAATTGTTGTTTGAGAATATCATGTGGCAAGTGGTGTTTCAAAAAGTTACAAGCTGTGCATGTTTGCTTCTCCACCATGGGGTAGTAAGTAGCAATGGATATCAGTTTTACATGATTAAAATAAAAATACACTTTCCCAAATTCATGTATAGATGGGCTACTAACATTACAAATATTGGCCCTAAAGTGACCATGAGACCCAAAAATACTCTTGCTCTCTTGTGGAGCAATGCACTGTTCATATATGGTGAGAAGATACAAATAATCAATGGAGTAATCAACAAGTACAAAGATGTATTTCTTACCATGCATGGTGAATAGGCTGAAATCGAGGTCCATGAATGAGTCCTCCCATGAGAATCTCCTCATAAAAATCTGCAAGAAGAAGGAATACATACTCTCCTTGGAACACCCCATCAATAAGAAGATACTCCCAAGTGACAGTGCTATAGGCCTTAGGGATAAGGCTCTTGTCACTCCATGACTCCTCCCTTTGAATTTCCATATGTCAAATCCATCCACTATCCTGCTGCTATGTGAGAATATCTCCTCCCTATATGGAAGCCTCTCATAATCCTCCAAAGCGGAAGGGTAGCCTCCTTGCACTTTGAATGTGATTTCATTCTCTCTGGAAATATCATGAAAAGTATGGGAAAATTTCTGCCCATACTCTCCCAAGTGTAACCACAGCAACAAAAACTCTTGTTGCTCCCTCACCTCTTCCCCACAAGATCATGATGGTTGTCTTGTATGATGCCCCATACAAACAAGTCTTCTTCTATTTTATCATATGGGTGCCAGGCCATGCCTCCATCCACCACATACTTCTTGACAAAGATTATGACCCAAGATGGCCAAACTCTCTCAAGAGTAGCCAGTGCATCTTTGCTTCTTGCTTCCCTGTGTCATAGATCTGCAAGTGGCTCACCAACCTCTTGATTTCCATCCACCTCCATTCATCCGAATGTGGATGCCTCCAATCATTCTCTCCCTTGGTATATTCCCAATGAAGACTACCAATATCCCAAAGTAGATATTTCTCCTTACACATCATGGGAAGTTGAGATGTAACCCCTTGGAGATATCCTAGAAAAGACCTCTCATCAATAACCCTATTGGATCTAAAAGAATCCAAGTGTATTGAAGGAAAAACATCATCAAAAAGTGGCACAACACTAATTATTCCCTCCAAAATCTTGCACCCTAACTCCTCATGTTGCATGAAACTCAATAAATGTGTAATGGAATGAATGCTTACTCTTCCTTGGATCAAACCAAAGTTGCACAACGTTGTGCAAGCTTGTTGCTTCACATCAACAATGTGTTTTGATCCTTGACCATGTGGAGAAAACTTCCCAAGATTTCCCATAAGATCTCTTGAAAGGATAAAAAATGGAAATCCATGCATACCTTGGTGAGTCCTAGGAACATTTTGTGTGGCTGCAAGAGTTCCTTCATCTAAGGTGTTGGCTGATCCAACTACTGATATAGATGGTTGCCCCTCCCTGATTATGACAGTGCTCGTACAAGGCTCCCTAAGTGGAGAAGAGGACTCCTCCTTCTCTGATCTTCTACTGTCAAATATTTTGATTACCTGGTGAGTGAAATCTGCAAAAGTGGACACTCTTTCATGACTCACATGGCTAAACCACTAGGTGTTTTCCTTGCCCTCCAAGTGCAGTGCTGAGATCTCCACAGCCTCTTTTCCCACTACTGGGTGTAACAGGAAAAGTGCTTCTAGCTTCATCACCCAAAACCTTGCTATACCTATGTGTGATCCATCAAAAGTGGACAATAGGAACATATTGCCCTTCACCATCCTATTGTTGTATGGCCTCCTTTATTCTTTCAATTGGATAATCTGAGGAAGATCTAGAGTCTCTTTGTAAGCTCTAGGTTGGCACTTGTACTCTAACAAATATCTACTCAGGATCTCATGTTCTGATTGATCTTCTTGCTCTTCGCTTCCCCTATGATAATAGGAGGTGCCTGTATCTTCTTATTCTTCTTGAAACCTTGTAGAGGTCTCACTACAACTTTCTCCTTCTTGAAACCCTCTGGGAGTTTCATTGCATCTTTCTTGATGCAGGGGCATTGGTCACTGGCCAGCAATGTAGGAGTTTTGTCCACATGTTGTGGCTAGTAGGGTTAGAAACCTCCAAATTTGTAATAGCTATGTGTCAATACCTCAACTGACTGTTTTGTTTTAGAATAGTTAAGAGTTGTAAAAGTTGAATAGTCAGTTAGTCTATCTGTCATGTTTCAGTTAGTTGAATCATTGTAAGAGACTTTTGAATTCCAAAATGGTCCTCACCGAGGAACCAAGGAGACACACTGTAATGTATATAAATATAACCCTCAGATGTACGAGAGGAGGAGGAGAGTGCGAGAGATCTCAGAATAAACTCTGTGTATTAAAATTGTTTCCAATTAAATAGTTTCTAATCGTGGTTGCCATCGGAAAGATCCAATTATTTGTCTATGGAAGGGTCGTTTAATTATGAAGCAATAGATTCTGTATATATATGAAATTCTTGAGTCGAGTCACCATATCGACTCTACCTCTATTTTTTTGTCGTTCCCTTCAATTTTTTGTCTGGATAACCCGCGAATCATCTCAACCACAGGCGAGAGTTGCGCATAGTCAAGCCGGACCAATATTGAAAAACCACGAGCGGTTTCCGGTCTTTCCGCACCGCTTTTGGCGCTTGGGTGGTAATTCTAGAGGGAGCAGCGATCCCATTCAGCGTTAGACACATGGCTCAGACCACAGTTCCAAAACCACTGTGCAACTTATGATTTCGCGCGTTATCCATCGTACCAGGATGACAAGCGAAATCAATGAGATCCATTGATTTGAGAGAGGCCCATCAGACGGTGGACGCTTCACAAATATGCACGAGGTTTTATAAAGGATCCCATGGCTTATGATAAGTGATTTATATGAAGCACGTGGCAGTGGGATCCAGGACCGGTTCTGCTATAAAGTTTGGTTGTAAAGTGTAGAGAATAATCGTAAAGATGGAGGGTTTAATTATTAGTTATAAGGTTTCGGGGTATTATATAAAGGCGCGGAGTTATAACTTGGTTATAAAGTTGGAGATACAATTGAACATTTGCTGTGAAATTATTTATTCGTCAATTTATTTGAAATTGAGAATTAAATATAGAGAAAGAATAACAGATCCACGTGGGATAATGAAATGGGAATGCGACAGAGCCACGTAGTGTTAACCATCCCTCCATTGGGTGTTGACTTTCGGTGTTGTTGTACCATTTGTGGTATCAGAGCGAAAGTTTGAGCTGTTTGCTGACATGGAAATCCAACTTGGTAGAGGTGCTGGCAGAAGGAGGCCTGTAGCCAACGCAGAAGTGTTGGAAGTGTTGCAGAGGGTCGAGGCCATAATGAATTCCGTGGAGCGAAGACAGACCAGAGATCTTGAAGACATCAGTGAACCTGAAACAGAAGCAGCAGAAGAAAGTGAAATTCCTCCTAACCTGAGGCTCCTTAGAACTGTTCTGGGGTCTGCAGTTAAGCCCAGGATCGAAGTATCAAGCTATGTAGGAGGACTAAATCCAGAGGAGCTGGTGGAATGGATAGATGAACTAAACAAGTGTTTTGATTATGAAGAAATAAGTGAAGACAAGAAGGTCAAATTTTCAATGACAAAGCTGAAAGGACATGCTGCACTTTGTTGGAATGGAGTGCAGGAAGAAAGGAGGAGGATTGGCAAGCAGCCTATCAAGAGCTGGACCAGAATGATGGCCAAGTTGAAAGGTAAATTCTTGCCTAGTGATTACCATCTGACGTTGTATAGACAAATGCAGAACCTGAGACAGAGGTTGTTGACAGTAAAATAATACACAGAGGAGTTCTGCAGAGTGAGCATAAGAGCTGGGAAATTCCAAGATACACCAGAAAAGACTGCCAGATATGTGAATGGTCTCAGATTGGAGATTCAAGATGAGATTGGTCTTCTGTCTCCCAAGACAGTAGAAGAGGCGTACCAGATGGCCTTGAAAGCAGAAGAGAAACTCCTGAGGAAACAGTCTGCCAAGAAGAGAGGTACTTTCCGTGGGAAGGGAAGTTAGGGTGTTAGAGGAAAGCCTACACCCAAGGATGGAGCTGACAGTGGCTCACCTCAGAATGCATCTACAGAGGATGATGCAAGGGGCAGAAGGGGTTCTTACAAAGGAAGAGGAAGAGGAGGCAGGGACAGAGGCAGAGGCAGCGAGCTGAGGTGTTATAGATTTCAAGGAGTGGGACATAAGCACTATGAGTGTCCAGAGAATGTGGGTGATGGTCCAAGAAATGCTGTTGTTGCCCAGGTTGAAGAAGAAGCATAAATTGAAGAAAAAGTTCTTCCAAAGAGGGGAGAGTCCTTGGTGGTTAATAAGGTCCTGTTGAAACAAACCAAAGAAGTCACTGAGCCTGCACAAAGGAAGACTTTGTTTAGGAGCATATGAAAATTCCAAGGGAAATGATGCCAGATGATCATTGATAGTGGCAGCACAAACAATTTGGTTTCCACTGAGGTGATAGAAAAACTGAAGCTGAAGACTAGGGAGCACCCCACTCCCTACAGGGTTTCCTGGCTGCATAAAGGGCACCAGTTGGTTGTGAAAGAACAGTGTGAAATAGAGCTGCAAATGGGAAAATACAAGGACAAGGTTTTGTGTGATGTAATGCCCATGGATGTGTGTCATATACTGCTGGGTAGACCTTGGCAGTTTGACAGAGCAGCAGTGCATGATGGCAAGAGGAACACTTACAAGTTCTTTAAAGATGGGGTACATCATATATTGATTCCCATGGAAGAAGGAGAGCCATCCAGCAGAGTGATTGATCCAAAGACCTTGTTGCTGAGCGGGAAGGAATATCTGCAGCAGATAGAAGAAGAAGAGGTAAGCTTTGCTTTAGTTTGCAAACCAAAATTAGTTCTTACTTCTACAAAGATTTCTAATTTGCCAATAGAAATCCAAGAGATGTTACGTGATTACTGTGACATTTTTGTGGATGATTTACCTGATGAGCTGCCACCTGTGAGAAAGATTAGCCATCAGATAGATTTTATCCCTGGTTCAAATCTGCCAAACAAGGCAGCCTACAGAGTGACTCCCAAAGAAAATGAAGAAATCAGGAGACAAGTACAGTAGTTGGTGGACAAAGGACTGATCAGAGAAAGCCTGAGTCCATGTGCAGTACCAGCAGTTTTGAGCCCAAATAAAGATGGAGGGTGGAGGATGTGTACTGATTCCAGAGAAATTAATAAGATCACAATCAGGTACAGATTCCCTTTACCCAGAATTGAGGATTTGATGGACTGTTTGAGTGGTGCTAAATATTTCTCAAAGATAGATTTGAAGAGTGGATACCATCAGATTAGGATAAGAGAGGGTGATGAGTGGAAAACTGCCTTTAAAACAAATGAAGGACTATATGAATGGATGGTAATACCTTTTGGGTTGTCAAACACACCTAGCACTTTTCTGAGACTTATGAATGAAGTATTGAAAGACTTCATTGGTAAATTTGTGATAGTATATCTGGATGATATATTAGTTTTTAGCAGAACTAAAGAGGAACATTTGAGGCATCTTAATCATGTCTTCAAGAAGCTGCACCAAGAGAAACTACTGATAAATTTAAAGAAGTGCTCATTCATGAAGGAAGAGTTGGTGTATTTGGGTTTTTTTGTTTCTGCAGAAGGATTGAAGATGGACCCAGAAAAGGTTAAGGCAATTGTGGAGTGGCCTTCACCCAGGAATGTTTTTGAGGTAAGGAGTTTCCATGGACTTTCTAGTTTTTGCAGAAAGTTTATAAGAAAATTCAGTAAGATTAATGCACCCATAATTGAGACCATAAGGAAGAGAAAACAACCATTTAAGTGGACTGCTGAAGCAGAGAGAAATTTTAAAATTTTGAAGAAAAAGATAATAGAGAAGCCTGTTTTAATTCTGCCTGATTTCACCAAACCATTTCAAGTAAAATGTGATGCCAGTGGGGAGGCCATTGGAGCTGTTTTGAGTCAGGATGATAGGCCTGTAGCCTATTTCAGTGAGAATTTAAATGACACCAGGAGAAAGTATTCCTCTTATGAGAAGGAATTCTATGCAATTGTTCAAGCACTGAAGAAGTGGAGACATTATTTGATGTCCAGGGAGTTTGTATTGTATTCTGATAATCATGCTTTGCAGTATATTGTATAGCAGCCCAAGTTAAAACAAAAGCATGCCAGATGGGTTGCATATCTCCAAATTTTTAATTTTGTTTTGAAACATATAAGTGGCCAAGCTAATAAAGTAGCTGATGCTTTGAGTAGGAGACATTTGCTTGTTCAAGAGACTAATTTTGAAGTTGCAGGATTCGATTTTATCAAAGAATTGTATAAAACAGATCCTGATTTTAAAGAAGCATTTGAAGCATGTAGTAACCCTGTCCTAACAGATAGAAGTCAGTGGCTGGATTATTTCCTGCAGGAAGACTTGTTATTCAGAAAGAATCAACTATGTATACCAAAATGTTCCATGAGAGAAAATTTGATCAAAGAAAATCATAGTGGTGGACTTGCTGGACACTTTGGTACTGATAAGACTTATGAGCAGCTGAGTCACTTTTATTTCTGGCCCAAGATGAGAACAAAAGTGGACAAGTTTGTGAAGAATTGCAAGATTTGTCAATATGCTAAAGGAAGGAGCTACAATGCAAGATTGTATACCCCCTTGCATATTCCAGACAGGCCTTGGGACATGGTGAGTATGGATTTTGTTCTAGGATTGCCCAAGACTCAGAGAGGGAATGATACAGTCTTTGTTGTGGTAGAAAGATTCTCCAAAATGGCACATTTTATTCCATGTTATAAAACTAGTGATGCCACCCATGTTGCCAACTTGTTCTTCAAAGAAGTTGTTAGATTGCATGGGTTACCCAAGAGTATTGTTTCAGACAGAGACACCAGATTTGTGGGCCACTTTTGGAGGACATTGTGGAAGAAACTTGGTACTCAACTAAGTTTCAGCTCAGCTTATCATCCCCAGAATGATGGACAAACTGAGGTAGTGAATAGGAGTTTGGGAAATTTGTTGAGGAGTCTTGCAGGAGAACATCCCAAGCAGTGGGATCATATTTTGCCTCAGGTAGAATATGCATATAATGATTCACCAAACAGAAGCACAGGGTAGAGTCCATTTCATATTGTTTATGGAATGCATCCCAGAAGAATATCAGAATTAAGAAATCTAGGAAGATCAGCGTTAAGGAGTGCAGATGGTGAATAATTTGCTTCAGAGATCCAGGCCATACATGAACAAGTGAAACAGCAACTACAAGGCAGCAGTATCAAATACAAAAACAGGGCAGACTTGAGTAGAAAAGAAGTTCACTTTGAAGTAGGAGACTTGGTGTTGGCACACTTGAGAAAGGAAAGATTCCCAAAGAAGCAGTACAACAAGTTGAAGTTCAAAAATATTGGGCCATGCAAGATACTTAGAAAGTTTTCTGCAAATGCTTTTGAGATTGAATTGCCACCTGATGTTGGAATATCTCCCATTTTTAATGTTGCAGATTTGTACAGGTATGAAGATGATGGTGCAGAAGAAAGATCAGCAGACAAGGAACAAATTGAATGGAAAGAACAGCTACCACCAGCACAGCCATTGCAACCAGAAAAGGTATTGGATAAAAGACCATTCAGGAAGACCAGAGGACAGGAGTACTATCAGTACTTGATCAAATGGAAGGATAAACCAGAGGAAGATGCCACTTGGATGACTGAAGGAATGTTGCAGAAGATAGGAAGATCAGTGGAGGAGCTCATGGACAGGAGCCCATGAAGAAAATTGCCCTCAGGAGTCTGATGCAGGGGCATTGGTCACTGGCCAGCAATGTAGGAGTTTTGTCCACATGTTGTGGCTAGTAGGGTTCGAAACCTCCAAAATTGTAACAGCTAGGTGTCAATACCGCAGTTGACTGTTTTGTTTTAGAATAGTTAAGAGTTGTAGAAGTTGAATAGTCAGTTAGTCTGTCTGTCATGTTTCAGTTAGTTGAATCATTGTAAGAGACTTTTGAATTCCAAAACGGTCCTCACCGAGGAACCAAGGAGACACACTGTAATGTATATAAATATAACCCTCAGATGTACGAGAGGAGGAGGAGAGTGCGAGAGATCTCAGAATAAACTCTGTGTATTAAAATTGTTTCCAATTAAATAGTTTCTAATCGTGGTTGCCATTGGAAAGATCCAATTATTTGTCTATGGAAGGGTCATTTAATTGTGAAGAAATAGATTCTGTATATGTATGAAATTCCTGAGTCGAGCCACTATATCGACTCTACCTCTATTTGTCTGTCGTTCCTTTCAATTTGTTGTCTGGATAACCCGTGAACCATCTCAACCACAGGCGAGAGTTGCGCATCACGAGCAGTTTCCGGTCTTTCCGCACCGCTTTTGGTGCTTGGGTGGTAATTCTGGAGGGAGCAGCAATCCCATTCAGCGTTAGACACGTGGCTCAGACCACGGTTCCAAAACCACTGTGAAACTTGCGATTTCGCGTGTTATCCATCGTACTAGGACGACGAGCGAAATCAATGAGATCCGTTGATTTGAGAGAGGCCCATCGGATGGTGGACGCTTCACAAAGATGCGCGAGGTTTTATAAAGGAGCCCACAACTTATGATAAGTGATTTATATGAAGCACGTGGCAGTGGGACCCAGGACTGGTTCTGCTATAAAGTTTGGTTGTAAAGCGTAGAGAATAATGGTAAAGACGGAGGGTTTAATTATTAGTTATAAGGTGTCGGGGTATTATATAAAGGGGCGGAGTTATAACTTGGTTATAAATTTGGAGATACAATTGAACATTTGCTGTGAAATTATTTATTCATCAATTTCTTTGAAATTGAAAATTAAATATAGAGAAATAATAACAGAGCCACGTGGGATAATGAAAGGGGAATGCGACAGAGCCACGCAGTGTTGACCATCCCTCCATTGGGTGTTGACTTTAGGTGTTGCTGCACCATTTCTTCTTCCATCTGGTGAACCTTATTGGAGAGGATCTTCTTAGATCTGAAAATTGATGAGAGTAATCTCATCCTCTCCATAATTATGATCTCGTCTTCCTCTTATATTCTGGACTAGATCTGAAATCCACAGGCTGAGTCAATATGGAAGCTTTGATAACACTGTAATATCCCAAAATGGGAAATTTCTAAAACAACAAGAATATGTTAAGATATTCTGAAGTTGGAGCTTCATAAAATCATGAGCATGGAAATGTAAATAATCTCATTAGATGTTAAATAAAATCTCACCAGTAGATGAATGAACAATAGCAATATTATGGCCTATACACTCCTCCCAAAGTGGGGAAATGCAAAAATATAGAGCATAAAACGGTTGTCTTCAATAAATAACGCTATATATGGGAGAAATGGGACTTTTATCCCTTATAATATACCATATAAAACTTTCATCCAGAATTAGAGATGAAACAAATCACTCTAGCTAACATAAACATATCTCCCCAAGTCAATATGACTCAAATAAGCCCAAACCCCATAGCTTAACTCATGCAAAAAGGACTAAAGCAAGTACAACGTTATTTTTATGAGGGTTTATGTAAAAAATGGTGATAAATAATAGATCTTGAGACTACAATAATCCAATGGCTGAGAAAATGGAGATTCCTTCCTTTTATACAAAATAATATTAACCCGACAAGGGTTTCATGATAGTACAATGTATAGAAATACTGATCTACAGATCTGGATTTGAAAAACATAGATATACTATAGCACTGTATAAATATAGCTGAAATATACAAATGACAGAATAAGAATGGAATACAGAACTTTCCGAGAGAAGGGTTGGCCCTTTCTCATAGGAACAAGCTCACAAAAAAAGGTTCAAACCCTACTACTACAGTACTCTGGAAAAGGACGCAATTTTTGCAAATAACTGTGCTGTAGAATATGGGAACTGATTTGGCCACATGCCAAGATGTAAAATATGCTCTGGAACCTCCTATACAGATATTGCAAAGCAAGGGGAGCTCCTTCCTCTGAAAGATAAGCTCATGAGCTGGTGTTGTAAGCCTCCCACTGCAACACCCTGCAACAAAACGTCCCCTGCTACAGGAATAATGTTGTGGCTGAAGGAGGATGCTTGGGCTCAAGCCTAGATGTGTGAAAATGAAGGACAAAGCTCCTCCAAGAGATCACTCAAGGAAGGAGAAGGAATCCCTAAGTAGGAATGGCTTGTGCTAAACAACACTGCATACTCAACTCAACAGTTGAAGAATGCTCAATAGTCTAAGCAGACCAAAATCAATAATCCATAAGCTAAGCTCAAACCTCTTGTATCTTCCTCCTTATAAGGTTTTTGAGCCTCCCCACCTTGGGTCCCACCTATTAGGGTTTCCAACACCATGTGAACACTTTCCCTCCAAAACTGCGTTGTAGCTCTATCCAGACTGCTCCTCCATACTACGCTGTTGACTTGGTCAAATTGACTGAATCAACATGATTCTTTTCCTGTTCATACATGGAAAGTGAAAAATCTAGCCACTAAGATATCCCCTTTTTACTCCAAGAGGGATTTTATGCTAACACAAGACAATTATGGGTCTCTTTCCCCCATTCATTCACCTACTAAGTGCAAGAAACAAAATTTAATATTCCCATTAGCTGCATGATAATTCTAGGAATATTACAGTTGGCTATTTACTCAAATTTCTAGTGGCTAATATTTTTTACTGAAACTGTCATACCAAGTCTTCGTGAAATAGTGAGTCATTTTACAGCACCACTGAACAATCCTCTTGCTCAATCAGTAAGTCTTTTGATACTATAACATACTTACTGGTAAGTGGTTTATTTTTCCTTTTCCTGTGGAATGCATTTCCACCTTTTCCATGGTAATTATTTATATTTCTTACTACTATTGCTGTCAAACTATTCAGCAAATTGTCAAAACCGAGCACGGCCTTTTTCAAAATGGAAAAAATTTGCTATGGGATGTTCATGAGTTGTCAAGTTGGTAAAGAAAAGCACTTTCAGTGTTTAGATCTGGGTTGAAAATTCTCAGTACTTAGTAATATGGCCAATCGATTTGATTCTAAGATAAGAGGTTCTATAGATCAGGAAAATTTTTAAAGGATGTTAACATGCATTTTTTATTATTTTCAAGTACACAATTTTATCTACTTAACAAGATAGATAGCCATTTTTTGGTAGGATTATTTTATTTACTTTTTTATTTTTTTGGGGGGGATGAGATGTGAAATTAAGATCCATATAGATATGGCTTTTCCTAGTCCTAACTTGGCTTACTGTACTTTTTAAAATCAACTTTTCTAATTCCAGATTCCTTAGTTCTTTTCAGTTTACCTAGGATTTAGGAATTACCTTTCTGGATATCATCAACATCTCAAAAAGCTTTATATTACGAAAATAATGATCACTATCCCTTTGTGAATTTCTCACCATACTTGTTGGGGTTTCTTAGAATTTTTCCTTTGTTTAAATGATTTCTGTTAAGAGATTCTGATAAACCACTTTTCATCTGATCTTGGGAATTGGCATAATTCAGTACCTGAATTTTACGCTGTATTTCGAATCATGCTTTCTAGGATTTGGCAGGACTTTGCACAAGTATTTTGAAGTTTCTAAAGAATTTACATCTTCTCTCCATTATACAAGATTCAAAAATTCTCCTATTGATATGACGTTTTGATATTTGTATGCTATCTTTAGTGTTTTTTTAATGTTTCCATCTTCTTATGTGGAACTTTAATTGTAAATTATGTAAGCTAATAAATGCAGTCCTTGTTTCTACCTTGTCATAAATAGACGAAAACCAAAAAATATAACGACAAACACCATGCCACTATTGGGATAGACAATAGTGGTAAGAATACAAGAGAAAAACATCCTGCGAGTGATTCTTCCTATATTTAAAAAATGGGAATATCTTTTTTTGGATGATAAACCTGGAAATAAGAACATCCCACACATGTGGTTGCTAGTACCTTTCTAGTGGCATACCATTGGTATGCTCGAAGGTTACATCACCAAGTTACAATCATTAATTAACACAAGGCCTGATATCAATAGCCACATTGGGAAAACTCAATGCAAGGGAAGATCATGCATGATAGGATTTGGACCTGGGTCGTTGTCCCATCAACTCGTCCAAGTTTCCACTAAGACATAGCCTGATAGACTAGGTCTATGGAAAAAATAACATATGATGAAGAAATAATTAATTTTTCACCATTATAGGTCATATCTTAGAGATGAAAACATCATTTTATAGAGGATATTTCTAGATTTCCAATGAGTATCAACTTGCCCCCAAAATCCCCACCGTTGAAGAGAAAATGAATTTTTAAGTTGAAAAATAATAATTTTTTTTATGTTGGAAGACATGAACTTACTTTTCCAAGTCGGCTCTTCCTCAAGAGACATGTATCTTCATAGGGAAAAACAACTTTAAATATAAATCTATGCTCCTAATTTAAGCTCAGAAATTTCAGTGAAGAATATTGCAGGAGCTCAGAAAGGAGGCTAAACACAACAAGAAGGTTGAGGAAGACTTGAAGATTTTTTGTTTGGCCATATTTTCAAAAGCATACATTATAGTTCGTTTTTGCTAGACAATTCACTTTATAAATTGCGGAAAGGCCTGTAGACAACAATATGAAATGTAAACTTGTTCCCTTGGATTACAAAGTGGTGTTGGGTGATCTCTACAGCTATCTTGCATCACCCTTGAACCTGTTTGGAGGAAAATTTTCGTAGCTATATTGCAGGCTTATGGAGGTAAAATTTTGAACCTATGGGAGTATTCTTTGCAGGCTTGAGGATACCTTCCTGTTAATCTAAAATAACAATCTCAAAATTGTTGATAGGGCTCGGTCATTTAACCAGAAAGTTAAGTTTTGAGGGCTCAGATAGCTGCCTGTGGGAGGACAGACTTTACCTCAGACTTTAGGGTTCGGGCAGTCACCTTTTCGAGGCACACTTCTCGACCTATATTAACACTTCCTTCCATATTTGTGGCAAAATATTCTCGTACCTATGAATTAATTCTAAAAATAAGAGAAACTGAACCTCAACACTTTGAAAATGCGGTTAGAGAAGCTCAGACTATAGCTAGTGAACACTCTTGTGGAGGAGGCCTAGTTCAGGTTCAGATATGTTCATTCCTGTGGAAAAGTATCTCCTTGTGGGCTATGAATTGTGTTATAATATATTTTGTAAGGGTAGAACTGGTTGAATACTATGTTGAAGGCCATATTTTCACCAACATTTTTTTGTTTTTGTTTTAGGAGGTGCAGAGATTAGATGAACCCCAAAGATCATCACTACTAGCAGATTCAAGTCGATATTCCATCGAAATAAAATGGTCAGGAAATGTATATTTTTTTAAATAATTTTTGTTGCCGTCGGTATTCCGAAAGTTAGTTTTTTAAGAAAATATTTTGTGCCATCGGTATTCCGATGGCTATTTCTTCTAAAAAATAATTTGAAATGTCGCTCTTGCGACGCTTGATTTCTTTTAAAAATGTTTTAAATGTCGCTCTAGTGACACTTGATTTTTTTTTTAAATGTTTTGAAACGTTGCTCTAGTGACACTTGATTTATTTTTAAAATGTTTTGAAACGTTGTTCTAGCGACACTTGATTCCTTTTAAAATTGTTTTGTTACGTTGTTCTTGCGACGTTTACTATTTTATTATTAAAATTTATTTCTGTCGGTATTCCGACGTTCTAGCAACATTTATGGTATCATCGGAATAGTGACGGTTATGGTATCAATGGAATATCTATGGTTATGGTATCATTGGAATAGTGACATTTTCCTATCGTCAGAATAGCAACATTTTTCTACTGTCGGAATAGCGATGATTTGGCTAACGTCAGAATAGAGACGACCATTTAGAAACGTCGGAAATTGTGTCACTCTTCCTACACTTAATTGAAGTGTCATAATTGCGACTCTAAGGAAAACCACGTTTTTCCCCGCCTCAAAGTGTCGGTCTTAGGACGCCTATGTGTCACAAGAGAAACATTTTGGCCATTGGAAATTGGGCCAAATGTGCTAGTGAGATGAATATTTTCCATATTCTTCTCTTTCATCAACTAGTGCCCCATATGAGTCAACATGCATGCCCACCACTTAAGGTTGAAAGATTATTCTAGATCTACGACTGGGTTCAACAGGCTGCCATCTCAACATTGATTCTTGTGGTAGCACCCTCTTAAGAATCTCTATCATCCTAGTGTGAAGAGTTCCTCTATATGTTAAATTGAAGTCATAAATAAGTATGTCAACTTCCTCGAATTTTAAGAGGTCTGTGTGGCAATGATTTATATTTGAACCCTTTATTTTTCTCTTTCCACCAATTTTTTTATCAACTAACATCTCTAGCTTGTACACACCATTGAATGGGTGTGTGTTTGTGGCATACCAATGTACTTCAAAAGTTGTAACATCCTCATTTTATGTAATAACCTTTATAACCTTGGCAACCCACAATGGACAAGCATGTGGATCTTCATGTGCTAAGACTACGATTATGCAACCCTCCTTAATATCGTGTAATGAATCCCTGTAAAGGTATTTCATGGCTTCACATTGTGCACAAGATCTTCTTAAACCAATATACATTTCTCTTTCCTCCACTTGTGTAGAATTAATAATACCGTGTGATTGTTGTTTTTCAACAATGTTTGTTTCCTCCTATTGATTTGACACATTTTGTGGCCAAACAAATGGAGTTCTCAAAAACATATATTCATTTTCTAGTCTTGAAAGGATATCACTCTAATCATTGAAAAATGACTCCCACCAGACTGAAGCAACAACATCAAAGTATTGATATGTGTATCTAATGGTTTTTTAAATTTCTTTTAGAAATTCATAATAATCTAGCTATCTATTTTTCCTTTGTGAATTATTAACTTCAACAACTGATTGTAATAACAATATATTTGACGTAAATATTGGATGATCTGGAATGAACTTCAAAAATTCAAAACCTGATGATGGTGCCCATTCTGCAGTTGTTGAATATTTATTTCCCCATATAAGTGTTTTCCCATCAATTTGTTTGATATGAAATTGATGTTGGAAGCTAATGTCCTTAAGTTATTCAATGAATTTCTCCTCACCTTCCGATCCGAGAATAAACCTTTGCAAGTCAACAGTTTCTTCTAAGACATGAAAAATAAGCTCTCGCATATATGATTTCTTAATGAATTCGATTAATGATGGCAAGCTCCCAACATTATTCCTCCTCAATGTTACTAAAAAACGACTAAGCATCTGATCAATATGGTCATGAGTATGCCCAATAAGAAGGAAACCAATGTTCACCTTATGAAAATTTCTCACTTCAACAAGCTTGTCTGGATATCCAAAAAAAATCTCATTTTTTTTTTTCACAACAAGTGTTTTCTAATTGTAGATACAAAATTTTATGAAGATTACCACCCCAATGAGAAATAACATTGTGAATTATGGTTATTTTTAGACTTCCATCATTATGAATATTTGGATCTATGAAGTAAAATCTTGGCGACATTTTCCCATTAAAGACCATACCACTGACCAAATGAAATTGGATAATATTTTCCTCCTGCAAATTTTTGGGTCTGCGAAAAAAATGTGGTAGAAGAGTTTTCTTCTATTCCATGCCATCAATTATCAAATCCAAATATTTATTTTTATTATCATAACACTTCTTTATATTCTTGTACAACTTTTCCTTTCAACTTTTTTTTTTGTTCGAGATGCGGTTGAAGGGATTTCAAAATGGAATCAACACATAACATAAAATAAACGTATTAATAAATACATTTTCATATTTGGTCACTATACAATTTAAAAGAATAATGTTATGAATGCTTACTTCTTTCTGCTCCTTGAAATTTATCCCTTTTTTATTTTAGATAAGCACATGTACTGAAAACCACCATCCTTGTCTTCTTAGGAATACGAACATTGTTGAATTCTCTCCTCCATATCTGCACTAAATATTGATATGTAATAAAACGACCATTTTCTTCAACACCTTATTCATATTCCTTGTATAAGTTGTATATTTCTCATCTTGAGAAATTATATGGAATATGTATTGTATCTCTATTTGACATACACTCTCCATGTTTTGAAAATAAGTCTTGCAGCCATGACATTGCAGAGTTTTCTAGTGGCCCAAATTCTCATTTATGACGAACTTCTGAATAATATGTAGGATAATTTTCCAAATTATCTTGGATTCTTGATAGAAAACAAATTTCCAATTAAATGAATAATTTTGAAAGAATTTATACAAAACAATAAAGACCCATCATAACCTACCAGTGTAGATTGCATGCACCCCACTAAATATGAATTATGCATGCCTTTATTCATTGAAAAATGGTTCTTCCTTTTCTCTAAAGAAAATTTGAAATCCACATGTTTCAAGTAATCCTTTTTACAATAGTCACTTGAAATTATTCTTGTGGGATATAGTACTCTACCTCTTGTATAAATAGAACATCTTGGATTGATATGAAAAAGGTCTACTCCTACTCCTAGAAATAATATTTGCTGGAAGCATCTCTATCATTTCATCATTCTCTGAAAAGGAATTTCCATGATCATTAGGAGGAATAATATTATTACTATGATCTTTTTAAATATAGTTAGGAAATGCACCACCAACATTATTTGAAAAATATTCATTATCATCTTCGGCGACATGAAAAATTTCAATACCATCATATGTGCTTTTGAAATACTGAATTGGAGGGAATTATTCACCATATTTATCTTCCCCTTCATCAATTTTGCTATCATAGTCCATAGGATTAGGAGTATGTCGAAATTGTGACTCTCTATTTATTGGAAATTCTTCATCCTAACCTTCATCACTACTGCTCCCATAGTCCATATGATTAGGAGTAAGTGGAAATTAAGACTCTCGATTTATTGGAAATTCTTTATCCTTCCCTTCATCACTACTTCTCTCAAAGTCGATAGAAGTAGGAGTAACAGTAAAATGTGACGCTTTATTTACTGAATTGTTTTCATCCTGCGATTCATCACTATTTCTCTCATAATCCTTAGGATTAGGAGTAAGTGGCAAATGTGTCTCTCTATCCACAGAAAATTTTTCATCCTTCAATTCATCACTATTTCTCGCATAGTATTTAGGATTAGGTCTAAGTGGCGAATGTTACTCTCTATCCATAAAAAATTTGTCATCTGACCATTCATCACAATTGTATTTGGTGTGGAGCTTGATTTTCATCTTGATTTAGAGATATTTGTTTCATACGGATGTATACCCCAGGAAGACTATACACCCACCCATTTGGGGGGCACTTTTCCCCCTCACGGGGTCTTCAAGGGGGGTGCTATCCCCTTGGTTGGGGGGTCCGGGGGCCAACGGTCCACCGACGAGGGTTTCAGGGGTAGCGCCCCCGAAGCTAAAAACAGATGTAAAATTTCCTTGTAGAAGCATTGTAATTTCTAGTCAATTTGTGTTGTTCATTAGGCAGATGATCTGACAGTAGAATTTATGTTTAATCTAGGGTATTTTTCCCTAGAGTAAACCCCTCATTTTGTATGAGGGTATTGTATTGTGGCTGTGTAATATATGTGTATTCTGAGAGCGAGAAAAATATAGGGAGACTATGGAAGAGAATAGAGGATATTACAATAGATCTACTATAGGTTGTGTCTCTTCATTTTGCTGGATAATAGAAAGGAAGGACTGGTTGTTTGGTGTGGACGTAGCCCAAATTGGGTGAACCACGTATATTTGTGTCTCTCTGTTTTATATGTTTTTTGTGTTTTTGTTTCCTCATATTTTGTGTGTTGCATTTCTCTATAATATATAATTTCCTAACAACTGGTATCCAAGATGAAGGTCTGTTTGGCTGAAAAACTCGCAGGAAAGAAGGGCTCCTAGTTTGAGTGGGAGCAATGATGGAAGATGGTAAGTTTAGGGTCAAGAAATTTAATGGTCATAACTAGGCGTTGTGGAAGATGCGAATGGAAGATTATTTGTATGGAAGATTATTTGTATCAAAGTATCTATACCTACCATTGCGCGGAAAAACAAAGAAGTTGGCGACTATGACAGACGTAGAATGGGAGATTATCGATAGAAAGGCCCTTGGAATAGTACAGTTGTGCCTTGCAACATCGGTAGCCTTCAATAGTTTTGAAGGAAACAACAACATAGGGTTTAATTAAGGTATTGGAGAAACTATATGAAAAACCCTCAGCCTCAAACAAGGTATTTTTTGTGAAACGTTTATTTAATATGAACATGTCAGAATGTGGATTTTTTATAGACCATTTAAATGATTTTAATAAGGTTACCAATCAGTTAAGTTGTGTAGGGGTAAACTTTGATGATGAAGTTAGGGATCTGCTATTTTTTTGCTCATTGCCAAAAAGTTGATATAGTTTAGTTATGGCCATTAGTAACTATATCTCCGGATCTAGTACTTTAAAGTTTGATGATGTTATCCGTGCTATCCTTAGTGATAAAATGCGATGGAAAAGCTCCAGTGAGACATCAGATAATGCTTTCAGTGTAGAAAGTAAGGGAAGAAAAATGGAAAGAGGAAAGAGCTCAGGATATCGCATTAAATCAAGGAAAGGTAGATCCAATTCTAGATCAGGGGTAGTGTGCTGTAAATGCGGAAATAAAGGACATCTGAAGAAAGACTATAGATCTCGGAAGGGAAAAGAAGGAGACGCATAGCAAGAAAACAATAATGAAGAAAATGTGACAGGTGATGTGTTACAATTTGCTTTGATTCTTTCTTTAGAAAATGTTACTGATTCCTGGGTGGTAGATTCAAGGGCCTCATTCTGTGCCACACCTGATAAGAAATATTTTCATGACTATGTTCAAGGAGATTTTGGACAAGTTCGTTTGGGAGATCATAAACCTTGTAAATTTATTGAAATGGGTAAATTTCTTGTAAAACAATAGATTGGAAACCAATGGTTATTAAAGGAGGTAAGGCATGTTCCATATCTGAAGAAAAATCTGATTTCAACAGGGCAGTTGGGTGGTGAAGGATATGTGACAACTTTCACAGAAAAAACTTGGAAGGTCACTAAAGGAGCCCTGGTAATAGCAAAAGGTGAAAAGGTTGGTACATTGTATTTATGCAATAGTATTTAGAACTATGTAAATTATTTAACTTCTAAAGGAGCAGATGCAACATTATGGAATCATATGCTCGGACACATGAGTGAGAAGGGGATGAAGATTCTTCACTCAAGAAATTTGTTGTCGAGTTTGAATAATATTTATTTGGATTTCTGTGAGAATTGTATTTATGGAAAATAGAAGAGAGCCATATTTCTTGGAGTTGGGAAAGAAAAGAAGATCGAAAAATTAGAGCTTATGCATAAAATTCTATGGGGACCTGCTCAATTATAATCTCTTGGTGGCTCTTGTTATTATGTTACTTTTATTGATGATGCAACTAGAAAAACTTGGATTTATTGTAGTCAAAATAAATCTGATGTATTTGATACTTTTAAAGATTTGGTTGAGATTGAGACAGGAAATAAGTTGAAGTGTCTGAGATCAGAAAATGGAGGTGAATATTGTAGAAAATATTTTGATAGGTACTGTTCAGAGCATGGAATTCGCAGAGAGAAGACATTTCCAAGAATACCACAAGAAGATGGTGTGTTGGAAAGGACGAACAAAAAAATCATGGAGAATGCAAGGTGCATGAGATTGCATGCAGGATTTCCTTTACAATTTTGGGCAGATGTTGTAGATACTGTTGTTTATCTAATAAAAGGGCCTTCAAGTTCCTTGGATGGTGGTATTCCAGAGGAGGCATGGACAGGTAAAAAGGTAAAATACTATTTTTTAAATCCTTTTTGTTGTGAGGCCTTTGTCCATATTAATAAAGAAAATAGAACAAATCTTGAGGAAAAATCAAATAAATGTACCTTTATTGGATATGGTGTTAATTATTTTGGTTATCTCTTATATTATTATGAAAATCACAAAATAATTAGGAGCATAGATGTAATATTCAATGAAAATTTCTTGTATAAGAATCAGTTGCAGGAAAAGAAAAAGGAAAAAGAAAACAAAGAATACAGAGTTCTTGATGAGATCACACAAAAAGTAAAGGTGCCTAAAACTAATAATAATCAATAGCCACAACAAAAACAACCACCACAATAGCAACACACACCTCAAACACTTAAGAGTGGTGTCAGAATATCTACGAGGATAAGTAGACCCCCTAAACGATACTCTCCTTCATTATATTATTTATTGTTGACTGATTTTGGTGAACCCGAATGTTATGAATAAGTAATGCAGGTTGAAACCAAGAAGAAGTGGGAGCTAGCTATGAAAGAAGAGATGGAATAATTAATACATAACCACACTTGGGACTTAGTCAAGTTGTCTATAGGTAAAACAACATTGCAGAATAAATGGGTTTACATGTTGAAAGAAGAATATGGAGGAAAATAGAGGTACAAAGCTAGACTTGTGGTGAAGGGGTTTACAGAGAAGAAAGGTATTAATTTTGATTAAATATTTTCTCTTGTTGTTAAGATGACTTCAATCATAGCTATTTTAAGTCCTATAGCAACGGAATATTTTCATCTTGAAAAACTATATGTAAAGACAACATTTCTCCATGGATATTTGGAGGAAGAGATCTATATGCAACAACCACAAGGATGTGAGGTTAAAGGGAAGGAAAAATTAGTGTGTAGGTTAAATAAGAGCTTCTATGGCTTAAAAAAATCTCCAACAGAGTGCTATCTAAAATTTGGCAGGTTTAATACTGAACAAGGTTATATTAGATGTCAGTCTGATCATTGTCTTTATCTGAAAAATCAAAATGATGGCAGTTATATTATATTGTTGTTGTATGTAGATTACATGCTTGTTGCAGGGTATAACATGTAGGAAATAAATGTGCTCGAAATAAAATTGGAAAATTCATTTGCAATGAAGGATTTGGGAGCTGCAAAACAAATCCTTGGTATGAGAATAAATAGAGACAGGAAAAATCGTAAATTAATATTGTCTCAGGATGAGTACATACAAAAGGTGTTGAAAATATTTAATATGTAGAATAAAAAACTATTTAGTACACCTTTGCTAGCCATTTCAAACTTAGTTAGGATATGTGCCTCAAGACCCAAGAAGAAATGGATTATATGTCTAAAGTTCCATATTCATTAGCAATTGGAAGCTTAATGTATGAAATGGTCTACAAAAGGCCTAATATTGCACATGCAGTGGGAGTTGTAATAAGGTACATGAACAATCCAGGAAAAGAAAATTGGATGGCAGTGAAATGGATTCTCATATATTTGAGAGGTACCACAAATCAAGAATTATGCTTTGGTGGTTCAAACAATTCTCTACAGGGATATGCTGATGTAGATATGGTAGGTGACAGAGATAATAATAAGAGCACTACAGGGTACGTATTTACTGGAGGTGGAATAGTTGTCAATTAGGTTTCAAAAATCCAAAGTTTTGTTACACTTTCAAAAGCAGAAGCAAAGTATGTTGCTCCTACAGAGGCTAGTAAAGAAACGATTTGGTTACAAAGGTTTATGGATGAATTGGGTAAGAAGCATAATATGGGCACGTTATACAGTGATAGCCAAAGTGCCATTCATATTGAAAATAACTTAGAATTTAATTCCAGGACTAAACACATACAACTCAAGAACCATTTCATATGGCCAGTGTTGGAAGATGGACAGTTGAAGCTAGAAAAGATACACACTAGCCAGAATCCTGCAGATATTCTCACAAAAGTTGTAACTAGGGAGAAACTGAGATTATGCTCAGTTTCAATTGGTCTTCAAGTATGATTATAAACATGAGAAATAGCGAGGTCCAAAGTGGAGTCATTTTCCAACAAATGAGGCAGTGATGCAGTTGCTACAATCAGTCTCCAAGTGGGAGATTGTTGGGTGTGGAGCCTAATTTTCATCCTGATCCAGAGATCTTTATTTTAGCCGGATGTATACCTCAAGAATACTATACACCCCTCTACATTGGGGGGGGGGGGACTTGTTCCCCCCGTGGGGTCGAGGGGGGATGCCCCCCGACTGGGGGGTCTTGGGGCCAGCAGTCCCCCCATTGGGGTTTCGAGGGTAGCGCCCTCGAAGCTTAAAATAGATGTAAAATTCCCTTGTAAAATTATTGTAATTTAAATTCAATTTGGGTCGTTCATTAGGAAAATGATCTGCTGGTAGAAGATATGTTTAATTTAGATTTTTTTTCCTTAGAAGGCAACCCCTCATTTTATATGACGGTATTGTATTGTAGCTACGTAATATATGTGTATTCTCAGAGTGAGAAAAATATAGTGAGATTATGATAGAGGACAGAGGATATTACAACAGATCTATTGTAGGTTGTGCCTCTTCATTTTTCTAGTTAATAGAAAGGAAGGATTGGCTGTTTGAGGTGGACGTAGCCCAAATTGGGTGAACCACGTATATCTGTGTCTCTCTGGTTTTATACGTTTTATGTGTTTGTGCTTTTGGATATTTTATGTGTTGCATTTCTCTGTAATATATAATTTTCTAACATATTTATCTCATAGTCCTCAAGATTAGGACTAAGTGGCAAATGTGACCCTCTATCCACTGAAATTTTTACATCCTACCATTCATCAATATTTGTCTCAAAGTCCTTAGGATTAGGACTAAGTGGAAATTTTGAGTATCTGGTTGTTGGAGATTCTTCATCTTCCCATTCGTCATTGTTGCTACCATAGTCCATAGGATTAGGAATAAGTGGACAATTAGACTCTATATTAATTTAAAAATCTTCATCTTTCATTTTGTCACTACTTCTCTCGTTCTATTCATTAATAAGAATAGAGTTGTTACGTGACCAAGGTGTTGATGCTTCATAAACAGAAACTTCAGTATCAGATGAGTCCATAACAATGAAACAAGAAATGTTTAATGATGCAAACTATCTCTCTCCCAATGATAATATATAGATAAAATAATGAAAAATTCCCTCCAAAATTTTTCATCGAAATTTTTTTCTTGAAGTATGTCCCTCCATATTTTATTTATACGATTTATTTGAAAGTTATTTACTAAAATATTCTCTTAATATGAACTCCAATTTCAGATTAAATTCCCAAAGCATTTTATTTTAATAATTGTTTTCAAAGTAAAATAATTTTAATTAAATTATACAACTTTTATTTCATTATAGATTTTATTTTATTAATATTCATCCTAGTTTTTTATCCCACATTTACCATGCCAAAAAGCAATTCCGTTATTTCCTCTTTATAAGAAATTTCATTATCACTATTCCACACATCACGTCAACATTTCTGAAGGTTTGTTTAACATCTTGGAATGATTTTCTACAGCAACAACATTCTCAATGGGAGATTCTTGCTTTTAAAAGGTTATTTTTGTTTCTGTTATTCTGAAAATTAGTAAATTTTTAAAATTAATGAAATTCAAGTTCAAAGCCCCAAAAGTAAATATTTAAACCCTTCAAAATTTCCCATCTTTTACCGTTAATATTTTTGTAGAAAACAAAATATTTTTTCTTTTTTCTTTTTAATCTAAAATTAAAAATAAATTTAGCATGCACATTGTGGGTGAACCCACCTGGGGTAGCACATGGTCGTTTTGGCTCGAGTGGGTGCGCCCACCATTCCCCTAGGCAAACAGGGGGGCGATTAAGAGAATCAAGCCCCCTACTTGCCTAGGGGCCTGGTGGGCATGCCCAAGGTTGGGAGGCTGATTCTGAGAATCAGCCTCGATTCCTGGAATCAGCCCCTCGGGGCTGATTCTTAGAATCGACCCGTTAGCCATAAAAAAAAAAAAAAAAAAAAAAAAAAAAAAAAAAAAAAAAATCATTTTTTTATATGCCCAAGGGGCTCATTCTAAGAATTAGCCCCTTAGGATAAAAAATTTAGTGGGTTCGGGGAGAAAAAAATATAAAAAAATTAAAGGAAATTGTTTTAAACTTAGGGGGGTCGATTCTCAGAATCGACCTCCAAATTATAAAAGAAATTAATATTTTTTTTAGAGGGGTTGGAGATATGATGTGAAAAAAAAAAAAAATTGTTTTACAGTTTCTGTGGCGGAAAAATTGTAAAAAAAATGTCATTTTTTTAAAACTAGTTTTATATTTTTTTTACGTAGGATATTTGTTTTTGTTATTTACTAATTTATATGTAGATATATCTATTTGTAGGAAAATGGCATCAATGAAGGTTTCTTTCAATATATCTGGACCAAAGTCAACATTTGCATCATCTAAAGCTACAAGTGGGCCTTCAAAAATCACTATTGGACGAACTGCACCTTAGTTAATTACTGAAAACGTGCGAGATGCATCCACAAAAGAAAAAAAGTCATTTTCATACTAGAATAAATCAACATAAGTGAGTCATTCAAAATATGCATGGTTCCTGAAAGATATAGAAGACGAATCTCTATGACTATATCTATATGTTATTATGGATTTCTATGCTGAAAGTTATGACCTGGTGGGAAAAGTATTATACCTATCTATTCTTCCAAATACTGAAAGTTTTTATATGCTTTCAAACCTCCCAAGTCACATGATAAACTTAGATAACATTTTACATTGTCGATTTATAACACGGGGGAAGATTCTTCCAATATATGCAAACAAATCTTACAAAATATTGCACAGAAGATTCTAAGTATTTTTATTTACGCTTATTTGTTTTGTGTTATCCAAACTGTATCATTGTATTTTTAATAACTTAGCTAATATCTACATATTATATTTTTTTTTTACAGGATTTTGTTGAGGTCATTTCAATAAGGTTTGGGGGAATTTATTATATAGAGTGAGATATTAGGAATTTTGTATCCATTTTCCATCAACATGAAGAAGAACATATGAGAAAGAAGAAAAAAAAATCACTTCATGATGCTTCAAGATTGTATCAAATGGATCAATCTAGTAAAGGTATACATGTTATGTTTAAAAATGAGGAAGTTGAAGTTGAAGTTGAAGAAGAAGAATGTGTTTCCATATCTGAGGATCAGATTAGAACTGATGCTAGAAAGGATAAGAGCCATAAAAAAAAAAAAAAAAAAAAAAATGTCCAAGAATGTCTCCCTTCTAGTTGATGACGAGGAGATTGTTTTGCTTCAAGAAAATACCATAACCAATAGGAGGAAGAAACAAAAATATTCTCATTCTGAAAAAATAATGGACAACAGTGATGGGCCTAGTGAAAACTCAAGAGCAAGTAGGGAAATAATTACACCAGAAGCTGATTTAGAGGATGGCATTATGAAAACAAAACAAATTCCATTCAACATCATTTGGAAAAGAAAAATTTAATTAAGGGTGTTCAGTCATTTCAACTTAATGTCATTCAAGTGTACAAGCCAGATGAAGGAAAATTCAAATATCAAATTAGAAAGCCACACCACTTTCATGTTCACAATTTGAAAACATTGATGAGGTACAACCCTTTTAAAAATGTGGTTGATTATGCTCTTCTTGTTGATCCAAGTCATGTGCCTAAAAAAGAATCATTTGACAAGTCAAAATGTTTTGAATACAAATATTATGTTCTTGTGGGCAACCATTCTGTAGAAGCTCAAAGGAAATTGATAAAGGAATATCCCAATAACCTGCACTTTAAAACAATGAAATGTATCATTTATGCTGGTTTAACAGATAAAAAAGAAAATTTACTGGAATGGGATCATAATTCAGATAATGAGTATAGGATGTCTATGACTTTCATCCAAAGGGTTAGATTTATTCGTAGTGAAGTTGAATAAGAATGTGGTGGTGATAAGACAATGGTTGATCATGCATTCTGGAAGGAATTTTGTTTGGAAATTGGTTATCAAATCAAAGGAAAAATAAGTTCAAAATGTGGCACAGTAAATTATTTAATATTTGGAGGTATGAATAACATTTTCTAGTTGGCATTTGGAACTCAAGAGATATGGGAATTGATTGATCATATTTTTGAGTTTTGGGAGAAATTTGGCATAAAAAGCCAGAAGGTCAAAAATTCTAAACCATTGATATGTACCAGCAGTAAATCAGGTCCTGAAATGAAGTTCTTCTAGAGTATATGAATATCACACCTTGGAGACCAATGCAATGAGTGAAGGATGAAAAGCTTCTCAAAACAATATTATCTCGTGTAAATTCAGGGGAATTATCAATGGACGAAATGTCTGAGGAATTTCTAAAGTAAGTTTGTTACTTTTACTTATTTTTAGATTATAAGTTTATGTTAAATATAATATATTGTTGTTGGTATTATTTTTTATACATATCACTATATTAACATTTTTTACTTTATTTATCCATTCACAAGGTTTATATGAGAATAAAAGAACAAATGGTTAAATTTTTGAATGAATATAGTTGGGATGATGTTGTACACAACTACCCGGAATCAATTTCTACATCAGTGATAAAATATTTTTATCTTGCATTTAAAAAGGTATTTCGATTCACATATTCACTTGTATTCATATGTATATTATTTTTACTTTATAACTTATACATATATTTGTTTATTTTATTAAAGATGAAGAAGGATGAAAATGGAGCCCTGGATAGTTTCAGAAGCTTTATTGAAAAAATTAAAATGGAAAGGATGAGGAAACAATGTTTTACTGATGTTGAACTTGATCCCATTCTTAATCATTTCATTTGGAATGGGCTCCACACTATCCAATATCAAATAATATCAGGTGATTGTGAAGACATTTCAAAACTCATACCTTAAAGGGATTATTCCCTAGTTATTGTAGATATTCCTCATGGTTTCAATATCCCAAACATTCAATATGATAGTGACCCTTATACTTATCAAGAATTTAGTAAAGTGGTTGCAGGATTTCTAGAAGTCACAACATCACTGTTTTGGAGATTTGTGACATTTAATTTAGACTCACAATTCGGGTTGTTATTATCAAGCTTGAAGGGAAAAGAAAAGTCAACGATGCAGCTAACATGGTAAGGCGTTGAAATTGTATGCTTGATTAATGTTAAAAAATTTATTTATGTACAAGTGAATTGAACATCTACTATTTCATGTTACAAGCAAAAGCCACATCTTATTTGTGGTATAAATAAACTAATTATAAGTAACTGTGAGTTCATTCATGTTGAAAGTTGGACAAAGGATGATATCTATAAACCTATTATTTTCAATCAAGTATATGGAAAGAATCATATCCAAGTATTGGTCCATGATGTTGTTTAAAAAAAAACTAAAATATGAAGATAAATAAGAAAAATGAGAGATAGTTAACATATATAAAAAAACCATTTTCATTGACAAACTATCTTTTAGATTTATCTTCAAATTAGGGAGATAGGGTTTTGGATTTATTTTCAGGCTCAAGTAAGTTTTATTATATAAGAATGAAATTCACTAATTTTTTTTTTATACTAATTTACTAATTTTTTTCTTTTGTACTTGAAGATTAGGTAAAACACTAGCATGTTTCTTACAAAAATGAAGAAATTGCATTTCCATTGAAAAAGGCCAAGACAATGAAAATTTATTCTGCAAAGAATGAATTCTCTTCAATTTCTTCCAGATGCAATGTAAGAAGTTGGTTTGAGAAAAGCATATTTTAACGAATCCCATGTGACAAAAAAAGCGAAGGAACCTCAACCACCATTAGATGGAATGATTGGAAAGGCATACTTTGGGACATCTGCAAACATCAAACATCCATTAGAAGAGGAAAATGATGAAACTAAAGCTAATAATGATAATAATGTGGAAGAGGACAATAATGAAACTCTTCAAGATGAAGAGTTTGGGTTACGTGATACTATTGATTGTTAATTAAGTTAAGCTTCCAAATGAAGCTCATTTTTTGTAACTAGTAATAAGTTATACTTGTAATGTCTTGACTTTGACATTTTATGAGAATAAATAAATATTCAGTTCTTGTTATTATATGTTTAGTATTTGAATAGTGTGATTTTCCCTTCATTTTTATGTGAATCATGTAATTTTTGAAAAAAACTATAATTATTTTTAACTTTTGACATAAAATTCACAAAAATTACTAATTTTTATACCTTTTTGTTAATTTTTTTGTATAAAAATGGTTTATTTGACATGTCACTTTCAATAAAACATACTCAAAATGTGTATTTTTTCAATTATTTCTATATTCAAAATGTATTTTTTTTTAATGTAAATTGTTAAAAATTCTTTCTTTTTTTAGTGAAAATTATTTCATATATAATGAAATTTTATTTTAACAATAGATAATTAGATAGAAGAATGGCACTTTAAAATATTTACCTTTTTTTTTTGACACTCCAAAAAATCAAATATCTCACTACAAAAAAAAATTATTTAAGAAAAACAAAGAAATAAATACGTGAAAAACATTTAAAAAAAATATGTAAGTGAAGATGAAGAAGATGAATACCTCAAAAAATGTTAAATTTAGAAAATAATTATTAGCATTTATTAGATTGGAAAATTTTAAGTCATAGATAAGTCTTCTAAAAAAGAGGATGATGTTCGCATCAACAATTTTTAAAATCAACATAAAAAACACTAACATTTTAAAAATAATGTCTATACTTGATACATAAGAAAATTTAATGTGTAAAAAACATGCTAAAAAAGTTAAGAGTATTTTTAATTAGTACTTTTCAAAAGAAGACCATTTTTTGCTACCTAAAAAAAGTGGGTACTTGTTTCCATTCCCGTTTCAAAGTTTATATTGTTATGTACACTACTTTATGAATGTTGTTCACTTTACATAAAACAGAGCCTGTGTAAAGAGCCATCATTGTAGTTGTGTGACTAATTTAGGATATGGATATTTCTTAGAATAAGTACCAATTATCCATCTCCATTCATTTGTTATACTCTGCTCCCTATACTACCAATTTACCCATATAGTTTATACTTGCCACAACTTGCCAAATGCATGAAATATTAAAGAATAAAATCATTTCAAACTCTTTGAGAAGCCATACCACCACTCAAAACCTTTAAATTTCAAAATGAACTATGATGTGTAAGGCTTACTCCTTTTGCAGTTAAGGAGTGACTCCTTAAGCAAACATCAACTAATATATTTCAATATAAACCTCTTATATGTGTATATATCCATACTTTAACAAGGCCACAATTTCACCTAGAAAATAATGGAAATTTGAGAATGATTTTGAGAATATCATGCAGAAATTTGTGGAAATCTTGGTTACGGTTGTCAAGCTTCAGTTTTTTGGGTGCCCCATGGGTTCTTGACGGTGTTGAATATAATTCCACTATGTAAAAAAAAATGATTCAAACACTCCTATGATTGAATTTCTTCAAAATTTTATTGCCCAACGAGAATTTCACAATCCATGAAAAAATGTGACCTGGTTATACAATGCCTATGTATATATAGAGATAGAAAACACACATGTGTTGATCATAGAAGGAAGAACTAATTAAAACACTCTTTCATAATAATAGGAGATGTTTAATTAATTCAATTTTAATATAAATTTGATATGTGATATTCATAAATATTATTAATAATAAAAATATTCAATGTAGGTCATAAATAAAATATTTGATTATACAAGGTTAAATAATATTAATATGTATTTAAAAATATATTAATAAAAAAATATTATTTTAATATAGACAGTTTGATTTATAAATGAAATAAGTGGATGTCTATATTAAATAAAATACTTCAATGTCATATATATATAGGATCTAATGCAATTAAAATATGTAAATTCTTATTGGTAAAAAAATATTCCTCATAGTCTTCGGTAAGTTTGTATTTCAATGTCATATATATATATATATATATATATATATATATATATATATATATATAAAAGACATTGAATCTAATGCAATTAGATTATGTAAATTCTTATTGGTAAAAAAATATTCCTCTTAGTCTTCGATAAGTTTGTGGTTAATATAGATGTGTATTGTTATCTTAATACTTCAAAATTCCTTAATTTAATATTATCTTTCATCCTCTATATTAATATTGAGAGCATAAACTTACTATATTTATTTTCTTTTTTCCTTGATTTTGGTTATATAAATACAAGATAATTTATATATTTTTTCGGTCGTTTCTTTGCTATGAATTTAGTATGGTTTATTTTAGGATGAATAAGTTTGAAGAATTGAGTGAATCATGGAAAATTTTAGGGGTTGATATTCACAACTCAGCTAAATTTCCATGCTTTTTCCAAAAAAGAAGATTAGTTAATTTCCATTTTTTTAAAAATATTTTCCCAAATTTTATAGTATATAAGTATTTTACCTTTAAAATAGACAACATTTTTTATAGAGCTTATATAATTTTTTTTATAAATTTAAATACTTTAACGAAAACATTGCCAAACATTTTACAAATTGTATTTTTTTTACTAGTAAAATTTGCCAAAGTTTTTAAACTTTAAAATAAATTTCCATCCTTAAAAGTTTCCCCTCGGTGAATTAAACAAAGTTGAAATTTAAAAGTTAATTCAACATATACATGAAAAGCACAATTCTTATTTAAACAAATTCTCTTGGAGATTATCAATTATAAAAAATGGGAAGATATAAATTTTCAATTATACAAACTAAAAGGATAGTCATTATTTAGCATTGATGCAACCAACAACTCTTTATGCTATATTCTATTGCAAAGTATCGATTGAGCTATGCTCAAATCAATTGACAAGGAAAAATATATAGTCTGTGAGTATCTCATATGAGTGGATACTCAAAGGCTCATAAAAACATGTTTCTAAGGTTGTAACAATAGAGAAAACATATGCATATGACATAAACTAGCACAACCACATTTACCAATGTGGGTGATATACACCAATAGGCATATATGAAGGACATCTACAACCACATTAATAAATGTGGTTGATATACACCAATAGGCTTATATCAACCACATTTAATTATTAGTAATAGCTTGTAACTGTTTCTCATTATCAATAACTATATAAATAAGAACAACTATATTATTGCATATTGATATATTCGTGATTATTATATTATTATTAAATTATATATTAATATAATATTATGATATTATATAATAATATATAATATTATATTGATATATTAATAGTTATATTTTAAACTACAATATAATTAACATTTAGTATAATAATAAAATTCACATATTATTAATAATTGTTATTTATCTATAAACATTATATTCTAGTGAATAATTATTATATATTTGTTAATATAATTCTCAATATTTAGGTCGTAATGTTGGGCTCTCACTGTGTACCCATCTGCATCATCAGAATGTTAGATGATTGAAATGTTTTAAGCCATTAAATCCACCAATTTTTTCATTTATATTTCTAACTACCTAACTAACTCATTAAACCCTAAAACTCTATATTCCATCTCATGTATCTCTCTAAATAAACTATAGTGGCCATGGAAATTCTTAATAACCAGAACCATGTCCTTGCAGGCCAAACCATTTCGGCTTCTCCTGCTTTGAATACAACGCCACAACCCGAGGGTTCACTCCTGATAATGTGGTCATCTAAGTTTTAATGGTCGCCTGGATTATATGCAAGTGTTTTATGTTCATCTCATTCTTAATCGTTATTTTATACTCTGCACTATTTCACTTCAGAATAAGTTTCGCAAACATAAAGCATTTAGGTTTTTAAGTAAAGCACACACCATAATTTGCATTTTGGTGACCAGTATTACGAGAATAAGGAATTTTACCTGAAGGCTGTGTATAGAGAATAGATATTGTTGATTAGATACTATTTTTTACGGGTTATAGATATGATCACAAATGTCTCAATTATAGGTTTAATTAATTGTTAGTAGCTAAATACAATCATACACTTAGATAGTTATCGTCTTACTATGAAAACAGTTTATGAATCATCATCATGCGCACATTACTATATAACTAACAGGGCATATATATGCTCGTCTGTGATGTAGTATCTTCTTCGTCCACGACGTATTTTTCTCTCTCTAGAGGGATGAGCTGTTCCAAAGGATGAACTCAACTTTTAATGGTTCCTTAGATTCCTTTCCATACAGGTTTGTT
This sequence comes from Pinus albicaulis, assembly GCA_034641835.2. NCBI lineage: Eukaryota > Viridiplantae > Streptophyta > Pinopsida > Pinales > Pinaceae > Pinus > Pinus albicaulis. Next base: position 267,407,453 of record CM076579.1, read on the forward strand.
AGTTCATTTTATTTTCCACCAGTAATATATAATCTATGGTATTTCACTTAAGAATGCGAATTTTGAAGCAATGCACACAACAAAATTTAATGATGGAGCAAACATTCGTTGGAATAATGGAACATTGTTTAATGTATAGTTTACTATTTTCATACTATTAATGGAATGATGAAATGAAGGAAGTATTGTTAAAACTCTGAAATGAAAAAACTATTGATTAAATTTACTAGTGTTTTAAACCATCATTTATTTGTTCTAAACCATTATTTTTTAATTAAGTTTATTTAATATTATTATTTATTCCATATCAACATTATTAGTATTGAATCTTTATCTAGTTAGTATTCTCTATATAGTTTAAATCTCTATTCTTCTTGAAACCATATCTTTCTTTCATTGAAACTATTATTATTACTCATTTTGTTGAATTAAGACATTTTCTGATTCATTCTATCTGAACTTATTATCATTATCTTTTTTTTCAGAAAGAAAAAAACACTGATTTATATTATGAATATAAACAGTACATAGACATATAATCTCAGCTGTGAGAGATCCCCAGCGAGAAATCCTACATATAAGGCCAGTAGAAAATGCTCTTTAAGAAAGATGAGCAAAGAGAATTAATATGGCATCCTCATTGCCGGGATAGATTCTTCCCATTCATATAAAGCATCAAAATTAACAAAAAAGGATGTAGAGATGAAATATTTCATCCAATAACATTCCCAGATCTGAGAAAAAGATTAGAACATCTCAAGAGCCGAGAGAAATGATTGAAACATTGATCATAAGCTAGCTTGCTTGTTAATCTAAAAAGTATTGTCAAAAATATGGCATGTTACTGTGAGCAAGAATGATTGAATATAATTGTTCAGCAACCCAAATGCATTTAAGCCTTGGAAGGCGCTAGATAATTAGATGGGAAGCATGCTCGCTTGTTATAGAGATCACGCTCGCTTGATGTTATTGTTCAGGCTCGCTTGCAATTTGGGATCCCGCTCGCTTGTAATAGAGAACACCCTCGCTTATTATATTAGGACAGGCTCGTATGTAGCGTGTAAACCAGACTCCCAAGAATTGGAGAAAGTAAAAGATATAGAGGCAACCAAATCCATGTAAGCATTATCCACTGGTACCAACATTGTCGAGAGGATGATTAGATAATAAGGATTCCAAGTGCTGTTGACGAGATATATGTCTGACTCGCTTGTTGAATTGAGACAGGCCGACATGTAGATATATAAACCAACACCAACACGTATGATTGATAGATTGAGAGTCACTTCTAATATTATCACCGGCTCGCTTGTATATGGAGAGATTGATTTTTCCTGCAAATAATACCCCATGTACACAAAAATCTAGAACAAAAACCAATACAAAAACCTTATAAGTCAGCTCTATGGAATGGAAATGTCAGTGTGCCAGAAAGGAAGACCATCTCTAAACAACTGAACCTGCATAATTCCAAAATCCGAGTCTAAGCCTTTTTTGGAAAGACCATCTGCCCTAGTATTGTTTTCCCGATATATGTGACAGATGGGAGGCCTATTGAGGATCGACCATAAATGCCTTGTTCAATGTACCCAGCCTTGTATTTCTGTAGGAATCAAAGACGCCGGATTTCTAATCCACCCAATGACAATCTTTGAATCCCCATAAACATGAATATCTTGTAGTTGTAAATAGGTTGCAAAACGTAGACCTCCCAAAAGGGAAATAACCTCCGCTTTATTATTGGTTCCTTGTCCTCCATTCCAATGGATAAGGATCATTTCCCTCTGTGATAACTTGATCCAAGACCCACACCCCATATCACCTTCCCTGCAAGCACCATCAAAGTAAACAGCCGGAATTTCCACCTCATGTGGCCTGATGCGAATAGAGAAATCCGTAATAGGCTTTATCGTCATGGGTCGATCCTCAATCCACTTTAAGATTGCTGAAAATATTCGAGGAATATGAAAGGGAACGTTTTCAAAAATCAATTTGTTTCTTCCCAACCATACCTCCCACATGAGGAAAAATGGTAGTGATGTATATTTTCCTTTTAGATTGTCCCATTCCGTAGTAGCTGAAATGAAATCAATAGGAGACCAAGTTGGACCCATGAAATGTACAGAGAAAAGCCGCCACATTTTGATTATAATTGGGCACTTGAAAAACTAGTGAATGGTAGATTCATAATCCGCGCAACATATTTGACATCTGAATGGACCTGAATAGCCCCTCTTAATCAAATTATTGCTAGTGAGGACCTTATCCTTCCATACCAGCCATCCAAATAGTACTATCTTATTGGGGATTTTGCATCACCAGAACCCAGAAAAGGACCTTGTAATCTGTCCATGATATGATTCCACATTTATTCCTCTATATATATCTTTTACAATAGGGACACCATCAGTCGTAGGTTCATCCCAGACTAATGAGTCTCCCCCGGATTCCCAACAGAAACCTGCAGCCCGAAAATTATCTCTGAGGACCCCCCATACATCATCGTCGGGCGCTCTCAACTCCATCTGTGTAGCAGATTTAAATATAGGAGCCCCATAGGACCACACTCGGATTGATTGTGCGAGATATATAATACCCCTGTGAGCTAGCCTGTGAATGAGCTGCGGAGAAGGGCCGGCGTTTAGAGGGAAACCAATTAACTTGTTGAAAGACATTGGAATACGGCTCCCGTCCCGGAAAAGCCAAGCCAGCCTTTCCGCCATATGATTCAACACCATCCTGAAGCTACGCCAAATAACGGAGATGTAACAAGGTTGTGATAGTTTCAAATTCTGGATTTGTTGTAAAATGTCACCCTCAATATATTTACAACTGATGACTTCGTTCCAGATTTCGTTTCCTTGAATAGCCCTCCAAAATGACTTTATTAGCAGCGCCTTATTGAATTTCCTCGTGTCAAGAATACCCCATCCGTCATGTTCCTTTGGCCTGCAAAGACTCTGAAGTTTGCATAGATGTATTTTGTGAGATGGTTGTGTATCTCCCCATAGAAACTTAGCAATATTGCAATTTATCATTTTAATTATACCATCAGGAAAATAGTATAGATGTCCCCAATATACCATCATCTGAGAGAGTACTGCTTGGATCATGATAAGCCTGCCCCCCATTGAAAACCATTTGTGTGTCCATCTAAAAATCCTCCTTCTAAATTTATCAATCAACCACATCCAATCCTGAATCTTATAACCACATGGTTTGATTTTAAAACCCAAATATGTAAAACCAACAGAAGCTTCTCTTGATTCAACGCCCATAAAATCAGCAATGAAAGAGATTTCCCTAAGGTCTCCATATTCATATATAATGAACGATTTTCTCTTGTTGATGGCCAGCCCAGTAGCCGATTTGAAGCGTATGAAGGTTAGATGAATATAGAACCAATGGCTGCATTGTAGATAACCAAATACTAGCAGATCATCAACAAATAAAGAGTGTGTGCATGAGACTACATTAGAGAAAGAGAAACCCTTTATATAACCTCTTTGATCCACCTTGTGTAGAAGACTACTGAATCCATCCATAATTAAAATAAAGATTAGTGGAGACAGTGCACAACCTTGTCTAAGACCACGACCAGCAGAGAAGAAAGTTGTAGGAACACCATTGATAATGACCGCATATTTGACAGTGGTAATACAGGACATAATCCATCTTATAATTCTGATTGGGAGCCCAATCTTCATGAGCACCATCCTAATGTAAGCCCAATCAATAGAGTCATAGGCTTTATGGATATCCACCTTCATCATGATGGCCTCCCTTTTTTCCGTGTGCATGGAATGTAAGACTTCTTGTGCAATTGCCATGGCATCATGAATAGAACGGCCTTTTAGGAAACCATATTGCTCTCTTGAGATAAAGGTTGACAATGTACCTTTTAACCGCTCTGCAATGATCTTGGATGTAATATTGTATAGTACATTACACAGGGCGATCGGCCTGAAATCTGCAAAGGTTTTGGGTTCATCTTTCTTTGGAATTAATGTAATGAACGTAGAGTTGAGATTGGCCGGCATGAATCCTCGAATCTGGATATGTTCAATGACCCTTTTCAATTCGTCACCCATAATATCAAAAAAGTGGATAAAAAATTTCGCGGGCCACCCATCCGGCCCCGGACATTTATCCTTAGAGAAAGTTTTGAGGACCATTAGTACTTCATTCGCTGTGACAGTATTATCCAATAAAGAAATACCGTCAGCATCAAAATAACGAGAGACATGTTCCAGCATCCATACCTGGTTTTCCTTGCTTATCCCATCCTGTCTGGTGTATAATGTAGCGAAATATGTCAGCGCCTCATTCTGTATATCATGGCATGTTTGAGCGAAAGATCCATCCGATCTTTTTATATGCCAGATGGCGTTTCTCTTTTTCCTTTCATTCACGCACTTATGAAAATATTTTGTATTATGGTCCCCCTCGGCCAGCCATTGAACCCTACTCTTTAGCCTCCTGGTGATCTCTTCAATTCGCAGAATTTCTCTTTTCCTTGCACCTAAGCACTTGAGATTGTCAAGTGTTTGCTCGTCCAGAAATGTAGTAAGGAAGGATTTGATAATCTTCTCCATCTGGTCTTGTATATCCAGAAATTTTGCTCTGAGCTTCAACTTCTTTTTTCGCTCCCATGTCTTGGACGTGACCTTTATGTTATGTAGCCTATGATGAAAGAAATCCCACTCCCCAGATGTCAAGAAATCCCGATCAGCCCTCCATATCCCTTCCACCATGTTTATATAATCGGGATCCTCCAACCAAATTCTATTGAACTTAAAAGGATGCCCAGGGACCCTCCCAATATTGGACCATGTTAGCGTAATCGGCATATGGTCCGAGATATCAGATGCCAGAGTATTTGATCTTGGACCCTCCAAGATATCCATGATTGATTCGTTAACCATCACCCTATCAAGCCTTTTCCCGATAAAATTGTCTGCCGATTTTCTGTTGGTCCAAGTTGGTGCAAGTGAATGAGGCCTAATGTCCACCAGTCCATATGACAGTAAGATGTCGTTTAAATACTCGGCCAAAGAATCCATGCGTGCGCTTCTGCCCCATATTTCATCAGCATTAAGCGTTGAATTGAAATCACCCATAATGATAAGATTTGGGAGAGATAATATACCCTCCAACTGCATTCTGTCCCAAAAAACACTTCTATTTGAATATGGTGTGTAAATATTGATGAGATTAAAAATACTCTGCATACCTCTAAGGCGTCTAGATAGCAAAATACCCCCGAAGAAACTGTAAGCTTTGAACGAAACTTGATCTGGGTTCCACATAGCGACCATTCCCCCCGATTTGCCAGTAGAGTTAGTCGCAGCCACATGCCAATCTTTCTTGATTTTTAAAAACAAATTTATAGCCTTCGTTCTTTCAGTCATGGTCTCCTGCCCTAAAAAAATTATCGGATTATTAGATATTAGAAAGTCCTTTAGGCAATGGAATTTGGGAGCATCACCCAACCCCCTCAAGTTTAATGATATAATGTGAGTCATGAGGAAGATGATCGAGGGTTGCTTGCTCTAAGCGCCCTTGATGTGTTATCCGATACATCATGTCTGTGAATTGGAACATCTAAAAGACCCACATCATCATCAGAGAACAGTGCTATCGATCTTAGCTTATCCTTTTTCCTGCAGCATGCTCTAGAAATTTGGTAAATAAAGAATATTTATCCACTGAGATTATCCTGATCACATACTAATTCGAATTCTAATCTCTTCTACTCAGATCATCAACATGTAGAAATAAACAAGCGGTATGTGATTAAAAGATCATCAAAACATCACACACATTACACAGTATGTATGGGGAAATCTTATAGCTGAAAACCCCCAGCTATTTTGTATATTAAGATGGAAGAGAACATGTAACAATCTCAGTACAATACTCCTCACAAGTACTCAGTACTGTCTCATTAAGTTACACACAAACTAGCTTAGTTTTGAACAGGTCACTGGTTCAAAACTCATCCACTAATTGCCTTCCTCTATTGCGCAATCAAGGCTGGTCTAATGAGAGATCCAAGGTTCGAATCTCCTTGGCTTGACAGCGCAATCATCATTGGAAATTCCTCCAAGTGTGGTGCAAATCTCATGCACAACTAATGTCAGAACTGATAGCTATCTCAACCCTTTCATCTACCTCTTTCACTGGTCTCCACTGAACTGTCCATGCACTGTAGTGAAATGATGTGTTCTTGAGTTGAATCATGAGTTAATAATTAGTGAATTAAATAATATTTAATTCACTCCACTCATTACTAGCTGATTAGCTTGTTAAACTAATCTCAACCAGTTCAACTAAGTTAAACCGAACATAACTCCACCAACTGTCCCATCAACTCCACCAAACTTCTGCCACTGAAGTCCTAACTGAAGTCAACCATGCATGAGCTCACCAAACCCCTAGGAATAGCGTAATTCCTCTGTTAGCTGCATGGGCCACATCCGTAGCTCCAACTGAAGTGCTCCAAGAGAGTAAACTGAAGTTTAGAGTCCAAATATTATTAAGGGTAAATAATATTTGACTTTTCTATTTTTAGGATAGGCAGTCTAAAAATAGACTTCCACCTAAATGTCTAAAAATATAGGTCCATATATTTTTACCAACATGACCAATACTCCAAGAATAACATACTGCAACTCCCGGACCATGCTCCATATGTCTAAAAATAGACATAGTCTAAAAATAGACTTTGCGCCAAAAATAGCCTGCGGGCCCACTTAGTGAAGGTGACTTCATTTCACTAAGCTCCATCATCTTGCTGCATTTTCGACACTCCCTCTCAGCAAGATATGGATTATCTGCAACCCCTATCCTGCCTCTGTGGAAATTGAACTTGCTCCTGGTGAGCGCCTTCGTCAAGATGTCAGCATCCTGATCCTCCGTGGGAATATATGAAAGCATCATGATCCTCCGCTGAACATAGTCTCTGATATGATGGTACCTGATGTCGATGTTTTTGGATCTATCATGAAATATTGGATTAACCGAGAGTTTGATGCAGCTCTGGTTATCACAATAAATCACTGTAGGCTCCAAGTGCGACCCGAACAATCCGACAAGGATCTTCCTCATCCAAATAGCCTTGCATGCAGCCAAGCTAGCTGCCATGTACTCATCCTCTGCTGAACTGAGTGCTACGGATCTCTGTTTCCTGCTGTACCAGGAAACTGCTGTCGATCCAATGCTGAAAACTCCTCCAGATGTGCTCTTCCGGTCCGTTGGGCTCCCTGCCCAATCTGCATCTGTGAAGCCAAAAATCCTCACCTCATCCTCCTGTCTGTACCACAGACCATATCCCGATGTGAAACTAAGATAACGCAATACATGCTTGCCTGCCTTCCAGTAGAGCTTGGTAGGCTTAACCATATCTTGCGAAAGCTGGTTAACAGCATAGCATATATCGGGTCGTGTATTGACCAGATACATAAGCGACCCCACCAACTGTCGATAGATAGTGGTATCCACTACCTCCGCTGAAGTAGCATCCTCCTTCCTCCAACCTCCGGAAGAGGAGTGTCAACAGGCTTGCAGCCATGCATGTTGAACCTCTCCAGAATCTCCCGAGCATACTTGCCCTGAGAAACAAACAGTCCACCACTACGCTGCCAAATCTCCAATCCCAGGAAATAATGAAGGAGGCCCAAGTCCTTCATCTCGAACTCTCTAGCAAGGTCCTCCTTGCATGAAAGTATCAACATCTCATCACCCGTCAAAATCAGATCATCTACATACAGTACAATGATCAGCAGCTTCCCCTCTACCACAATCTAGTACAGGTTAGGATCCGCCTCACTCTTGGAAAATCCAAGCCCGGTGAAATAACTGTCAATCCATGTGTACCAAGCACGGGGTGCTTGTTTCAACTCGTACAGTGCTCTCTTGAGTCGGCACACATGCGACTCACTGCTGAAGATCTCTAAACCTTCAGGCTGCTCTATGTACACCTCCTCCTCAATGACTCTGTTGAGGAACGCAGTATTCACATCCATCTGATGGATGTGCCATCGCATTTGCGCTGAGAGAGCAAGGATCGTCCATATGGAAGAGTACCTTGCGACAGGTGCAAAGGTCTCCTCATAATCGATCCCCTCGATCTGTGAGAAGCCACGGGCGACAAATCTCGCTTGGTACTTCTCCACACTCCCGTCATCCGCCTGCTTCACTTTGTAGATCCATCGTGAACCCACCACTGATTTCCCCTCCAATCTTGGGAAAATCTCCCATGCACTGTTTCTGACGATCGAATCATATTCTTCGATCATGGCATCTACCCATGCGGGTTCCTCCATGGCTTCCTCAAAAGAGGATGGCTCTGTCACGACACATTGACTCATAAGAGCCATGTATCCAGTGTACTGATCCGGTGACTGCCTCTGTCTGCGCTGTGTTGTAGGTGGTCCTACAACCTTCTCTGCATCTCGAGCCAGTCGCTCAGCTTCTGTAGTGCGCTTGCGCCCTCTAATGGTTGGCGCTGCATGGGTGGTTTCTTCCACCTCCTGAACTTCCTCTTGTGGCTGATCCACATCCGGAAGCTCCTCCTTAGGAACTAACAGCTCCTCATCTGCATGCAAGTGTGGCTCCCTCTCAAGCGAACACTGCATGGATTTCTCCTCCTGAAACTTGATATCTCATCGCACAACAGTCTTGCAACTATCTGGCACATACACCCGATAGTTGTGAGGTGTATCAGTGTACCCCAAAAATATTCCAACCTCTGCAGTCGGATCCAGCTTCTTTTTGGCATCCTTCGTCACATGCATGTAGATAGAAGAACCAAAAATTCTCAAATGAGAAATGTCAGGTCTCTTACCAGAATAAGCCTCCTCCGGTGTACTCATGCCAAGAACCTTGTGAGGACAACGGTTCTGCACATACACTGTTGTATTGCATGCCTCAGCCCACAAGTGAAGGGGTAGGCCCTGATCATGCAACATCGCCCATGCAGCACCCACGATTGTTCTGTTCTTCCGCTCAGCCACCCCGTTCTGCTGTGGGTTATGGGGTGCGATGAGCTCTCTCCGAATCCCTTCTGCGCTGCAGAACTCCTTGAATTCAGCCGAGATGAATTCACCACCGTTATCACTCCTTAGAGCAATCACCTTCTTCCCCGATTCCTTCTCGACCAGTGCTTTAAACTCACAGAACTTCGCGAATGTATCGCTCTTCTTCTGCATGAAGAAGATCCAGCACTTTCGAGAGAAATCATCAACAAAGATCAAATAATACCTGTGCTTTGCTGTCGAAGCAACTGAGAAAGGACCACACACGTCTGTGTGAACTCTCTCAAGGATCGTCGTGGCGCGACTATCCTTCTCGTGAAAGGTGGCTTTCACATATTTTCCCAAAGTACACCCCTTGCACTGATCTGACTGCGCAAGAGTGCCCTTAGGAAGCCCAGTAGAAATCTGCTGCAGGATCTTCAAAGCTCCATGGTGAAGGTGGCCCAATCTCCTGTGCCACAATTCGCCCTCATCATCCCGGCTCACGACTTCTCCCGCTTTCCATGCCATTGCTGCGCAGCCATCTACTTGCAACTGATAAAGGTTATTGACTTGAACCCCTATCTTCCGGGTCTCTCCAGTAGTCTTACTGCACAGAAAGGCTTTTCCTTCGCTAAAGACGACATCATACCCTTTTCCTTCCAACATCGCCACAGAGATCAAGTTCTTCATCAATCCTGGAACATGAAAAACTTCCTTCAATATGAAAGGTTTACCAGATTCCCTCTCAAAGGAAATGGTACCGATACCAGTCGCATTGTATCTACCATCATCGCCCATCTCGATGTGCACTCCAAGATCTTTTTCCTCCAGATCTGAAAACAGATCTCGATCTCCCGTCATGTGGAATGACGCACCACTGTCCAAGAACCATACTAATCCCATCACACTTGAAACCAAGCATGCGATCAGCGAAAATTCAAGCTCGAACTGCGAGGCCAAAGCATCTCCATCTGCAGATCTTCCCGCTTGCTTGTTTTTCTTCTTCTGCGGACAATTTGTGGCATAATGTCCGTGCTGGTGACAGTGAAAACACTTCACCTTAGACATGTCTTGCTTCTTGCCCTTAGCACCGGAATGAGAATTTTTCTTGCTCTTCCCCTTCTTTGCTTTGGCAGCCAAAGCACAATTTTCTTCATCAGGTACCTTTGATGAAGATCCATCTCTGGTAGTCCTCCTTATCTCCTCCTGGATGAGATCCTCCCAAAGGCGCTCCCATCCCGGCAACTTCTCCCGACCATTGACACTATCTTGATAAGAATGCCAAGCCTTCGGAAGACCAAGGAGAGCCAGGCCTACCATATCCTCTTCTTCGACAGTCACCCCCACACTTCCCAGCTCATCTCTGCATTGAGTGAACTTCGTGAGGTATTTGGCGATACTATCGCCTTTCTCCATCTTGATGTTTCTGAGCTTATCCTTGAGCGCCAGCTTCCTTTGGTCGCTCTTACTCTGGAATAGATCTGTCAACGCTTTCCACATTAAATATGGAGAATCTTTTCCATGCAGGCTGGATACAATGTGATCCTTTACGCCCTCCAACAGAATCCTTTGACATTTCGCCATCTTCTTTTGCCAAGCCTCGACTTCAATAGGATCAATGGGCTTTTGGACATCCATATCTACGAACTCGTTCAGTCCATTATCTTCTAATACTACCTCCATGCGATCCTTCCATGCAACATAATTCGAACTGCCTTCAAGAGCATATTCGAGTCGTAAACCGTTGAAAGACATTTTCAACTACGGCACCAAGAAAACAAACTGCTGCAAAATTTGAATTCCAACTCAAAGCTCAACCGCTCTTGATCTATGAGAACAAATTATTTCTAGCACAGAGATCGACTGCAGGGGCGTTTACTGGATGTATCACCTTTCGAAGGAAAGGATGGATCCAAAGGCTACCTGGCCCGCATGCAGACTCTGTCTACCGAAATAAGTTTGTAATCACTGTGATGATCAATCTCTACTCCGATAGCTCTGATACCATGTAGAAATTTGCTGAATAAAGAAGATTTATCCACCGATATTATCCTAATCACATACTAATTCGAATTCATATGCAACACATAATATCTTCTACTCAGATCATCAACATGCAGAAATAAACAAGTGGTATGCGATCAAAAGATCATCAAAACATCACACACATTACACAGTATGTAGGGGGAAAGCTTATAGCTGAAAACCCCCAGCGATTTTGTATATTAAGATGGAAGATAACATGTAACAATCTCAGTACAATACTCCTCACAAGTACTCAGTACTGTCTCATTAAGTTACACACAAACTAGCTTAGTTTTGAACAGGTCACTGGTTCAAAACTCATCCACTAATTTCCTTCCTCTATTGCGCAATCAAGGCTGGTGTAATGAGAGATCCAAGGTTCAAATATCCTTGGCTTGATAGCGCAATCATTATTGGCAATTCCTCCAAGTGTGGTGCAAATCTCATGCACAACTAATGTCACAACTGATAGCTATCTCAACCCTTTCATCTACCTCTTTCACTGGTCTCCACTGAACTATCCATGCACTGTAGTGAACTGATGTGTTCTTGAGTTGAATCATGAGTTAATAATTAGTGAATTAAATAATATTTAATTCACTCCACTCATTACTAGTTGATTAGCTAGTTAAACTAATCTCAACCAGTTCAACTAAGTTAAACCGAACACAACTCCAACAACTGTCCCATCAACTCCACCAAAATTCTGCCACTGAAGTCCTAACTGAAGTCAACCATGCATGATCTCACCAAACCCCTAGGAATAGCGTAATTCCTCTGTCAACTGCATGGGCCACATCCATAGCTCCAACTGAAGTGCTCCAAGAGAGTAAACTGAAGTTTAGAGTCCAAATATTATTAAGGGTAAATAATATTTGACTTTTCTATTTTTAGGATAGGCAGTCTAAAAATAGACTTCGACCTAAATGTCTAAAAATATAGGTCCATCTATTTTTACCAACATGACCAATACTCCAAGAATAACATACTGCAACTCTCGGACCATGCTCCATATGTCTAAAAATAGACATAGTCTAAAAATAGACTTTGCGCCAAAAATAGCCTGCGGACCCACTTAGTGAAGGCGACTTCATTTCACTAAGCTCCATCATCTTGCTACATTTTCAACACATGCAGCTTTTGCCTTCTTTTTGATGGACATGATAGCCTCTGATACGGTAGGGGATTGTTTTGTAGTGGTGGAGATAGGTTTGTGAAAGACTGTAAGCGCGGCAAGATCAAGGTTGGAATTTCTCATAAGTGATTCAATATCACTCCCGATGGAATTCCTAGGTGAATCTGATATATTAATAGGACCAGACTTGCTAGGAGAGCATTGTGAGAAACCTAGATATTTCCCCCCCTCATCACTATCATCTACCAAACTACTAATGACTTTACGCGAAGACTCCCCCCCAGCATGCATAGACGATTTATATATCCCAAGATTTTTCCCATCCTCATCACTATCATCTATCAAACTACGAACGACCATATGGGAAGACTGCCCCCCAGCATGGATGGACGATTTATATATCCCGAGATTTTTCCCATCCTCATCACTATCATCTAGCAAACTACGAACGACCATATGGGAAGACTCCCCCCCAGCATGCATGGACGATTTATATATAGGCGAGTCATCTGTAGGTGAGAAAATTCCAGCAGAGTAGGTGGGAACCACAGATCGATTGTCAACAGAGTCAACATCGATCAAGGTCCTCTTATCAGGATTCCTATTGCTCAAATTTCCGGCAAATGTGATGGGATTATTGCCAAGAAAAGTGGGTTCAGTGGGAGCAAATGTAGGAAATGGTACTGGGCCATCTAAGTCATCACGAAGGCTATTGAATGGTTGATGGGCAACATTTGTTACATGTTCTGACTCGGGATCCAGTACTCTATACATATTCCTAGTAATAGATGGATGACTAGCAATATTAGAAGGGATGACAGAGTCAGGGATAGTAAAGTCATATTGACCCTTCGCTGTTTTATATGCATCTTCATCAGATGATGTATTAAAGGTGTTACCTAGTTTCTGGCCAATCGACAGACCCTGGAGAGTTTTATGTCGTCGTTCCGCCTCCGCTGCCTTTGCCTTCTGATCCACCCTCGCCATGCGCAAGCGTAAAGGACAGTGTTCTCTGAGGTGACCAGTCTTGTGGCATATCAAACACCGAAAGGGAATCCCCCAGAAGTCGATTTGTTGTCAGTGCCTCCTATTACTCCAAAGTAGATCAACATCACCTGGCAGACCACCCAAGTATTCCACCTCAACAAGTAGCCAGGCAATCCTCTTATCAGATGCCCCCACAATACAAGGATCAATATATTTGGTAGATCCAATTGAATCTCCAATCGCTCTCAGCACCTTGAGGGTCCAGAATTCCAATGGAAGGCCTGGTAGTTTAACCCAGACCACCTTACTTCTAGGTGCCTCTAGAACCAGATTAAATCCAATATACCATGGTATAATTTTCATGAAACTTCTACCATGGACCCATGTCCGGCTCGTGATTTTAAAAATATCCTTCTCGTCCATAAAATGGACGCTGAACCACCCATTTAGTAACTTACTAACCTTGGGCGAGTAGCCGATAATGGAATTCCACTGCTGATAGATCCATGAAGCAGTGTCGAAATCCTCTCTATCAGGAAATACCCACCTCCCGATAACAGCCCTACGCTGCAAACTTGCCACCCTAATACAAAGATCATCATAGTCTAGATTTATTTCTTTAATTTCCATCTTATGCTTGAAAATGTGCCTCTTACCTCGACTGGCACCACAGCCTACCCCTCGTTGATGGTGTTTACTGTGTCGGCGATATGTGTTTGCCTTAGGCGCTGTAAAATCCTGAAAAACTTGTTTGATAATAGCATCGTCCACTTCAAAATCAGCTGAAGAAGTCTGACCGCCAGAAATAGGTATTTTCCCCCTCGAAATCTCAGATCTGATACCGTCCATCTTGTAATTATATCATCTTCTTACCAATAGTCACTTCATCTGAGAAGGCAGAGTGTCGTCACCTACTAGTGTTGTCAGGCCAATCAAGGAGCTGATCAAATGTCAGAGTGTATCCACCCAATTTACACTTCGACCATGCACTATCCCAATATATGATCGTCGTAGATATGCCTGATCCCAATATCAAAAAACCCCCTTTAGTTCATACTATCATCATCCCTTATTAATGATCCGACCAAACAATCGTCCCAGCTTGGAGAGGTAAGTTCATTGTTCCATGGACGAGACATACTAGCCATAAATAGTTATCTGGCAAAAAATAGTAATTGCACAAGTCCCTATGGCATATCCCAAAAATTCGACGATCTGATCATACTCAGAGATATACGTTACACATAAACCACACCATATAAGGCCTGCAGCATCGTCAGGACATCCCTGTCTACCTGCATTCGCCTGAGGTCACACCCAACCACCCACCGCCGCCACTGTGAGCCATATTAATTAACAATGTTTCGATATTTGTCCTCAAAATTCAAATTTTCTGAGAGGATGTCGGAAAAAGGCCCTGTTTTCCGGGATAGCACCATCCGAATAACCAAAGCCAGACCCATCCTAAATTATGGTAGACAACAGCAACAACAAAAACATCCTGGTAAGGACCACCATCTTTTACATAATCTGAACCCTACACTCTTGCATGGCCGTGAGATGAATATAATATCCTTACAACTGTTCCACCCACCGAAACACTTGTTATTTTGACTTATAACGTCCAATACAGATTCAGAAGAAGACGATGAGAACTCACAGATGTTCTTTTGTGCTGACATGAGTTCAATGTTTTTGTCTCTTTCTTTCTCATCTCGCATCTTTGTATCCTTAAATAACAACTGTTCTCATAAATCAGCAATAGCCACCATAAGCAACAATAAATTGTCCATGTTGGGTTCCAGCCATATGATTTGAGAAATCTCGCAGCAATTGTTAATAACTGTGTCTCTCAAGATTCAGAAATAGCCACCAAATGCAACAACCATTTGTCCCCATCGGGTACCAGCTATTTGAAATGAGAAATATCCCCTGAAATCTTACTTACCATAATAATCTATACGAGAGATAGATGCCCAGCCTGTAATGTCCAATCACTTTCCATGGAGTTCCTTGTTTCCACCAGTGGTCATCCGATCTCATCTCACACGCACAAGCTAGAGCGGCTGGCTCTAAAGGTCAACAACATCAGTGGAAGATTTCCGGTGGAATTGGGGTTTCTACACCAGCTACAGACCCTGGTTCTAAGTGAAAACAATCTACTCTAACTAATCTTCTATTTTCTATTAAAACTAATACAAATTGAAATTAAACTTAATATCATTATGTAGTCTAACTAATCTTCTATTTTCTATTAAAGCTAATACAAATTAAAATTACATTATTCCTTTTGGATAAAGCTAATACACATTCTATATTCTAAATTGATCTATTATTCCTTTGCATTCTATTGTTCTGCATATATTAGTTCTATTGTATTTTTTTATATTAGAATACATAACTTGTTTTTATTTTATTTTCTTCTCTTTTATTATTCTTTATATTAATTTTATTACATCGTATTTTATTGTTATTTTTATATTTCTTATCTTATATTATTATCTATAAGTTAATTTTCTATTGTCCATGATTTTATTTTAATATTGTATTACATTTTATTTTACTATTATTTTTTATACATTATTTTTATTTTATTATCTTTACACATTGGGTTTGTATTCTATTGAATTATTTTATTGTACTTTATTGTATTATTTTTTTATAATTCTATTTTATTTTATTGTTGAAATAATTTGTATTATAATAATAATATTATTAAGATAAAATTTGTTAACAATTGCAAAATAAAGCATAAATTTAAATATTTTAAAAATTTGTGATTTAAATGGTTGAAAATGGAAAGAATATTTTCTTAAAATATCTTACTTATATCACATTTTATTTCTATTTCAAAACATTTAATATAAAGCCAACCTTAACATAAAAAATATAGTAATTATAAATGTTTTACTTAAATATTTTAAAAAATATAAATAAAATTTGAAAATCAACTAAGTGATTTTTAAAAAATTCTATAAACAAAATTGTATATAGTTACGCCTTAATGCCTGCCCTTTGAGAAAAACTACCCCAGTTTCCACTCTGCCTTCCCTTTGACAAGAACTGGGCCTTCACTTTGAGAAGAACTACAGGATTTCCCCCTCTGCACCATCTTGTGTTAGACGATTGAAATATTATCAATTGTGAGATGCGACTTTTGGTTGGTAGGGGTTATGTTAGTTTTCGCACATTGTAGTGAAAGTTAGTCTTTGATGCTTGAGAAGTTGGGAACTCCTAAACTCGAAAGGAAAGGCTCATATGTTCGACTCAAATGGGGCTTCAAAGTTGTCATGATTTGCACGCAATTTGTAATGATGGTTATGTTAGTTGTTGCACATTGTAGTGCAAGTTAGTCCATGATGAAGCTCCAGAAGTTGGGCACTCCTAGAATCGAATGGAAAGGCTCATATGCTATAATCGAATCGGGATTCAAAGTCGTCGTGATTTGCACGCAATTTTTAATGATGTTCGGGCCTGTGAGTTGGATTGGACTCGACTCAAATCAGGTTTCAAAGTAATCATGATTTGTAGGAAGTTTGTAATGATGTCCAGGCCCATGGGTTGGACTCGAAATAGGTTTCAAAGATATCATTATTTTCAGGAAATTTGTAGTGATTTCCAGGCGTATGAGTTAATCTCAAGAGAATTGGAGCAATATAACCAACCGGGGAACGAGCATTACTGATTCAGTGATCGTCATGGGACGAGATGTTGAAGAAAAACATATAACAATGGATGTTCGTCAACTTATGAAGCACTATCCCCTGACAGCTCAAATTGTGGAGAATAACAAAGGGAAGCTCTATGTTCAGGTGAACAATGGCCCTGTAAAACCCAGAGTCAGGGAGAAATCTACAGAACATGAAACCCTTGCCCGTTAAGGGTTTTCAGAACAGCAATAATAATAATAAGAGGAGCATGATTCCATAGGCTTTATGAGCTTTACGTCGAGATGTTTTCACCTCCAGGGATGGTGGCTTCAGCGGAGGCCATTGAGAATCTGTCATCTTTCTTAGGTAAGTTGTGTTTTTCTTGTGGCATGATTTGCACGCATTTTATCAATTCAGTTTTTTATTTCGTTAGTATTTATGGGACTGGAAATATTTGTTTTACTATGAAAGAAAAGAAGCATTTTTATTCATCGAGTAATGTCGTAACGATAGCAATCTTGTTGCACCTTGAATATTGTACCTCATATTTTCACAATGACAACCATGATGTGGATGCAGGGGATGAGGACGGTAGGTGCAATTTTTCTATCTCCAATAGAAGATATGATACCTAAAGGAAAAGCATACATGATTTTTTTTCGAAGGGCCTTGATGCTATGCTCTGGACTCCGGAAAGTACTATCCTCTACCATTCAGTCCAGAGTTCACCAAAATGCCTATCAAGGTTGGGTACATGTCTGAAACTCTTATATACAGACTTGGAAAAGAAGGCAATCATTTTCTAACAATTTTCCTCATTATTGTGTTCATTGCTTCCGTTCATGTTCTGATTTTGATTTCACTTTTCTCTCTCTTTCTTTTCTTGATGATGCCCTTGCTTTACAGCTACTCTCTATCTATCTCTTCATCCAAATTTTCCCATGACTTGCGGCTCTTCCCATCAATTAGCTTTCTTAAGTAGGTGAAATGGCCTTTGAACCAAGGTGGGGCTATGTAACACCCCTACCTTACCATTGAACCAAGACTCGTTTAATATTGCATTTGTTTTAGACATAGAGATCAAGTTACTTTGCAATTTTGCATTTATTTTTCTTAGGACAGAAAGATAAACTACTAGTCATCCAATGGAGCGTATGTTTTTTCATTAAGAGAATAGGGCATGGGAGAAGGGTTGTTTGAGTGATTCCCGTGGTCCTGATTCAAATATTTTATATATGCTAAATTTTGGGAAAATACAAGAAGAATTTCATATATTTATAGGAAATTTTATGTGATTTTTAATTGTTAATTTTGAAATATTTCAAAAATTTTGGATCTGGATATGTATATTTTCTTTGTGATAACAAAATTCATTACTAAGAAGAATTTATGACTTAAAATGGTATGAAATTTGCGCTTAGAGTTTACAGCATTGTATAGGTTGATTTTTGGAAAATTTGCATGCATATACTAAGAAGAAGTTTATGCTTTTGTCCAAAATTTTAAGTCATTTTTAATTGTTTATTTTTAACTATTTTGGAATTTAAAAAAAATTATATGTGCATTCTCTTTCTACTAACAAATTTCATTAATAAGAAATAATTATGCATGTTCCATTATTAAGAAGAATTATGCATTCAAAATGGATTTGAAAAATTTTCCTCTCATTTAGTATAATTAATATCTGTGGTTAGGATTTAAGATTCATAAATAGATATGAGTTTCAAAAATAAGCCCATACATTATGTATAGGTAAGTGAATTAATAATTTAATTATGATGAATTCTAGCGTCAACCAAGACGTATAAAAATTTAACTCAGGAATATGTGGATGTGAGGGATTTGGAAAAGGTTCACATTTTCTTCTCTGAAACAACTTTTTCCTATGGCCAAAGATATATGTGTGTGTAATCAAACCTCCGCAAAGGAGATCTAACTCACATGTTGGCTGAATTGTTCCCACACTATCCATTTCCTACAAATTATGCAACTCGTCATATATATATATTTACATATCTTCTAAAATTATATCTGTGGTCTAATTCTAAATTAATGAAGCAATTCCATCCATGTTGTAGGCTTTCATATGAAAAAAATAAAAGAAATCAACCATTCACATTTTCTAATCAAAAGCTATGAGATTTGGGCATGTCCTTCACCCCAATGAAGAAGTGTTTAGCTGATATGAGGGCCAACTTAGAATAGAAGGGATGTTTTCAATAGATACTACAAACTTGAAGCCCTCGGAAAATGTGATATACATGTTTGGTATTGATGGTAAGAGGTATATAAGTAGAAAAATGCAAGTAGTCTCACCGTGACTAGGTATGTTCACTACCACTATCAGCATATGAAAGTAAAAGAGAAAAAGAAAAAAAGAGGGGCAGTCCAAAAATTAAGAGGCCATAGGCACCACTAAATATAAATAACATATAAAACACTTGCATCCATGATAATCATTAGAAGTGAAGGAGGCTCGGTTGTTCGGGGTTGTTCAAGGAGGGGGTGGAGGGTGGAAGTAGCATTGGATATGATCCTGGAAATGGGAAATCTAGGCCTCCATCTTCTCAACCTTCTTATATAAAAAAAATCTATCCTTGCGAGACCACCACTACACGAGCCTGGACATGGCACTGGAAATAATTCATTTTCTTCAAAGTGGCAATCAACTCAGCATGCTCCTCCTTCCTTACCTTCTCTGAGGTCTCGAGGCATTCAAGAACTGGCTAGATCAAATCTAGACATCTCTCAACACAACAAGCTTGTCGCTATCAACAACCACTATGACAAGCCAACAGTCGACTCCGAGAAACACCATAATGAGCCGAACCCCCCTGCTCTTGATCTAGAGAAGTGTTTCTTCCATGACCCAACATGGAGCCCCCGCACCGACCACCTTGAGCTGCAGGCTCTATGCGCCCTAAGCGCCCCAACCATCCACCACCTATGGCACTTATTTTCACACAACTCGAACCATCACCACTCTGACCACGTTGTACCATGTCGATGCTACCACTCGCGAGCTTGAGCCTAAACGAGGATGTGTGAGCTCTAGAGTTTCCTGAATTTCGATTCTCCTGGACAACAGAGCGTCTCGAGTGAGGAATAGAATGCGTGGTAGGCTCCCTAAAAACAGTGGAGCAGTCATAGGACCGCCTTCCCCAAACCTCCCAAGCTACCCACATAGTAAGAAGAAGCACTTTCATCGGTTGGGCCACCATCCACCAGCACGAAATGAACACAAAATACAGAGAATTAACACCCTCAACGAGCCAAATTATTCCCCATCCCCTTAGATGGCCTCTTGTGAGCCCCACTATCTGGAGCCCAAAACATTCACTCCAATGGCTCCTCCCAACATTACAGAATCCTGTGAAAAGGTCAGGGAGGTACACAATTATTCGCCCACTCTAGAAAATACTAATGAACATTGGTACTAGACTAAAACCACGTAAAATGAAATAGAAACAATAGAACACCACCAAAACCAGGTGACCATTCCAGGTTTCTCCTGTAAACTCACTAAGTCAAAGCCCAATTCGGTAATTTACAAATAAGCACACCCGAGAGAAGGGGAGGGAACGTTGGCGACGATGTCGAGACATTGAAACCTATAAATATATTTCCCCTTCTCACAAATACCACACCGTAGAAGATATTTCTCTTGCATACACAAAATGACCAATGAATTCCCCCTGCACCCTCGATATCATTCAGTCACTTGCTACGACCCTCGAAACCCAAGGCGACATGAAAACTCACACATCGATAAATACTCTTTCCCATAATCAAGTTGTAATGGAAGGCCACGGAGGTCTCCCACCCACTTGTGGCCACGTGCTTACCATGGATGCCAAGATGTTCCTTCGAGAGCGCCATACTCGTTGTTTCTCACCCTCATTGGGGATACATATATATATATATTATTTAATTAGTTATGGTTCCCAATTAACTAAATTAATTATGTTAAAACATTAATATAATCACAAATAGCTAATTAATAATTATTATTGATGTTTTTTTGGTTTTATGTGTAAAGATGGATTTAATGTTAAATCCCTACCATACACCTAATAATTATAAACTCACTATTTGTTAGTATTAATAGTTATTTAATACCAACTTGACGTAAAAATATTGTGTTATTATATTAATATTATACCTCCAATATTCTAAACCTTAACATTTAACCCAATATTATCACCATAATGTGTTTACCAATATGTTTGACCATATTCATTAACCATTTATGACAATAATGGTTGACTATGATTTAACATGTTCAACTAGGTTTCACCATGGTTGACTATGGTTCATAATGGTTGATACCGGTTTACCATGGTAAACCATGATTCACCATGGTTCACCATTATGTCCAACCATGATTTATCATTAGTGTTGACAATGGTTGAGTTCTCGTCATGGTTTGATCATGGTTTATCATGCTTATGGTTAATTTTGATTATAGTTGTGATATTTTGATTATGACCGACCAAGAATGTCATTTGATCACCTTAGCTAACCCAAGGGATTAATATTATAAACCCAAGGTATTAATAAACTTAAGGGATTATAAACCCAAAGAATTAATACTAAACACTAGGATTAATATTAATCCTTAAGAATATAAACCGTAAGGTTAATATTATAAGCCCAAGGGATTAATATTAAACCTAGGGATTAATATTATAATCCCAAGGGATTATAAACCCTAGGATTAAATAAACTATAAGGTTAATACGTAGAATCTAAGATTAATATTACAAAACCTAATATTTTAAGCTCTAATATATTATTCTACATATTAGGGGTTAGTATTATAAAATCAATGGATTAATAAACCTATGGGATTATTGATATTTTAAACTTAAAGGATTAATAAACTAAGGTGACTAATAATATTATAAAATAAAGAGATTAATAAACTCAAGGGATAAAAAAATCCTAGGATTAATATTATGTTAATAATGGGTTGACCAATATGTTTGACGAGATTCATTTACCATTCATGACCATAACATTTGACTATGACTAAGCATACTCAAACATGTTTCACCATGATTGACTATAGTTCACAATGATTGATAACGATTGAAAATCGCTGGCCATGGTTGACCATAGTTTACCATAGTTACCATAATGGTTGATCATTATTGGTGACCATATTGGTTGAACATTATGGATCACCATAATCATTGAGCACAGTTGATTATTGTTGTGGATAATGTTGATCATGGTTATGATATATTTATGTACCACTCCATTGTTTCATTATTATTATTATTATTAGTCTACTTTTCTAATACTAGTATCCTTATTATTAAACAATTTTAAATCTTGATTGTGACCAACCAAGGATGACGTTAGTTGAACTTAGCTAATGTAAGGCATTAGTATTATAGAACCAAGGGATTAATAAATCCAAGAGATTATTAGTATTATAATCCTAAGGGATTATTAATATTATAAACCAGAGGGAATAATATTATAAACCAAAGTGATTAATATTATAAACCTAAGCGATTAATTAACCTATGATTTTATTAATATTATAAACCCAATGAATTAATAAACCCAATCGATTAATAAACTCACGGGAATAATATTAAACCCATGGGTTTAAATTATAAACGTAAGGGATTATAAATTGTAGGATCAATATTATAAACACAATGGATTAGAAAACCTATGTTTAATATTATAAACCCTACAATTATAAAACTTAAGATTATAAACCTTCAACCTAATAATATAAATAAGAATATTAAGTCTTAATTTATTCAATATCGTAATGTGATTAAATAAATTGCAATGAAGTGTATCATTGTGACAATGATTGAAACAGAGCTTGTCACATTTCAATGATGCTTGTCACACTATGACGTTGGATATATTTCCATACCATTCCAATGTCATAATATTAAATATAAGGGATTGTTTATTATTAATCCTAAGCGATTATTGATATTTAAAACCGAACGGATTAATAAACCTAGGGGGCTAATAATATTATAAAATAAAAAGAATAATAAACCCAAGGGATCAATATTATAAACCCAAAGGATAATGAACTCATGGGAATAATATTAAACCATAAGACTTATATTATAAACCAAAGGGATTAAAAACCCTATGGATTTTATATCCTAAGATTAATATATTAAGTTTTAGATTCATATTATAGGCCCTAATACATTATTATGAATATTAGGGACTAATATCATAAACTCAAGGGTTTAATGTTACAAATCCAAGGGATAATAAACCCAAGGGACAATAAACCAAACGAAATAATATTACACCCTATGGTTTATAATATAAACCCAAGGGGTTATAAACCCCCTTGATTAATATTATAAATTATAGGATTATAAACCTTAAGCTTATAAACCCTAAACTCAATATCATAAGCTAGAATACTAAACCCTAATTTATTTAATGTCACAATGTAAAATTGAATAAATTGCATGCAATGTATGATTGTGACAATGATTGTCTCACTACTCGTTCCATTGTGACAATTCTTGTCACACAATGACATTGGATAGAGTTATGTACCATTCCAATGTCAAAATATTGCTTATTAAACCTAAGGGATTATTGATATTTTAAACTAAAGAATTAATAAACCTAGAAGAATAATAATATTATAAAATGAAGGGATTAATAAACCTAGGGGATTAATATCATAAACCCAAGGGGGTAATATTAAAAACCCAATGGAATAAACCCTAATACATAAATTCAATATTATTGGTCATAATATTAGACCCAAATTTATTCCATGTCGCAATGTGATATTGAATAAATATCTCACAACCATCTTCACATTATTTTTCACATTGTGACATTGGATAGATTTCCGTACCATTCCAACATGAAAATATAAACCTAAGATATTATTTATTATTAAACCTAATGAATTATTGATATTTTAAATCAAAGGGATTAATAAACCCAAAATACTAACAATATTATAAACTCAAGCAATTAATAAACCAAAGGGATTAATATTATAAACCCAAGGGATTAGAAACCCTAGGATCAATATTATAAACCCAAGGGATTAAAAACCCTAGGATTATTATGATAAACCCTACGATTACAAACCCTAAGCCCAATATTATAAACCAAAAGATTAAACCCTGATTTATTCAATGTCATAATCCAACATTGAAGAACTTGAAATGTAATGCATCATTGCGACAATTATTGTCACAGTGCTTATCGCATTGTGATGATGCTTCTCACACTGTGACATTGCATATATTGTTGTACCATTCCAATGTCACACTATTAAACCCAAGGGATTAAAAACCCTAACGATTTTATATCCTAAGATTAATATATTAAGTCTAAGATTTATATTATAAACCCGAATATATTACTATAGATATTAGGGATTAATATCATAAAGGGTTT
This sequence comes from Pinus albicaulis, assembly GCA_034641835.2. Taxonomy (NCBI): domain Eukaryota; kingdom Viridiplantae; phylum Streptophyta; class Pinopsida; order Pinales; family Pinaceae; genus Pinus; species Pinus albicaulis. Next base: position 267,431,692 of record CM076579.1, read on the forward strand.
AATGTTACAAATCCAAGAGATAATAAACCCAACAGAGAATAAACCGAAGGGAATAATATTATAAACCTTATGATTATAAACCCTAAAACAAATATCACAAGACAGAATATTAAACCCTAATTTATTCAAAGTCATAATGTAAAAATGAATAAATTACATATAGTATATGATTGAGACAATGATTTTCACACTGCTTATTACCTTGCGACAATTCTTATCACACTGGGACATTGGATATATTTACGTATCATTCCTTGGTTTTCATTATATAAATAGAGGTTGATTGATATACATTTTTTCCCTCTTTTCCTTGATATCAGGTAAGTATGGTTAATTTTAGGATGAATAAGTTTGAAGAATTGAGTGAACTATACAAAGTTGAAATTGAAAAGTGAATTGAGGATATACAAAAGAAGCATAATTCTCATTTTAAACAAATTCTCTTAGAAATTATCAATTATAAGAAATGAGAAGATAGAAATTATAAATTATATAAAAATGAGAAGATAGTCATTATTTAGCATTGATGCAACCAACAACTCTCCATGACACATTCTTCTATGAATTATCAATTGAGCTGTGCCTAAATCAATTGACAAGGAAAAACGATGTAGTCGAGTATCCCATATGAGTGCATACTCAAAGGCTCATAAAAAGAATTTTATAAGGTTGTAACAATATGGAGAGAAAACATATGCACATGCCTTAAATTTATTGTATTAATTGGAAATCTTCTTATAATTTGAATAGAAGGGAGTGGTATCATGATCTAATTTTATTCAATGCTTATGGTCGACAAGTAATTTTAATTATGCTATTGCATCCTTAGAAACGAAGTAACATTAATTTTGTTTACATCATGCTATTTTTGTCTTTGAAAAATGAGTGCATCCATACATGACAATCTAATCAAAGATAAAATTAATACAACTAATCAAATTTTATTATAAAACTTATTGATATAAGATATATAAAATATCACATTAAAATTTACTAAATGTTGAAAATCCAGACAACCTTTTAATAGACAGATACTCTTTGAAGCATATTCTGGAAATTCAAACATCCCTTTAGTAACCTCACAACATTTGAAGAAAACTCAGGAAAACCATGAAATTCTCAAAAGTCAAACACCCTTTCAATAGCCAAACACCATTTGATGCAAGCCCAATAGCCTTTGAAACTTGGAAGGAAGAAAATTCAGGATGCCCATCAGCCAACTTTGGGGAATATTAACACCAAAGCATAGATTAGAAATTGTAATCACCGAATATCAAAATATCTAGAAAAAAATAATAAACCATCTGTATCAAACATGAACGTGTAGAAACTATTAAAAAATTCTAATATGAGGTTTTGTTTTCTATTTTTATCATGTGATTTACTAGGTCTGGAGCATCTACCAAGGAACTCATGCTTCAGCCCTCCTACTTCTCCTCGATCCTGGCCGCATGGCCCCTTCGAAGACCATCCTGGAGGCGATCAATCCACCCAACCATGCCACAAAATTTTCTGCACTCATCTGCTCTCTAAATCTGCCCCAGTTGAGGCCTCAAATATCCAAGTTTGTCAAAAAATTATATGGGATCTAGGAAGTCTCACTTGCCCCTATGAACCCTCGAATGGCTCCTCTCTCCCTCATGGAGAAATTAAACATTGGGAAATTCACAAGACTATGGCCTTTGCAAAAAACAGTCCAAAAATGGGTGGAGCGCAATTGGACGGAAAAAAAGAAGGGAGAAATCTCTATCAGATTCTATGGTATGGGATTTTATACCTTCCACTTAGATACTAAGGAATACAAAGATATGATCTTCAGGAATAGGCCATACTTCATGGATACCAAAGGGCTCTATCTAAACAAATGGACACCAGACTTCGATCCTGAACTCGATGTTCCTAATGTTGTGCTAGTGTGGTTTTGTCTTCCACGTCTTCCCCTTCACTGTTTGGGGGATGATTTAGCTAGAGCGATTGGGAATGTTATTGGTAAGTCCATCAATAGAAGTGAGCCGAAGTACAACATGCAAGCTTGTGTAATAATCTGCATAGAGGTAGGCTTGGGGAAAGGACTTCCGGAGGCGATCAACTTTAAGGAGGACAACTAAACGCACATCCAGTAGCTATACTACGAAAAAATTCTCTTCAAGTGCAATTTATGCCACAAATACATTCATTTTGCTAATATATGCACAAAATCAATAGAGGTCGAAAATAATGACTCTAAATCAGAATGGGAAATCATAAAAAACAAGAATTATGGCCAAAATCCTAGAAATGTTGGAGCTTCAATAGGCCATCCATCTTCACATTCTGCTAGCCCTAGCACCCAAACTCATCCTGAACCCCTTGTAAACCCTTTCAAACCCCTGACCCCCCTTATCTCCTTTAACCCCTTTTCCTCTTTGGCCTCTTTGGAAAAGGAATCCCCACATCCTTCCCTCCCCACATGCCCCTCTGAATCTCTACCTCATCACTCCCCTTCCAAATCATGTCCTCCTTCATCCTCAGCTGAACCATCGTCTTCACAAATAGTGACAAAAAACGGAGCAACGGAGTTGCGAGCAGTCTTGGAAACCCTAAAAAAATTGGACCAGGAAGAAGGTGTGCTAAACACCATACGGATGAAGCAACTTAGAAATACATTGATCTAGGAATGCAGAACCCAATAAGGATCTTTATTGGAGGGATGAACAACAAATAATTTAACCAACATGAAATAGGAAGGAAGATAGGGTCTCAACCTAAATTCCTGAAATAATGAAAGAATTTACATGGAACTGTAGGGGATTGGGGCACCCCTATAAAAATAGTTCCCTAAGAGATCTCGTTAAAGAGGAACAACAAGACATAGTTCTTCTCCAATAAACCAAGCAAGGAAAAAAAGATATGGGAAACATCATAAACATAATAAAAAACTACAAAGGTACAATAGTAGAGTCCATAGGAGCTGTGGGAGGAATAACAATAATCTGAAAACAAAAATCATGGAAGCAGCTGTCAATTGTAAAGCCCCAAGATTGGATAAAATTGAAGTTACAAAAAATCCATGAGGATGTAATGATAACAACTTAAAAAATTTATGGTCCAAATCACTATAGAGATAAAGAAGTTTGTTGGTGCACTTCAAAATCTGACATGGAAGGGGAGGACAGTAAAAATGTCATCATTGGAGGGGATCTAGATTTCATTATTCATGAAAAAGAGAAAAGAGGGGGCACTTTTACTCTAGACCCTTCAACGGATGAGTTGGAGAATATCATACAAGAACATGACTTGGTGGACATAATCCCCAAAAATAGAAGTTTTACATGGAGAAACCACATACTTGGGACGAGGAACATCATGGAAAGACTTGACCGATTTTTTTTTGTTGTCTCCCTCATCTCCCACTTCTCTATTGCAACCTCCACCATGTTTCCCTGCTCAACCTCCGATCACTATCATGTTACCCTTGTCCTTGGTGATCAATCTTCCCTTGGGCCTCTTCCCTTTCACTACAACCCACTATGGATTGACTCACCTTATGAAAGATTCATTGTGGAAAGCAATTGGCAGCATCATGTTGAGGGATCACCAATGCACATATGGGAGACAAAACTGAAGCTTGTGCACACTTCTCCCAAATTTTGGGAAAAATACTATTATAGACAACTAGAAACACTTAAACATGACACTAAGAGAAAGTTAGAAGTTTAAAAAGATATAGATATCCAAGGGGTGACAAAATAAAATCATGAGAAGGAAAAATAATTGTATTGGGCTTTATATAACACAAATATAAAGGAAGAATAAAAATTGAGACTTAAATCCAAGAACCTTAGGCTTTAGACTGGGGATAAAAATACCTCCTTTCACAAGAAGGCCACTATCAAAATATCGAGAAACATCATTACAATCATATCCGATGAAGAAGGTAACATGTACACCAAGAGATATGCAATAAAAACATCAGCCCTTAGCCATTGTACATGGCTCCTAACTGAAACTATGGAGGTGGAGCAGTACAGTGATATCTTGGTACACACTCCTAAGATGATCAATGAAGAGATAAACACCTCCCTAACCAGGGACATCGAAGAGGATGAAATTATCAAGGAAATCTGGACCTTCCATCCTTACAAAGCACCGGGTTGAGATGGATTCTCCATCACCTCCTATCGGACCTTCTGGGAAGTCATTAAAAAATACCTCATCAAAATGATCTGATGGGATCAAAGGAAACAAAAAATTTCGGCTTCACAAACTCAACATTTCTTGCCCTCATTCCTAAAGAGACCCGTCCATCCAACTTCTCCATATTTAGGCCTATATCCCTTTGCAACTCCTCATATAAAATAATTACCAAAGTCCTCTCCACCCGCATCAAAATCTTCCTCCCTTATATTATCTCTGAAAACCAAGGCGGATTCATATCAAATAGGAAAATAACTAACTCCATCTTGCTATTCCAACAGGCCATTCACTCTAGCATGATGAGACCAGGGAAGGGATTTGTTCTGAAACTATATATTTCCAATGCCTTCGACATAGTGAGGCACTCCTTCCTCCTCACTGTCCTAAAGAAAATGGGCTTCGATTCAGAATTCATATCTCTCATTCAGACCTACATATCCAACCCCTGGATCTCCCCTCTGGTCAATAGAAGACATGGAAATTATTTCCAATCCACTAGAGGCTTAAGACAGGGCTACCCCTTATCCCTCTTCCTCTTCATTCTCATGGCATAATCTTTCAGTCGAGAATTGGACTACAATCATAAATATGGATTAATCATAGGTATCAAATTTAGCTATGGGGTCAAAAACATGAACCATTCTCATTTTGTTGATGACACCTTACCGATGGGATGCGATAATATCATAATAGCGAGGAGATTTAAAACGCTGCTTGATAAATTCATGCACTTATATGGAGGTTATATCAATTACCATAAAAGTTGCATTTACGGACAGAATGAAACTATGAACACCATACATAGTATTTCCCAAATCTTTGGGGTCCCCTACAAATGGAGCTAGAACCATTTTAACTACCTAGGGATGTCTGTCAGCATAGAACCATTAAGAATGGAGGTATGGAGCGTCACCATTGATAAGATGAAAAAGAAATCCCAACAATGGGGAGCCACTTGGCTCAATCTGGCTGGTCGTATGGTCTTCTTAAAGGCTACCCTCTTTTCTCTTCCCTTTACCACTTCTCTCTACTACAGGCTCCTATCAGTATCCAGCATAAAATATAATCAATTTTAAGAGAATTTTTATGGCAAGGTGGAAAAAGAGAGAAAAATCAGTTCAATATGGTCAAATGGAGATAGTTAACTCAAAAGTATGATAATGGTGGTCTTTCTATTCGCATACCCAAACTATTGAATGATGCCTTTGGAGGGAAAATAGTGTGGAACTTAATTACTGAGAAGAAAACATGGTGGAATCAAGTTTTGGAAAGGAAATATCTCTATACTTCAAGGCAAAACCGTTTAGATCAAATCATACCAAACAGGCCTTGCTCTTGTATCTGGGCTCTTTGAAAAAAAACCATTCCCTTTCTTTGCAACAATACCTCCAAATTTCCACATGGAGGATGCAACATAAACATTTGGGATGACAAAATAATGGGTAAGACTCCTCTTTTAAATAATCTGAGCACTCTGCGCATTCAAATGCATCTTCGAGAGCATGGTATTAACACCGTGGATGAAATTTCCAGTTGGGAAGAGAGTAATAATAGTTGGATGGGTTGGGTGTTTCCTAATTCCCACCCCTCCCCCCCCCCATCTCCACAATGACAAAGCCAATATGGAGGAACTGCTCCATGGAGTAGCCCCTCTTGCAAAAGATAAATAAGGTAGCTATAGATGGGGCCCCTCTAGTTCTGCTTACACCTTAAAAGCAAGATATGAGACTCTTCACAATGAGAAATTCCCTACTCCTACGTGGGAAATGTGGAAACAGGTCTAGAAATCTGAAGCTCTCCCAAAGATCAAAATCTTCATCTAGACCCTGGTAAAGGGGAATATTTTGACAACAGACAATGTGAAAAAAGAGGCATAGAGGGAGCCTCTATATGCCCCCTATGATCCATGGCAGAGGAGACAATTCATAACCTCTTCATAGAATGCTCCTTTACTGAAAAATGTTGGCACTCTCTCTCGGATCCCTTTCATGTTGACATGGGTGCAAACACGTAGGTTTCCGATCTGATTTCAAATTGGAAAAATAGCTATCCCTGGGGAAAAAGAGGAATAATGTTGCCAAAAGAGTCTAGGACACTCTTCCATATGTCCTCCTCTAGAACATTTGGCTTATGAGGAACAAAGCCACCTTCCAAGATCATAAACCATGCATTAGAAAAGTGCATAGTAAGGCCTGGAGCCTTACTGTTAAGACCATCCTTGCAAAAAATAACATTCGACCCGATTTCAATGATTTTCAGGTCGAGGAAAGACTTCTCCTCAGAATAGTTCTTAACACACTCCCGAAGTGTCCTAAAATTCTTGCTCTTCAACTTCTTCACAATGATTAGCGGAAGATTAGGCTTAAAGAAAAGGATTTCATTGAATGCCTTGATGGAATCAAAAGGACCACACTCTTCATCGACGGAGCCTCAAAGGCAAATCCTGGAATAACAGGAGTTGGAGGCTACATTATGGATGAGTAGGGAAGCAACATTGCGATTTTCGAATGGGGATTGGGTCGAATATAAAATAATAGATCAGAAGCATACACCTTACTGCAAGGCCTTCGAATTATAAAAAGATTAAAGATACAAAAGGCTATGATTTTCAGGGACTCAGTAATAGTCATAAACATGATGTTGAACTAATCTTTCTCTCCCAACATCGCCCTTAGTAGACTGATTACAAGGCATCGAAATTTGAGTAAGGAAAATAGAGGTCTTAATTTCTATCACATCCTCGGGTATAACAACAAGAATGTTGACTCACTGGCCAACAAAGCTTGCCACAAACCTCCTAGTCAACTCTTTTCCCAAGATAGCACCACCTACTCCCCTATTCCATGAATTTTCCCCACTGCATCACTACTGTCATCGTGATATTTTATGCCTCTCGGATTTTGTTCTTGCAGGTCTACGATGACCATTCCCTACCCTGCAATTTTCTTGTGAACTTGTCCCCCTTGGATTCCCTCCCTCCCCTCATCCCCAGCCAACCTTCCATTCCTTCCTCTCCTATTTACTCCGCTTCTCCCTCCTTTGCAGACCACCAGTTGTGTAGCGTTCATTTCTCTTTGTTTCATGATCCCTGGGCTCCCGATCATTGTCTAACAGTTCCCTCTCTACCTCCTCAAATCCATTATCCCTCTCCTATTCATCCTGATTCCTTCTCCTTCGCAAATCTGCAGCTGCGCAGCACTCATTCAACCTCCCTGCTTACCCGTAGCACTTTGTCCCACAATCATTGGGCTCCCAATCCTCGCTTTCAAACAATTCCCTTTCTGGCTCCTCGAATCCATCCTTCGTCAGCTATGATCTTGTCCTTCCATCCTTCAGCCATTATGAGGAATGATAACTTCTTGCACTATTATGATCTGCAAGCATAGATGGATTTGATAAAAGCACAATTAAAGGTAATGCAGGACAAACACCAGGGAGACACCAGCTTCCTCCAACACCAAGCACAATCCCTCACGGAGCAGGTGAGGGGAGCTAACAATCGTTGCGCTCACATTGAATAATCCCTCAAGATCTTGCACTACATGGTGGACAATGTTCCCAATTCATAATCGTTGCGATCACATTCATAATTTAAGCTCGAACAATGTTCCCAATGCCAACCTGGACAACAACCACAACACCACAGAAATTTGAAATGCCCGACAAGGCAGCAAGAACTAGTCTCCATTCCTCCATCTATCACATCTAATATCATGTCTTTTAAGTTTGTAGTTATGTTATCTCAGTTTTTTAGGATTTATAAAGAATCGGATATGCAACATAGTAACAATAGTGAGCATGTAGGAGGTTCATTTTTTTCCACATCACCCCTCGTCATTCTACTTCACTACTCGAATGTAATAGGGATTTCAATCCCCACTTTTTTGGAATATAAATAGTAACCAACTTTGTTAAAAAACAAAAATATTATCTAATATTATGATATAATAGTGTAGTCTATCTTTATACTTTTTTTTTTTTTTAAAGGTTTAGAAGTCATTAAAAAATTATAATAGTATGATATATAATATTGTAGTCTATTTTTAGATTTGTTTATGTTTTTTTGGCTTATTTCTAATTTACTCATAATCTGATAGGAAATTGTTGGAATTACAAGTTTGAATTATGAACTCTTCATAATCCAAGTGTGTGGAATATTGTCAGGGTGTTGACTTCATATATGGAGTTAGAAACTCAATTTAAATAACAAAAATCAAGATTCTAATAAAAAGTAATCATATTATGATATGTAATAATGTAGTCCATTTTTTTATTTGTTTAGGTTTTATGGCTTATTTCTAATTTGGTCATAATCTGATAGGAATTGGACTTAAAATTTTGAATTGTGAACTCTTCATAATCCAAGTATGTCCAGATTTTTCAAAGTATTAACTTTATATATGGAGTCAAAAACTCAATTTAAAAAATAAAAATCAAAATTCAAATAAAAAAGATTCCCCCAATTCAAACCAAAATTTCAAAAACTTGTGATATTCAAACCAAAAACTCCCAAACATCTAATAGTAAAACAATGTCTAACAATTTATTCCTTAAGGATTATATTTCATTTCATGAAAATTTATGATATTCATTTCATGATTATGATTTTCTAAGAATTTTTTTTTTCCTTATGCTTTAAATATAAAAGCTAAACTATATTCTTATTTCTGAGTTCATAGATTCAAAATGAGAAAATATAAAATAGTGTTAGTAAGTGAAGCCAAGATACAATTTCCTATTAATAATATTTAATTGCAAAGTGTTAGTATTAATAATATTTAATTTCAAAGTGTTAGTATTTGCTTCACCCAATTTGTTTGTTTTAAAAAAAAAATACATATAAAACATTATTACATGGTATAAATACAAATTTTGTATATACAAATGATAATTCAGCCACTACACAGGCGAGTAGAATTCATCCAAACGACATCTGCGGAGCATATCGTTAAAAAAGTCTGAAATCTTTCCTTGAATGGAGGGGCCTCTCTGGTTTTTTACAGCACCTGCCATTCAGATCGAAATTCAAGACACCATGGGGGAACGCCCTAGTAACAAGATATTCATTTCTCTCAATGAAAATCAGCAACTGCTTGAAAACTGATACTTCGCAGGGTATGGTGAGGCCTCCCTTGTGAACGAACCCAAACTCCTCCTCCGCCTCCTGCAACAGCGCTCGAAAGCCGGGGCGCATCAAATAACCAGTGGGAATGACAAATCGGCTCCTTTCGCTCCCCACATAAACCGCCAAGTAACCCTCCGGCACGTCCGCCGGCGGGTAGGGGCGCCCACATTCATCCCCATCGCGGACCTAACGCGAGCAGCCCAACAAGGGCCCGCGGTCACTATTTTCACCCTCAGCCGGTGACTTCTTAACCATCCGGCCCAGTCTTTCGATAAAACCCTTTAGGTTCGTTCTGTGCCCGTTCATCACTGGGACCTTGGAGTTGACGGAATTGTTTCTTTGCTCTTCTGCGAAATGTTCTGCGAAATGTTCTCGAAAGGCGGAGATTTAACGAGGACCGAATCTGTTCATCGTCCGCCGTGCGCGCCGGACAGTTGCATGCGCGGCCCGTAGAACGTTAGATTTCACATATATCTTCGATGTAAATATTCACGACTCCATTACAAATGGCAGGCGCGCCCAATTGTGGCAGCCACACATGTCTTCAAACTCTTGAGCTGTCAGATAGCTTGTGGTTTCAGAATCACAGCAGATCGAAGCCGACAGATACTTCATGGATGACCTAGACCTTCCGAGGTGGATTGAGAATAGGGATGGCAACGAGGATTATTCCCATCAAAACTTTAATATTAGCTAGAGTATCTGATTCTATGGTTTTAATTCACAAAACCACAATTCAGAACCTTATCATTTAAATTTGAGCTAGTTTTATGGCTTAGAATAACGTGCGTGAATTGCAACTTTATATCACACAAAATTCACATATCTCAAGTACGATGATCTTCCTTAACTTTATATTACCCAAAATTTGGATATTTGATCTTCCTTTAGAATTTGAAATTTCTCATTATGCAACACACACCAAAACCATGATTGATTTCCCTTACGAAACAGGAATGAGAAATCATATAGAGTTAGAAGATAAACCCATTGTTACACCTTGGTTAGGGAGGCTACATAGTTGAGAACCTCAAACTACACATCCAAAATAAGGTGATGAGGACAATGCCTCCAAAAGTACTAAATAACCAACCAGTCAATCAAGCAGACATGAAGGTCCGGTTTGCAAAAGACTCAAAACATCACAACCATACCACAACTGGTCAACAATATATATTTATAAATATCAAATAACTAACTGCCCTTATGTAACCCACACCAAAACCATAATTGATTCCCCTTACTAAAGAGGAATGAGAGATCATATAGAGTTAGAAGATAAATCCATTGTTACACCTTGGTTACAAATAAGAACACACAACACACGAGGCTACATAGTTCAGAACCTCAAACTACACAACCAAAATAAGGTGATGAGGACCATGCCTCCAAAAGTACTAAATAAAAAAACACTCAATGAAGTAGACATGAAGGTCCGGTTTGCAAAAGACTCAAAACATCACAACCATACCACAGGTGATCAACAATATATATTCATAAATATCAAATACCCAATTGCCCAACATATCAAACACACAAGCTTGTCTAATGTAAAACCACTTACGACACATCCAATACATAGAAAACCAAGACAATACATCAATTAACCAGTTGAAAATAAAAACAACTTTGAACTGTAGATTTTAACCCTGTAGAGAATTATCTACAAACAAATTCTTAAAAACAGAAAATAAACAATAGCGAGAGCATAAAACATAAAAGAAACATACATAGAGATTTTTCCCCTAGATCCCAAATCGAGACTAGCAGCTTGATTTTTCATTATATTCCTTTCATTGTTACAACACACACACATATATATACATGTCAAAGCATTCATAAACCCCAATCCATTAACCCTCGATTAGAACATAACTGTACTTCCCTTGACCAGATCTACAAAATACAAGGGGCTGAAAACTATCATGCCCCAAAACCATGTGCAAACCCATGCACAAAACCGTAGGAAAGTACACCCGCCTAAAATCTAGTCCAAAAAGTTATTTCCAGGGTGTTGCCCCAGACGCTGTGTAGGGGCTACCCCTCCCTGCAAAATCCTACACAAAGGGGGTTGTCGCCCTTGCTACACCTGGTGCGACGTACAGGGAGGGGCTATCGACCCCCCCTCCCCCCCGCACGTGCGACTATTCATGGAAAGAAAATAACACACACCTAACATTTGCCGACTTGTTGTTTTATTTCCATAGCGGGCCACAAGAGAGCTTAGTCATTAGTCCAGCCCTGCAACACCCATTGTTTCTCTACACCAAGAGAACTTCTGATTGCTCACAGACTTCATCAATGCATCTGCAACATTCTTCAAAGTGTCCACCTTTAGCAACAACACCTTTTTATCCTCAACCATACCTTTCACAAAGTGATATTGAACATCAATGTGCTTTGTCTTTAAAAGATAAGCAGAGTTCTTAGACAAGAAAATTTCACTTTGGCTATCATTGTCTATCCTTATAGCTCGTGGGACCAACCCCATACTTGAACACAATATTTAGAACCAAATTAATTCCTTGATTTCATGAGTGGCTGCCATGTATTCTACTTTTGTAGTTGAAAGAGCCACTACAGACTGTCTTTTACTCTTCGAACTGACTGCACCCCCAAATAGGCTAAACAGACACCCACGTGTAGATCTTATTTGGTCTAGCTCTCTAGCCCAGTCTACATCAACAAAGCCACGAATGTCCAAAAATAAATCCAATCTTGGTCTTCCCTCGTAGCACAAGCCATAATCACTAGTGCCACGCAAATATCTGAAAACCCACTTCATTGTTGTCCAATTCTCCTTCCCTAGTTTTGACATAAACCTGCTCAATACTCCCACTGCATGTGCAATGTCTGATCTAGTACAGACCATTGAATACATAAGGCTACCTACTGCACTTGCATATGGAACATGAGACATATCCTCCTCTTCTTGTGTCTTGGGAAATTGTTCAGCAGATAGTTTCACACCTACAGGAATAGGAACCTTCACCAGTTTACTATCATGTATACATAACCTCTACAATATTGTCTCGACATGCTTCCTATGGTTTAACCAGAGCTTCCTCTTTGCCCGATCTCTCTTAATTTCCATGCCCAAAATATAATTTGCAGCACCAAAATCCTTCATGTCGAATTTGGAGAAAAATTAGGTCTTCAAATTGTAAATAATTTATTTGTCATTTCCAACCAGCAATAATCATACACATACAAGACCAAATAAATAACACGGTCACCAATTAATTTAAAATACACACAGTGATCCTCTTTTCTTCTGGTGAAGCCAAGTTCCCGTATATAAGTATCAAATTTCTGATACCACATCCTTTGTGACTGTTTTAACCCATAAAAAGACTTTTTAAACCTTCATACCAGTTCTTTCTTACCCTTAACCATAAAGCCTTTAGTTTGCTTCATGTAGATCTCCTCTTCCAAATCCCCATGAAGAAATCATATCTTCACATCCATCTGTTCTACCACAAAATCAAATGCAGTAGAAATAGATAAAATTAATCTAATAGAAGTAATATTGGCAACGGGAGAAAAAAGATCACCAAAATCAATTCCCGAGCCAACTGAGCTTGGGAATAACCTTTTTCTACCAACTGAGCTTTTTATTTCTCCACCTTTCCTTCTACATTCATCTTTTTCTTAAACACCCATTTTCTCCCGATGGGCTTCCTTCCAGCTGACAACACCACCAGATCCCATGTCTCATTTTTGTGCAAGGATGTCATTTCTTAAACCATGGCCTCCTTCAATAGTTTTCCATCCTCTTAATCCACTTCCTTCTTAATAGTTCTGGGATCATCATCAGTCATAGTTAAAGAAAAATTTGAACAGAAATCATATGGACTATACCTTTCAGGTTGCCTTGTTTCCCGAACTGATTTTCTCACAGCTGGGGTTTGTGGCTCTTCCTCTTTTGAATCTTGTTTTGTTATAAAGTCTGATTCATCCTCCTCTAGCTCAAACTCTATCTTCTTAGGTTCCTTTGGTAGGACTTCATGTTTAACAACATCTTTGACCTCTCTAAACACCACATCTCCACTGTACACAACATTTCTTGTTTCTCAGTTCCAAATCTTGTAACCTTTTAAACCATCCTTATACCCAATAAAGATGTAGCTTTTAGATTTATTATCCAACTTGGTCATTTTATCCTTTTGAACATGTACATATGCATCACATCCAAATACCCACAGATGTGAAAGACAGTTTTTCTTACTAGTCCATACCTCATGTGGATTTTTATCCTCCAACACTAATGGAGGTGATCTATTAACCAGGTAACATCTAGTCTCCACTGCCTCTGCCCATAATTCATGTCCTAACCCGGTACCACTAACCATGCTTCTTGCCTTTTCCATTAGCTTTCTATTCATTCTTTCTACAACTCCATTTTGTTCAGGTGTGTATGGAGTAGTCCTCTGCCATGTTATACCACACTACTTACATAGATCTTCAAATTCCTTCTTGTATAACTATCCACCATTATCTATCCTCAACACCTTTATCTTCTTCTCTATCTGGTTTTCAACCAGAGCCTTAAATTCTTTAAATCTTTCAAAGACTTGAGATTTCTTACTCAAGAAATATATCCATGTAGTCCTTGAGAATTAATCTATGAATGAAAAATAGTACACAGAATTACGTAGTGATGGAATCGAGACAGGTCCAAACACATCACTGTGCACAACCTCTAATATCTTGTTCTCCCTCTTAGCACGAAAAGGGAAAATCACTCGATTTTTCTTCCCATATACACAATGTTCACAGAAATTGAAATCCAGAGAGAAATTAGACATACCTTCTACCATACCATTACCATGTAGTATTTGAAGGCCCTTCTCTCGAATATGTCCAAGCCTTTAATGCCATAGCATGGTCTTTTCCCTAGAGAGCACTTGGCTTTCTGCTCCACTTCCAGCAACCATAGAACTGTTGCCCCCATAAATAATAGTGCTACCTTGAATCTTGTACAGAGTTCCTATATGAATATATTCATTGTTCCAAAGTAGCAACAGAAAGTTCAAGGTTAGAAATTCCAAAGTTTACAAAGTTCAAAAGAATGAAAGGCATGCTTGAAAAAGACATGTGGAGCCCATCATCACTCAAAGGGAGTCATTCCATGTTTATAAAAGGCCAAAAGACACAAGCTCATTTGATCTTCACTATTCTGTCTTCCTAAAATTGAGCTCTCACTCATCATTTATCATTTCCTCACAATTTTAGGCCCATAAATTTTCAAAAATTATGTTTTTCCTTCAGTCATTGCACGTTTCCTTCTGTCTTTGCACTTTTCCTTGTGGCATTGCACTTTTCCTTGTGGCACTGCACTTTTCCTTCTATCACCGCACTTTTTTCAAAGTAGCTACGCTTTGTCTTCATGAGCTTCTAAAGGGTTTCAAAAGGTCTTCAATCTTATCACAAGCTTTTAGAAGGGTGAAACAAGTAATTTTAAGAACTCCACACACTCTTTCACTCAATTTTTTCATTGTTATGGTGGAAAAATTTCCAATTTCTTCCTACGCTACGCTTTTCCAGAAAACTAGATTTTTCCAATTTTCAAACTTTGGTATCCCTTTCCTACCATACCCTAACCTCCTACACACCTAAATACATCCCTAAAATAGTAAGTCCCTTTCATTTTCATTCCCTAAAACCTATCCCCAAACCCTATCCCTACTCGCTGCATTTTTTGGGTAGCCAAGAGTAAAGGCCTGTGTAAAAATTCCATAGCTATATTCCCTCATCCTTTTAACCTCCCTCCACTTCCCTAAGGTCCCTAACATCCCTCCTCACTATTAACAATGGAAAATCGTACAAGCAAAGATGACATTATTTAATTTTAGGAAGAAGTATTTACAGGGCTAAGAGACATTAGAGAATCTGGAAAGTATTTAAAAACCTCTAAGGTCTGAGGAAAAATAAAATTTGAACTATTCATAAGTGCTTTTGTGTGAAAAATCCTTCGATAGGAGCGCCTTTTCGTGCCTTTAGACTTGAAAAGTGCGCAATCATGGGAGTGGCGGAACTCACTTTCTGAGACCAAAAAAGGCACACTCCAGGACATTGATTCCTCAGTTGAAGCCACCTAATGACATCCACCCAAGCCTGATTTCGACATCAAGGGAGCACACAATGGAATAAATGTGGCATGTAATAGAATCATCCCCCTATCTTGGGTCACCATCCACAATTTACCAATAGAGGTAAGGAGGATTTTAATTCTCTTATAAAAAGCCACCAAGAGATGAGTAACTTGGGAACACATTGTTATGCTGGCCATAATTTCCCCAAGAAATACCAGCAGTGCGTGATCCAGAGCAGAGATAGAGGGGTCTCAGTTGTTGGCCATCCAAAATCTTCAGTCCACCACTGTAGAGAGAGGGAGACTTTGCGCCAAGGCAACTCGAAAGTAAAGACATCCTTGCATCAGGACTTAGAACCCCAAGTTCTAAGGGTCGCTTGGAAAGTGGGTTAAAGTTTCATCCCCATTTCCTACCAGCACTCAATAAGAGGGGACATAAGCGTCGTTGTTTGGATTATTGAAGTTTTTTGACTCTATGTAGAGCTTTTGTGTTATTTTTTTTAGTTTTAGTTTAATTTTTATGTTTGAATATGCATGGTATTTATCTATCTAGTAGTATGTTTATGTTCTAGCATGTTCCACTAACTTGCTTGACTCCATATATTTTCTGCCTGTGACGAATAACTTAAGAGGGAATCCCACACCCCTTAATTTGGTGTGATTTCATACATGCGTGCACCAAACACACTAACACAGGATTAGCGACTCCACTAACTTTTATTTCCAACTTTATGTGGTTGTGCCTTTTTGCAGAGACCTTCATCTGTGCTGTGGAGTTGGGCTGAAATTGCCCCCTTTTACTCCTTCAGCCCTTAGTTCATCCCAAGTGATAGACTGAAGTGGAAAAACTCCAAAAAATTACTCTTGCGGGAATTTGTGCGCTTTTCCCTCAGACAGGCGTGCCCAAAGCGTGCGTTAAGAGCTGACTTGCGCACAGACACCGCGCCTGTTTCAACCTTTTGCGCGCAAAAGACGAAATGAAAATTTCTCCTGCATTTCTATATTTTCCTACTTGTAAAGTGTCTGGCAGCCCATAATACATCTTCCAAGACTAGTTGAGGTAACTCGCAGCTTGCTAAAGCTCACTCTTAGCTACTTTTGGTAGGCTTGGTGTTAGTTTTATTTCAAGTTGATTTTTTCAAAGTTCACACATAGTTTAAGTAGGGGGCAAATTAAATTTCATTCCGAAATAATTTATGTTTTGAAAATTTAGGTAAAAAAATACCTAGATAATTAGCAAAAGTAAGTGGCCCAAGTCCACGGATGCTTAGCTAGTTCCTTTTCGTAGTGTAAAATTCATTAGTTTAGTTCAAATTTTGCACTCCGATTTCGGGACCGAGATTGAATTGTCGGTAGAAGAGCAAGTAATCTCTGCTACCTTTTCACCCTTCAGTGATCCTAGGCAAGCATATGATCGCTCTATATTCACAAGTCACCATCTCCCTATAGCTGATCACATATATTAACTAGGAAAAATTGAAAGTGGCCCATATCTGCACATGTTTTTCTTTTGAGCAAGGAATAATAGAACATAGTTTAATAGAGAATTTTGAAAATGATCATTTCACCTCCACATGTTCAAACTATGTTCTTGTTCACTTTTTTCTCACACACATCCACACACTAAGCAAAGAAAAGACACCTAAGACTAACTAAACAAAACTCACTAAATTCTCCCCACAGGGGCCACAAAAGAATTTATAGTCTAGGTTAGGATCAAGGGGGTAGGCATCCAATAAGCTGCCTTGATAATTCTTTATCTTGAAACATAGAAGTTGATTTTTTAGGGAGCTTTCCAATCCACCTATTGGCCCACAGAAAAAAAAAACCCGAGCATGACAGAGACCCGATTCAGAGGGGGTTAGGCTTAGGTGCAGTGCGTGCGGTATCAGTGGGGGCTACCTGACCTATCTGATACTCGGTACTGTTAGTTAAACAACCAAGAAGCCCAAGAATCAAATGCTCATGTGGGATAGTGGTACTTAGTGGCAAACATTAGGGCATCATTTCCCTATAGGTGACGGTGCAGGGAAGCACTAGATCCTCTACCCTTACCTTGGTGGATTTTCTTCAGCTGATTGGGGGCGTCGCTAGCTCTTACGGGAAATTGTGCCAGCACTCGCAAGGTATCTTCTCAAGGCCTAGTTATATTTGAGTGTGTGAGAATGATTAGTTCTTATAGGATTCGAGTATCATACACAAACAAAAAAAAACCTTATTTTTTGATTGACTGGTCACATAGGATTAATTTAAAGGGAAAACTCGTTTTATTTTCACTTTGTTTTATGTATGTGATCGGAATTTTTCTTTGATTATAATCTCTATCCTCTCAAATATTTCCAAATCCAAACTTAGTCGATGCCAGAATGGACCCAACAGGACCTCGTCGATCTAGACGTCTTTTGGACCTCCCTCCATTACCAGGAGGGGTTCCAGGTCTTTCGCCATTTAGTAGTCAAAGACGAAATGCGGCCACCATTATTCGTTCGTCTTTTATTGGGACATCCTTAGTTGGGAACCTTGGTTGGTCTCCCAACGCCACACCACATACCACTACTCCCACAACCCCTAGAGTGCAAAGGAGTGCTACCCATTTAGGAAGCTAATTGAATACACAACAGGGTACGTCATGGATAAACCCTCTTCCTAACCAGAACATTTTGTTTTCATAATTTGCAATGGATACAAAATCGCAGTCACCCTTTCTAGCTTCGTTGAATCTACCATATTTAACCAAGTTGATGAACGACCCCATTGCACAAAACCCCATATGTCCTCCCATGCCTATGAAGATCCCTTCAGACACTCCAAAGTTCGAAGGAAATCAAGCGGAAGACCCAGGAAACATGTCATGACTTTCCATCTGTGGTTCTCATCGAACAACATTATTGATGATACTATTCGATTGAGACTATTTCAATGCACTCTGACAAGAGTAGCAGCGAAATGGTATGTGGAGCAACCCTATACTACACATGGAACCTTTAGCACCCTTGCTACTGAATTCTTGACTTATTTTCAGTTACCCATTCACCATGATTTCAGAATGCAATTACTAACACACTTTAGGCAAGCCCCCGCCATCCATATCTCAGACCATCTCCACGAATGGCAGCGACATCATAGTTTGTGTAAAGCCAAGCTCGACGATCCGGTACTGTTATACCTATTCTTGAAAACTCTCACTGCAAATATTTCAAAGGATGTGGCACAACAAAGGCCCAATTCCGAAGAGGATGCCATCATCAAGGCCCAACAACTCAAGCTAATCTATAAGTAGTCATGGTACATTTACAATATGACGCAACCTTAGCTACATTTACCCACAATTGAGCATAAAAATGCTCGTCTCATTTGATGGCCTTGATGTTTCCTTCCCAAGTTTAATGAAACCCTTTCTTAAACCAAGGTTTAAAATATGTTCACATATATTGATGCGAAAATTCAAAATCCCTTTATGCAGGATTTTTCTTACCTTAATCAAAGTTTTAAACCTTTAATAACTCTTAAGCGGAACTTTAATAAAATATCACTTATCACGAGCTTGTTTTTTGGTTAAAAAATAAATTTTACCATAATAATTAAAAACTTTACCTTTCTAATATTTGATCTATGCTTTTCTACATATTCGATGCATAACTTGCTCTTTTTTGTGAACCTTGGGATTTCGTAAATCTGCTAACATTAACGAATGAATATTTTGAACCTCAAAATAATACGTGAAACCCAAAACAATTTTAAATTGATACTATAAATGTATCGCATCCAACTTTTATGTTAACCTACGCGCATTTATCAGTGCGAAAACCGTCAGATCTCTCACCATTCAGATGGTCACAATCTTCTAGATTTCAAAGGACATTAAAACCTTTACTATGTAAATATTGCATCCATTTTCCATATTAAATAAAATGCATCTTTTGGTGTGATCATCATTGGATTTATAAGCCAGATTTGAGGGCCGCCAAATTTAAATGAATTTTGGACAGTCAAATTAATATTTAAACTGAATTTATAAAACATCGCATCCAAATCTCATCTTAAATTATGCACAGCTTAAAATGTGATCGTAGTCAGATTTCAAGTCGGATGGTTGTGATTCGATTTGACTCCTTACACATTATAGTGTTCCTTTTTCTTCAACTCCGTTAGACTCGTAACTCCTTTGAATCTATCACGGTTTTCAGGCATCAATTACTAGTAACCCTTTCATGGATCAAATAATTTCACGGATTCCATGGAAATCTTAGGAAATGGTGAATAATTTGTATCACCATTGCTTAAAATATGGTAAATCTTTGTTGGTAGGCAGCCAACCAACATGCTTTCCACCGCTAATTAACATCTCAAAATACTATGATTGACCAACATCTATCATGCATATGATCCACTATGCTCTCCCTTCATTAATTCGATACTACAATACTGTCATATCAGTTGAAATGTAACTGAAGCAACAATCCTTCATTACAATAATTAATGGAATGTTTTTCCCTTTAATTTCGATTACTCAGAACTTTGTATGAGCTATATCACTCTCTCGACTATCCTTTGATTAACATATAAATCATAATTCAATCAATTAATGCATACTCACCCACATTAGAATCGAATTTTTCTGTATATATATGTATAACCAACAATTACAAAGATTTCTTCTCTTTGGCCTGATATTCTAATCAGTGGCCTTTTCCTACTCTCTGGTTCGTAGGCTTTACAATCCAAAAATTTTCTATTAATCAAATCATGAACCTATCTTTATCTTTTGAGACTTTTTAATTTATACAAATGGTTTTGAAACCAATTTTGGTTTCAGATCCTTTATCTTCTCAAAAAAATACCGAATTTCCTCATAGTCCTCATTTGACTCAACTAATCCCTAAGGATCCTTTCAAATCCCCAAATTCATGAAACCAATTCCTAATCTAAAATCTGCAATTAATTTCCAAATCTCTCAATCCCTATGAAATCTCATCTATCCTAATTCTCTCAATTCCTATGAGATCTTTCGAGAACATTTACAAAATTCCTCTCAATAATTTAACTATTCCATATTCTAAATATCTCTTCACCAAAATCACTCAATATCTTAATAATTACATTAATTTAATACATAGAAAACCAATCTTCTTTGAAAACACAAGACCCCTAAATCTATTAAAATACAAAGAATTTTCTGAGCCTAATGCCCCCACATCAGACTCCCAAGGTTTAAAATAATCATGATCTCTTGATCATGTGCTTTTAATCTTTGTCTACCTAGATCCCATACTCTATTTTGCTGTTGTCCATAAGCTTCATTGTCTCATCATTCTTTAGCTGCACTTTTCCATGCTTCCATACTTTATGTTTCTTTTCTGCACTAGCTATTCTTTTACAACCTGCTACTGTCTTCCTCTTGCTGTTGCTGCTTCTTTGATTTCCTTTTTTTGTCTTCCTCTGAGACATTTTCATCATTATCCTTCTTATTAGTTCAGTTTCTTTGTCTAATAGATCTTCTGACTTCTGATTACTTTCAGCTCTCAATTGCTAAACTTTTATTCTTACTGCCACTGTATCTTCCTTACCCTCTTGTTTACTGCAACTGTTAACTTCTTCTTGATTGTGACTTATGACAATTTATTTGTCTTATTTCTTCAGTAATTCCTTCTTTACTTGACTACTCACTTGTATCAAATATTCTCTAGCATCTACAAAAAAACCTTTCATCATAAAACAATCATTAAAATCAAAATCATGAGACCATTGTGTCTCTTCTTCCTCTGGAAACATTTCAATTTGTTGTTCTGAAATTTCCTCCTCTATCAGCACATCAGTATGCTAATTAATTTTTTCTAAATAATTCTCGAGACTGTCAGCTAGTATTTCTTTCATATCACCCATTTCAAGGACGTCTCTTTACTTTGGTTCATAATAATGAACTTTTTCATTCTCATCCAGCTCTGACTTTACAACCTGAACTCTTATTCTTTGTTTTTGTAGCCTCTTCTCCAAAATACTTAACTCATGGCACAAATATGTCATCTCATCTAAAAAAATCTTTGTACAATCCTCACTATCTTCTTCTTTGTCACAAGTCAAGTTTCCTGGTGACACTGTCTCTTCATTCTTCATCATTAAAGAATTCTGATCATCCATCTCTGTTATAGTTTTAGTTGTCTATCCATCACTCTTCCTTTGATCATTTAAGAAAATCAATTTCTCGTTGTAATTACCAATGGAAATTTCCTCATCATCAGACATAACTATCACACTGCCACTGAAACGATTTCTTTCACAAAACAAGGAATTTATGAAGTCCTTTTGTTGCAATAACTCAACTTGATCTTCATCTGAAAGACAGTCATCATCATATTTTGATTGGAAACTTTCAGCTTCACTCAATACAGTTTCATAAGATGGTTTGTCTTCTGCAATACCTTCATTCACATACAACTTGTTAGTTTTAAAACCATAAAACCTTATGGTTTAATTTGATGATTTAATCACCAAATCCTCTTGTTGTTCCAATTTCTCTATACAATTCAGAAGTTCTTCAATGTTCTTCTCTTCAATCCCCTTAAGCCTTTCAATTGGTTGTTTGATTTCCTTCTCCACTTCTTCTTGTTTTTGGCCATCATCATGAGTTAAAATTCCTCTGCTTTCAAACTTTGCAATATGTTGAAAAGTAAAAAATTTCCCCAACTGTGTATGGACATTTACATGAGATCTATCTATCACATTTTCTTCTTCCTTTATGACAATATCAGCAGTCTGTCTTTCTTCACATGTTCTTCCTAAAAACATACAAAATTTATCAGATTTAAAATAATGTGACCTTTTGGTCTCACTTGAAGTTTCAGTCTTCAAGTCTTTCCCCAAATACTCATTTATTCTGAGTAATTTTTCCCTCAACCGAGCATTTATCATTTTCTCTTTCTTCATATGTAGCTTATGCCACCTTATCTTCCATATTACAAGAAAACCATACCTCTAGTCTTCCTCCTTCCTCTATAACAAATCCAGCAACACTTCAAGTTGGAGTTCTCATACTCTTCCTTACTTAACTGTCTATGTATGCAATTTGCCTTTGCATCTTCTTTCTTCACTTTTATTCTGTTGTGGTCTTTCTCAGAACCTCTGTTATTTCTACTATGACTATTAGTAGTCATATTCTTCTCCATTTCTATCTTCATGAGTTCCTCGCTTATTCATCATGAGTTGTACTAAATCCTCTGCAATAGCAAGTCCTCCATGTTGCCAATTACCTCACCAATCCCCTCTCTAGACTTGGTCTTTTGGCAAGCACTGGTTCTCTATTCTCTGGAACCTCTTGAGAATTCTTCTCTGATCCTTCTAGACTTCAACTCCTCTACACCTTTTAAGAACACAACTGTCCTTTTTTTATCCAACCTCTGTTGAAATTTTTAAAAGTTTCTGCCAAATTCTTCTTTCACTTAGAAACCTTTACTGGTTTCCTTCATTACTGCTCTCAAAGCTGTGATCTTCTTTCCTTAAAATTTTCTTCAACTGTCTGCAACCTAAATTCTGCAATCATAATCTTCAAACAAAAATAAAATACCTCACCTTCAAGATTTCTGTGTGATCTTAATTCACCACTTCTTCTATCATTTCTTCCAATATTCTGCTACACTATAGTTGTCTATCATATTCAAATCTGATCTATTTTTCCTTTCTGCTATAACCATTGTATCGATATTCACATCTTTCAAAAAATAGCTTTGTAAATCTTCAAATAACATTTTCCTTTTAACCCAGATTCTGTAGATCTGAATTTCTTCATAATGCTTTCACTGCATACCTTTTCCAATTTACAACTATTTTCAATAAGATTTAAAATATGAGCTTCCTTTACTTCCTTCATCACACATGCATTCTGTATAATTAAAAAAAAATTAACTTTCAAAAGAGATTTTCCAGCTCCGATACCACTTGACGCAACCTTAGTTGCGTTTACCCACAATTGCGCATAAAAATGCTTATCTCATTTAATGCCCAGGATGTTTCCTTTCCAAGTTTAATGAAGCCCTTTCTTAAACCAAGGTTTAAAATATGTTCACATATATTGATGTGAAAATCCAAAATCCCCTTATGCAGGATTTTTCTTACCTTAATCAAAGTTTTAAACCTTTAATAACTCTTAAGCAGAACTTAAATAAAATCTCGCTTATCACGATATTGTTTTTTGGTTAAAAACCAAAGATGACCATAATAATTAAAAAATGTACCTTTCTAATATTTTATCTAGTCTTTTATACATATTTGATGCATAACTTGCTCCTTTTTGTAAACCTTGGGATTTCGTAAATCTTCTAACATTAACCAATGAATATGTTGGACCTCAAAATAATACGTGAAACCAAAAACACTTTTAACTTGATATTATAAATGTATCGCATCCAATTTTTATGTTAAACTACGTGCATTTATAAGTGCGAAAACCGTCGAATCTCTCACCATTCAGATGGTCATGATCTTCTCAATTTCAAAGAAGATTAAAACCTTTACTATGTAACTATCGCATCCATTTTCCATACTAAATCATATGCATCTTTTGGTACGATCATCGTTGGATTTCTAAGCCAGATTTGAGGGCTACCAGATTTAAATGAATTTTGGACAGACAACTTAAATATTTAAATTGAATTTATAAAACATCGCGTCCAAATATCACCTTAACTTCTACGCAACTTAAAATGCGATTGCCGTCGGATTTCAAGTCGGATGGTTGTGATCCGTTTGACTCCTTACACCTTATAGCATTTCTTTTTCTTCAACTCCTTTGAATCTATCATGATTTTCAGGCATCAATTACTAGTAGCCCTTTCACGGATCAAATAATTTCACGAATTCCATGGAAATCTTAGGAAATGGTGAATAATTTGTATCACCGTTACTTAAAATATGGTAAATCGTTGTTGGTAGGCAGCCAACCAACATGCTTTGCACCACTAATTAAGATCTCAGAATACTATTATTGACCAACATATATCATGCAGATGATCGACTGTGCTCTCTCTTCGTTAAGCCGATACTACAGTACTATCATATCACTCGAAACGTAACTGAAGCAACCATCCTTCATTAAAATAATTAATGGAATGTTTTTCCCTTTAATTTGGATTATTCGGAACTTTGTTTGAGCTATATCACTCTCTCGACTATCCTCAAATTAACATATAAATCATAATTCAATCAATTAATGCATACTCACCCACATTAGAATCAAATTTTTAAATATATATATATATATATATATATATATATATATATATATATATATATATATATATATATATATATATATATATATATATATATATATATAGCCAAAAATTACAAAGATTTCTTCTCTCTGGCCTGATATTATAATTAGTGGCCTTTTCCTACTCTCTGGCCCGTAGGCTTTACAATCCAAATTTTTTCTATTTATCAAATCATGAACCTATCTTTATCTTTTGAGACTTTTCAATTTATATAAATGATTCTGGAACCAATTTTGGTTTTAGATATTTTATATTCTCAACAAAATCCTGAATATCCTCTAAGTCCTCATTTGACTCAACTAATCCCTAAGGATCCTTTCAAATCCCCAAATTCATGAAACCAATTCCTAATCTAAAATCTGCAATTAATTTCCAAATCTCTCAATCCCTATGAGCTCTCATATGTCCTAATTCTCTCAATCCCTATGAGCTCTTTCGAAACATTTACAAAATTCCTCTCAATAATTTAATTAATCCATATTCTAAATATCTCTTCACTAAAATCACTCAAAATATTAATAATTACATTAACTTAATACGTAGAAAACCAATCTTCTTTGAAAACACAAGATCCCTATATCTATTAAAATACAAATAATTTTTTGAGCCTAATGATCTTGCATCACAATATCCTACCAAACACTTTGCACCTGCAAACTTACTATGAATTTCCAGGCACGTCAAACTCTGCAGATGGTTTAATTGGGTCATTGACCCAATGTTACCCAGGAAGGAGCAGTCAAAACCCTGGTTACACATATGATTCTACCCAGAACGTACCACAACCCGGTTATCAAAGTCATCACATGCCTCCGCAAAATTTGACCATTAGGGCATCATCGTATCACCGTGGAGGACCTTATCCTCCAGCTTAGGGGACCCAGTATGTAGATAGACATACTAACGTAAGAGATACCCCCGAAGAGCTTGTTGCAAACCAGGGACCGTGTTATGCTCAGTCCTCAACACAATACCTGCCTATGAAAAATAATGCATAGGTGAACTTTGTGGAGCCTTCCCAAAACCAACCACGCCAACCATATAACCAGGAGAATTAACCTCCTAATGTGGTTAATAAAAAAGGAAAAAACAATCCCAAAGGCAATCCTAGAAAGGGGGGAAACAACTAGCAATGTCTTCCACAATCTCAGGTTGGAGGCAATTCCAATCGAAATCAAAACCAGGATCCAAGAAATTCCCAATGGCAGAGAAAAAGGCCACCTTTTCAAACAAACCATTATTGTTTGATCTGTGGTGAGTATGGTCATTACACTCACCACTATCATGATCTCCTTGATCTGAAGAAGCTACAGAGTAATCAAGGACAAGGAGGATCTTCCCAGAAAACAGCTCTGATGCAGGAACCTTTCCCCCATCAAGGGACAGTTAACACTCAGCAACAAAATCCCGAAGACTCCAAAAAAACATCCACGAAATCTACATGACTGGCGAAGAGATGTTTTTTCAAACACGGAATCGAAATTATGATACCCTACCAGACACCAACACATCAGGGGCTAGTACCAGTGCACCAAAAACACCTTTGACCATATCAAAGATTCCTATTGAACCTTTCCCGAAGATGGCTAAGGGACCAACTAGGCGAGCATGAAACTATTCCAAAGAAGCCCATAATTATAGCATCCTGGACAATCTATCCCAATCTCCCGCTGCTATGTCAGCTTTGGAAGTATTGCAGTCATGCCCAAAACAACAAAAATCTTGGCTTTATGCATTAGGCGATATCGATCCTGTCAATACGCGCCTAATGGATTTTGACTTGGGAAAATCCACCCCTAGGCTTCCTTCGATGGTCACCTTTCAGATACCAGTATCAGTCCAAAATATCACCATTCGCTGATGTGTCACTAACGAGGGTGCATCCATGTGCACCATGTCAAAGAATGTTTGCTAGAAGTTAGGGTCTCCCGAACTAAAATCATCATTCATCATGCTTAGAGCATACGATGGTTGCCCTTCAACCACCATCTGTCCCTACCAAAACGTCCCGGTCTGCTTAGCTGGAAAGACGGTCCTTGTAGAAATTGAAGTCTTGGATGCTCACTTCGACTATAATACACTCCTTGGTGGGATTTAGATGTATGCCAAGTTAGTAATAAACTCCTTCGTCTTCCGCATAATGATGTTTCCTAATGAGGACTGCATCATTACTGTCGACCAATTGACGCATAGCGAAAAATGACTCCTAACAAACATTGATGTAATTCTACCCTATATAGATACATCCACAGATGCGCTTTCACGGTACCAAGAATATGGCCCTGGCCAGTTCAAACCATCATCCATCCTAGGATAATTCCTAGGAGATCCCCCCATCATACCTAAGTCATCACCCAATGTAACAGGAGCTCCGGTGTGCATGATTTCCACATCAAGCACCGAAGCTAGTCAGGACATGAACACAAGCAGTAATGAAAATGAGTCCTCTACCACAATAGCCTCCCTAGCCTACGCCACTTCCCAAACCCCTTTCCTCTACCCCCTAGCTGGTTTCATCTCCCAGCAAGTTTTGGAAACAGTGATGTTACCAAACATATCGTTTGCAATACCAGTTTGGTATCTCATTCCCCCTACTTGGACAGGATCCACACACACCACTGCCACAGGGTTAAAGCCCCTCAATCCCGAGGAGGCAAATGGTTGAAAACATCCCTACAAATGAAATTCCCATTACAAAACCGATGATTACAGCTAATAAAACTGAGAGAGAAGGAAAGAATTTGGAAACCCTTACCACACAACAAGAATCACCAGTTTGCGCCATATGAAACATAATAGGACACCCTACCCATATCTACATAGAGATAGATGAATTAAAACTTCTCTTCAGCTCAGAGGCAGACACTGCGTTCGCATAAAAAGGAACCTGCCACCAAAGGTAAAGTCAAAACATTGTGTACCAATCACGCATGCGCTATCTTCTGCAATTATCATCACTATACCCATCATTACCCAGAAATCCCACGACAAAGGGAAGCCTTGCATGCCATCGATTGATCCTACCAAGAGGATCCCACCATCCAGTATTCTAGAGATGAACCCCGTATCATACTTTACCTACAAGAGGAACAACAGGAACTAGAAAGGCTCCCCACCAGGCCCCCTTCCCCAATCAAGAGTTGCACACTCTGTGATGAGCTTGATCATTTCATAATTGATTTCCTAGCTTTGGAAATTTTCTAGCAATGGTATTTGTTCATATACTATATCGTGATAACATGGACATCTAGTATTCATGTGAGATTTGTAGTGACAACCACCTAGTGTGTCGTTGTCACTACATACCTAGATTCTGCATAGCACTAGCCTATATGCGATCAACCATAGTTCGTCTCTCCCAAGAAGATGGCATGGACTCAGAATCCATGAACATCACGATGACCCAAGAAGGTGTGACAAGAATATCCATCCTATTCTTGTCAGCTGAAAAGAGACCACTCAATGAACCCCTAGTTACCCGCAATCACTCTCTATAGGGTAGACCAACATGTGTGTTATGTAAAATGCCCAATCATCTGGTCACCATTTGCCCTGATTTACCAGTGTTACAATGTTGGTACCTTGCCATACCACAAACTGAGCACGACGGGACCCCATATCTAAGTTATTTTTCCTAGTATGTCAAGGATATCACTGTGGACAACGACGTACCTATATCCCACGATTTCATCCCCTCATTGATATGATTCATACAATATATAAGGAGAGGGATGATGAACTCAAACGATATAGAAAGTACATCAGCCCTAGGCTAGCAACCCCACACCCACACGTGCGTGATGGGAAAACTAGGACAAAGCACCAACCAAGCATGACCCAGGCCAAACCTAGGATAACATGCGGACTATGCGACCTGAATGACCATCGGGTCAATATGTGCAAAGAACTGAAGCCCCTTGTAAGTAGTTTTTGCACAATCCTTTCTCAACAACAGATCATTTCCAGCAGATCATTTCCAGGCATCCATATTTGGGACGATGAGTAGTGTTTGTTCCCACACAATATAATTCGTTGGCATAGTGGTACCATGCAGCATCTGCACTGGCCATAACCACGAACCAAAGGCATGCCCACCAATGGAAACATTCAGGCACCTCTGCAATAAGAATAATTTCCACCAACAAGATATTGACTATCCTAACAGGGGACCCAACCTTGCACTTACGCAAACTCCTATCACAGAGATTTTTCCCCCACCAAACACCAACGACACGATATACGAAAAATGATTTGCATCATCGCATATTGGAAATAGGATTACAGTTGCCCCCATGTCCCAAGATTCCGACCATATTCCTATCGCAAAAGGTCAAGGTTCCTTGCGCTTTTTCATTGATTTCTTCGAGATCCCAAATTTACATGCCGCCATGGAACTCCTCGATGATACCCAGCCTCTAGAAAAACACCTAGTACAGCTAGAGCTCATTGAAGAAATCCAACGACAGTCACTGGAACACAATGAGGCCCATAAGAAAAGGGTAAGGGCATCATTCGATCGCCAAATAAACCCTCCCTCATTCACCAAGGGAGAACTAGTCCTCCGCTATGATATCAAAAAAGAAGCCCTAGGGCTAGGAATGTTCGAAACATCGTGGAAAGGACCCTACATCGTAAAACATTGCCTCCACCAGAGGGCATACATCTTGACAGAACCAAACGGGACAAGCCTCAGCAACCTCGTCAACGGCCTTTACCTTAAGAATTTATACCCATAAGGGCCAAGGAGGCCCTACTCTAGAGTTAACGTACACAAACCCAACCACTTTAAATTTTTGACCAAAATACTTATTACAAAATACGCTCGAGTGCCGCAATGGATTACCAAGCTGAACCTTACATCAGCTTTGCGATAGAGCATCAAGATGGTCTCAAAGTTTAGTAGCAGCTTCCTGGGTCATCTATCACCCTGTCCAATCACCAATCTACACCAATGGTCTATGTATTGGTTCAGCAACAAACAATCATGAATAATATGACGTCGTCATCATACTTATGTGCGACGCTCTCCATCAGGGCATATGCCTTATGCATGCCTACCTTGATTCCCAGTTAGTAGTGTCATAGTTAAACCAAACATTTGAGATAAGAGATTCACATCTATTTATAAAATATTTATGTGCAAAAATATTAAGCATAAAATTTTACTATATTACATATACACATGTACCAAGGAGTCAAAGCCGAACAGTTGATTGCATAGCTAGCAATATTCTAAACTAGAATGCATCTCGAGTAAACCATCTTACATAAAAACAAAAGCATAGAAAACATAGATATCCATCAGCACAACATGAATCCATAAACACAACATGTGGGGCCGCAAAAAATATCTCTCATATATATATCATAGTGTGTGTGTCTGAGTACAGAAAATAGTCTTGCTGACCCATCGACCAGCCCAAACATACAAAAAAATTCTTCAAAAAATAGGGGAAGCATGCTTATAATGGGTGCTTTCCCCATTTACAAATAAACTCTAGGGTGGTGCTCTCCCAGGTGGGGCGCCTGGACCCACAGCCGCTCCTAGTACCATTACTAGAGCCGCCGTCAAAACTGAGACTGCCACTCAACGTAAAATAGGTTGATAGTCCCTCTCCCGGGCCATCAACGTCTCTATAAAAACCTCCTCAAGGTCATCCAAAAATCCTCATGACGACATCCCTTGGGTCAAGCGGTCCATTCAACCCTAGGAATCCTCTAGAACTGACACTCGAGTACTCATCTCAGCAATGCAAGTCTCCATCACATCAGAATGCACCGCCTTTTCATCAACACGAGCTCACTCAGTCACAGCCTTGGCAACAGCCGAGATGCTGCCCTCTCCCGAAGGGCTAGCACCACCATCAGGTCCACCACCCTCAAGTTTTTCTCGATCTCCTACCTTCCCCTCACGACCTCCCTGAGGTCTCCTAGGAAGACTCTGGCCAACCAATCGAGCCAATCCTCCATCATGG
Source organism: Pinus albicaulis (assembly GCA_034641835.2). NCBI lineage: Eukaryota > Viridiplantae > Streptophyta > Pinopsida > Pinales > Pinaceae > Pinus > Pinus albicaulis. The sequence goes on from CM076579.1 coordinate 267,462,328, forward strand.
TGTTCGATTAACGCCCCACCATACCCCCACCTCCCCACGGAATCACAGGATATAACCTCATCATGCGAGGCTCCTGTGGCCCCCTAGGAGGCACCTCCACCACCGGCCTCAACAGAACCACCCTCTCGTACATGATACTGCATAGAATACTGGCGTATGCAAACAGATTTGATCCATTCGGGACCTTGTTAATTTGTGTCACCATCCCGTCATTACAAAAGAAGAAAAAATCGAAAAAGTGCCTGGCCCTCAGTCGACACAAGGCTCCAACCTGCAGGCTCAATTCCTAACATGGAGCCGACTACCCTGCAAGTCACACAATAGCCACCAGATTGCACTGCTCCGCCAAGTCTCTCACCGAAGCAATGGCTATGCACCGCTCCATAAGGGGCATCGCACCACAATGACGTGCCAGGAACCTCTCCAAATCCACCCTCCCAGAAGGGAGTTGATAGTGAAATTTCTCACCCTAAGGCAGTACCCCGGTCACAAAGTATATATCTATCTCAGGACAGATAGCAAGGTCAGTCCTATGCAACACAAACATGTTGCATCTCCTATGTTAATTCTGGATCAAGTAACACAGTAGTCGTTTTTATGACCGAAGAAGCTTTTTATTCACAAAATTGAGGATACCCCATTGTGCTAGATGTCGGCGCGCCTGATCGTCGATAGCTAATGCAGTATGGAGCTTGGGCCAATCCTACTCTCTCCATAGCAACCTTCCATCCAAATAGGAATCCATCAGCAACAGAAAAAACATCAAAAATAGGCAAAAAGTCAAAAAAAAATTGCCTCGCCCTTTCGCGCACCTGTCCCTCAGATATTTCTCATGGGCATGTATAAGGTGCGCCAAAAAATGGAAAAAGAGCACATAAGGCATGCAAAACCCCAAAAAACATGCACTGAAGGCGCGTTGTTACCTTGATTGCCCACGCAATCTAGGGTAAAAATGGCTGAGAATCCATACAAACCAGTTTTGTAAGGACCCCGACAGCCTCAGATGAAAAAATTAAAGTGCAGGACGTCATGGACATTACCTGGGCATGATATCACTAATCCTTGGTGCTCAGGTTGACCGCAATGGCAAGAATGCCTCCATAGAAGCCTTTGACCTCTTAAAAACCTCAACAAGTACAAATGAATTGAATTATGGCCATATTCACCTATATGTCACTCTTTTCAAAAAATTTGGAGGACCATAACAAGATCTCAAAAGGTTCATTCTCCAAACCGAAAGTAGCATTGTGATCAGGACTCCATAACAAACAGAGGCGATGTCACACATTGGCACTCCCAAGAAAATATTTTTCAGTGCCGACAAGTATGCCCTCTCTCATCTTCTTTTTAAATCTCATGTATTTCAATAATATTTGATACAGAAGATGCTTTCACTTGAGGTAGTTTTTTTTGCAGGAAAAAATGCAAACCATTGACAAATCCATCCATTGAAAGTTCTAGAGTAGGTATCATTTTTCCCCCAGCATGATAGAGTCCCAGAAAACTCTACAAATCCTAACATCATTTCTCCATCAAAAATTAACCATAGGCTCCACATATCCGACCTTGTTTATCATCACCTCACCCTGCACATGATAAACATCCTCGTTGGTTGGTAGAGCCTCCCCTCCATGGTGCTCGTCACCCAAAGTAGACCATATATCATAGAAAAAATGACTCCATGGCCATACCACTTTAGTTCGAGAAGCACCTCATGCCCATCCATCCACCATGCATAAGGTCAATTTTTACCATACGAAATAAAACCCCTATCGCGGAGGGTCAGGTTGTAAAAGAAGATCAAAAGCGCACTACTATGCCTCGCATTTGGCTCACCATACCTCCATCATCATAATCCCATCGGCTCATCCGCTTCATCAACTTCGCACATGAGACAAACCAATGGGGCCCCCACCCTCAGCAAAACACCTTCCTCGTGTCTTCAGTGAGTGAACACTTTCATGTTTTAGGACATCCATCTCTGTGTTTTGTACAAACAAAAACCCATTATTTTATTCTTTTGGTAAGTGTACAAAGACCACAAATGGTGCACTATGTCTTCCACCCACTCATTCATTTTCCCCCCCATGGCAACAGTCCCTGAACACCCTTGGTCAGACTATCATGTAATATTCCCAAATGGGAAAAGCAGGAATATAGTGCAATGTAAAAGCTGTGTAAAACATCATATAAAAACATGATCCCAATATGGAGACCTTCCATTCATTATAACAACATCATATATGTATAAAATAATGGGCCACAAAGCATAGAACAAGATAGAACAAGACTCCAAATAAGAAAACCCTCAATAAGAGGTGTTTCTACTATATCAAAATGCCGGAAGACTGCTACAACACAGTCATGGATGTACTGCTATAGCAAATGAATACAAAAAATATTTATGGATGTTATATGCCTCAAAAGGTACAAAAAATACAAATCTAGGCACTATACAACCTCCAATGAGGAACCCCCAAATGGTTTTCAGAAATACACCACTATACAAGATGGGAATCAAAGCCCTAAGGCTGAAGATTCACTGCAACATATAAACTGAAAAGGGTGTGTCTAATCTGATATGACAAATAATCTAGCCTCCTCCAATGGATCCTCTAGATGAAAGGTTGATCCCCTCACTAGAAACCCTTCTCCCCAAATGGTATACTGAAACCACCTTGCAACTACTCCCTCAAAATAACGCAGTCCAAGACAGAAACTACGCTGTAGGGGAAAATAAATAAGTGGACTGATGCCAACTTCTGAAATAACGCTCAAGTGCCTTCCTTACTATCCTCTGAATGGAAAGGAACCATTCTCCACTAAAAATAAGCACTGAAGTGACCCAAATGTGTTCTCCACTGCTGCAACCTACAACACAACGCAACCCTCAATAGGATCTGCATTGTAGATGAAAGATGAAGCTTGCCCTAAAGCCTGAATGTGGAAGTATAGTGAAAATTTTTCCTTTGAGGCCTCTCAAGGATCGAGGTGGGATTCCCAATCAATAACAGCCTGTGCTAAACAACACTGCAATCTTAGCTAAATAGCTAAAGAAAGTTGTATGTCTAAATAAACCATATATATAGAAATAACATATATCAAATCATAATGAAATATGTCTGAAATCCTCTTCCTTATATTAGTGATGAGCTGTCTAACCCTAAGCCCCATCCATTAATGACACTACTTCCATGCAAATATTCTCCATCTAAAATTGTGTTTTCCCTCATTAAATGCCACTACTCCATGACAGCATTGTTGATTTGGTCAAATTTGACCCAGTCAAGGTGTTCCAACCCATTTTCACACCTAAGGGTGCTCAATTAAGCTGCCAAGATTTCCTCCTTTCACATTGGCATTGATTTTATTCATATTTAAGAATATTTTTGGATCTCCATTATCCACTTATTCATTAAACAAGAGATCAAAAACAAAATTTAATATTCCAACTAGCTCATGGATATTTGGAAATATTACAATCCTCCCCTCCCAAATGTTTCCTGTCCTCAAGCAACTGATAAGGTGAGTGTTGCAACTCTTCTCCTCCTCCATTGGTGACACCTCCATGTGGTAATATTCCCTCATAAGTTAAGTGCCTCCCAATCCATCCCTCCATGACATGCTCCTCCCAAGTTCTCATGAGATGCAAATGACTCATCCCACAAGGAAGCAATAGATCCAATGAAACAATCATGGTTTGCCCAATGTCGTCCCTTAAACATGTAGCATAATGAACATGGAGAATCTCTCTCCCGAAGGGCACATTCATTCCTCCCATCCTCCCTCCAATCATTCCCATAAAAAGAATAAGAACATCATCAATGTATGGGATGAAAACTAAGTACATACAAACAGAAATATGGAAAAATGGAGGTGGGTCATAGTCCCACATGTGGAACCAACGCATTATATCTCTTGACTTCATCAGATAGTGATATGGTAAGTGGTTTCCCCACCACTTAATTTTTGCCATAGTTTTCTCACAAGTTCTGAAAAGGTGAGAAATGTTTGGTGCCTTTGGAGTGCACCATGAATGATACAACATATCCCTATATCCTCCTAGGTGGTGGCCAAGTTCAAAAATGTTTATGGCCCAAAGCTGGCCATGAATTTTATATGGAAGAATTCTCCTCCTTGGAGCAATGGCCTATATATACATGGTAAAGGAATGTAAATAATCATCAAGTGAAACATCATGAAAATAAACATGTCCCTTACCATAATTTATGCTCATACAAATGGAGTGGTCCATAGATAGATCCCCTCTCATTCCAAAAGAGGAAAGAGTTGGATGTGATAGCTTCCCCATAGAGTTATGTATATATCCCATCTCCACATGATCCATGCATCTCTTCAAATGCTGATATATCTCCTCTTCAAAGCCTTCCCAAGTATATCCCTCCATGATGGAGTTGTACGCCCTCAAGGAATAAGTGTGGCTGAATAGAAAATATTCATGTGGTCTTTGTAGTAACTTCTACTTGAGCTTGGGAGCTCTAGATAAGAAGATCCTACCATGATAATATATGACTTCATCTTGTACTGAATATCCCTCCTCTTGAAGCTGGTCATCAAGTATCATGCATGTAAAAAGATCCTTGGAATAATCCACCAAGAGCTGGGATTTCAAAAATGGATCTATTCTCCATAGTGACAACGTTGATGATCTATCACAAAGACCATTTGTCATATGGTTTTCCTCCTCTTTGAAATTTCCCATGCCCAAGGTGCATATCGGGATGCTGCTATCCCCTTCCTGTTGGTCCTCTTATAGCTGCTCATGCTCAAGTAAAGGTTAAATATTTTGGAGGTTAGACTTCCATGGGAAGCTATCATCCATTCAAAACTTTCTTAGCTTGGCCAAAGCATGCATGAGTGGCCACCACCTTCTACCATGTGTGGAAGATTTCCTACCAAGTGACACTACAAGGAAAAGGCCCTCTAGTGAAGGTTATAAAGGAGGTTTTTAGTGTTATAAAATTGGCCAAAATTGTCAAAAAAACATTTGCTACAACATCCATTTATGGTTACAGAGGTTTTGGCGGAGCTTTTAGTGAAAATTCAACACAACTAAAAAAAAATGGGTGGCCGACAGTTATTACAATTTTTTTTTCATTAGTGCGCTACTCAAGATTTAACGCACCAGTGCGCACGTGTAGTCGGCGCCCTAGGGCCATCGAAGGAGAATGCACCGGGCTGTTAAGGTATAAAACAACACCAGGCGTAGTGTTGGTGATACAACACATGGGGCCGTTCTAATTGGCCTTGGGATTTGTATGGTGCCCATAGGTCATATCAATGCACTGGTGCCTAGACTTATAGAAACACACCAGTGTGCAGTATCACACAAATTCACAGAGATTTATAATTAGTATCGGTATTCGTGCGGTGTCCATAGGTGGTACAAATGAACAAGTGTGTATAGACACTTAAACACCCTGGTGTGCAGTATTGCAAAAATCCACTGAGATTTATAATTGGTATCGGTATCCATGTGGTGCCTATAGGTTGTAAAAATGCACCGGTGCATATAGACACATAAACGCCCCGATGCATAGTATCACATAAGTGCACAAAGATTTATAATTGGTATCGGTATTCGTGTGGTGCCCATAGGTCGTAAAACAACAGCGGTGAGTATAGACACATAAATGCAGTGGCGCGCTGTACCGCACAAACGCCTCAATATTTTTAATTAGTTTTTGTATTTGTGTAGTGCCCATAGATCGTAAAAATGCACTGGTGCGCTTAAGAATACAAATGCACTGGTGTACAGTAACTAACACGCACCTGTTTTCATTTTGTATTTTTTAGAAACATCTACCTGTGACAGTGCAATTATTGTGATTGTTTTAAATTCATTATTCATCAAAAGTTGACACATCATATAATAATATTTATATTAATTAAATTTTTATTAATGCATTTGAATGTGATGTTTGGATTAATTTGTTATATCATATCATAGTTATTGTGGTTTTTTAAAATTCATTATTCATCAAAAGCCGACACATATATATCTTATAACAATATTCATATGAATTAAATTTTTATTAGTGCATTTGAGAACGACAATGGAGAACACAATAGTGACAATGGAGAACGCAATAGAATAAATTAAAACATATTTTATTATATATATATGAATAAGACATTCTTTGTCATACAAAATAGGAAAATTATTGGTATCCCTTTGTCTTTCAATTGGGACACTATGTCTATTACATTAAAGAAAATGTCTGATTTCAAAGACATATTTCAAAAAATACAACACCTTGCTTTGATATCCAAACATAGTGATCATCATTCTTCGCTTGAACTATTGTCACTGCTAGAGCTACTTCCATGACTTGAGTTATTTTCAAGAATTTTTTGTTCACAGTGTTGATTGTTTTCTTCTTCTTTACCTTCCATCTACAAACATAAAAATAAACTGTAATGAGTGTATATACATTGGTGAGAATATTGAAAATTTCAATATTAAATAATATACATCAATGTAAATCGAAAAGAAATGACGTACCATTGCAAAAATTGACTCATAAACTATACACATTCTTTCAAAACCATGTAACATGCCATCTTTCAAGATTTCATCTGTTGGCGCAGTTCCATACTTTATTTCCTACAAGTTTTTTACCCCATAAAAAATCATATATTTAATATAAAAGATTTATTTTTTCTATTAATTATAGACGAAGCTAAGTAAAAAAATATCGATAGATGCTTATAAATTCCACAATTAAGTTCTGATATGCTAACATATACTCACAACCCATATTTAACCCAATTTCAATCAATTCCTACGATGGTTCTTCTTTCTATGTTAGCACCTGTTTGAAGACATGCAATGATGATTTTTGTAAAACAACTTAAAAAATACAAAAATGAAATGTAGTTAAGTTGTTATAAGGAAGTAACAATTACTCACAAACTTAGATATCAATCATTTTCTTCCTTGTCGTCATGTTTTATGTGCTTAATGGGTTCCATTTTCTTTTCTTTTGTGCAAGAAAATACTTGAAATTTAATATTTAATGCTAAATTGTTTATTTATTGTACCTAATTATCGAAAAATTCAATGATTACATATTAAATTTGAAGCACATTGTTGTTGAGATGGCTCCTCCCACAATGCAATTTTTTCCATTTCTTTGACCATCTCCTTGTACACCTTTTTTTTACATTCCTACTGGCATATTTCTGATATCAGCTCATTCATCTTTTGAGATTTTCATAATATTTCTGAAAATGTAACATGAAAATAAAATATTTAACTTTTATATTCATATATGAAAAGTAAATATAACAAAAGTGATATTTATAAGTAATTCTAGACAAACATTTAAAGGAATATTACTTTTCCATTCCTTTTCTTTTGTACGTTTTTGCTATTAAAAGTCTGACATGTCTCATTGAACAATTCTCTGGAAACTCTTCTTGTAGTTTAGATAAAATTTGGTTCTTGGAATCATTGGATTGGTTTTTGTATTGTAAGTGGAAAGAAAGTCTAGACATTCATTCCACTAGATCCCTCAAACTTTTGTAAAATATTTCCCCCCTTTCGTTAACCTCCAACACCACTCCAGATGAGCTCAGCAGCAATTCATTTTCATTTGCATGTTCTGTTCTTTTTATTTTCTTAGAACAACATTACATTTATGAGTTGTTGGTCCCTATAGAACATTAAATAGATGTGAATTAATAGACTGTTTGACACATGTTATCTAATAATTTTAATTATATTATTAATGAAAACTAAAAAAATAAACTCGTATTGGATCAATAGTATTTTTTCATTCACCTGATTCATTCTTTTGCAATTTTTCCATCAAGATTTTACGCTCGTCTGGTCCTAGATCAGAAATAATCTTATCGAGTTTCATCATTTTGTGATTCTGCATGATACACAGTAAACAATACATATTAGTTAAACTTACATATAGTTCAAAAATAATATTCTTTGTAAAGAATTTACAAAGAAGTTTCCCTTTTTCTTTTCTTGATGTGTTATTAGTGTTTTTGTTACTTGATCTCTTGTGAGTTATTTCTTTATCAATCTCAAACCTGTACCATATCATTCATTAATATATTTATAAAAAAATTGTCAACCTTTTAAGTAAAAAGAAAGTCAAGTAACCAATGCACCATTCATGGTTAATGCATCGACGTCGGTGTGTGGGTGTCTTAGAAACGCACCACACAAATAGTATAATAGACCGTACGGTGCTCTATGTCAACAAGGAGCACCAATGCATTACATGTCAATCACCGCACCAATTAAATATGAAAAAATAATAAAAATCATCCACTGTTAGTTTTTGTAGCATAAACCGGCGCCATATTTTACATATGGCGCACCGATAAAAAAATTATGTTTTTTAATTTTTTAGCACATTACTTATGTGGCGCCCTTGTATAATACATATCATCGGTGTGCTAGGTTACCTTGGGCGCACCGATAAAAGAAATCTGTTCTTTTTAAATTCACGCAAGGGGGGACATGGATTGGGATCCGACTATGCAAATCGTCCCGTCGGTTGGATGTCTTAGGTTTATATTTAGCAATACAAACCCTATAAATATAAATTGAAAATACTTAATTCTAAAATCATAGAAAGAGGGAGAAGAAATGGCAAAAACAAAAAGAATGTAAGGTTTGTATTTTTTGAAAGTTTTTTAGTTTTTTTTTTTTTTTTTTTTGAATCGAAACAGAATGTTCGTGGTGTGCCATAATTAAATAGCACACTGGATGCATATTTTACAAATGGTGCACTTAGAAAAAATATTTTGTTTTTTTAATTTTTTATCACAGTACTTCCGTGGTGCGTTGAGACAATAGAGTGCACTGGTGTGCTCAGGTACACAGGGCACACCAATATATATATATATATATATATATATATATATATATATATATATATTTCTAATTTACACAAGGGCCGACATGGATTCGGATCCAACTATGCAAGTCGCCCCATGGGTTGGATGTATTAGGCTTATATTTAGGAATACAAACCCTATAAATATAAATTGAAAAGACTTAATTCTGAAATTACAGAAAGAGGAAGAAGAAAGGGCATAAATAAAAAGAATGTGTGGTTTGTTTCTAAAATGGATTTTTTTTTGTGAAATAGCATGTTCTCGGTGCGCCATAATAAAATAGTGCACTGGTGCCATATGTTACATATGGTGCACTGATAAAAAAAAACACACACACACACACACACACACACACACACACACACACACACACACACACACACATATATATATATATATATATATATTATCACTCTACTTTCACGATGTGCCTATATGAACAGAGCGCACCGGTGCGCTATGTTACGCAGGGCGCACGGAGGAAAACAAATATGTTTTGTTTTTTAATTCACGCAAGGGCCAACATGGATTGGGATTCGATTATGCAAGTCGTCCCATGGGTTGGATGTCTTATGAATATACAAACCCTATAAATCCAAATTGAAAAGCCCTAATTCTGAAATTACAGAAAGAGGGAGAAGAAAGGGCATAAACAAAAATAATCTAGGGTTTTTGTTTTAAAACCGCAGAAAAATTTAAAAAAAAACTACATAAAAAGTTAAAAAAACAATAAAATTTTGAATCACCAGAGGTTTGGAATTCTGATTTTTTGAATACTTCTGTTCGAACATATTTCCCTGTTACACTGTGCTCTCATGCTCTGTTTGCTCCAGGTATGTGGCCTGCAAATCTTTGATTGAAATGTTTTGAAAAAATAGTGAAATAATGAAAAGTGTTTAGTATTTAAAGAAATGTTTTATCAAATTATATTTTTGAATATATTTTTCTGCCCATTTTTCTATTTTTCGCTTTTTTCCACTTAAAGAAAGTAGATTTGCGCCTTTTTTATTTGTGGTTATTCGTCACCAGTGTGTCCCTTAATCAAACTACACTAGTGCGTCAAGGTATAAAAAGACACCAATCTGCATTACCAAAAATGCACTTGTGGGGTTATCAGTACATTACGCACCAAAATTACATTTAGGTGTGTGCACCAGAATTTATTGTTCTTTTTCTCAACCACAAGGAGAAAATATCATATATTATATGGAATGGAAAATTCTTCAAAATCCAGCTCGTTCCATAATATTTCTCAAAGTTCATTGCAGGGTTCTCCCTATACATCTCGAGACGTAATATTTACTTCAGATTTGTTTTATATTTTCACTATCTAATTGAATTTATGTTTTTTATCCACGCATTCAGTCATGCACAACTTAATTAAATTTATAATGTATACAAATTTTCAGGTTCATCAAGATTCAACATCGAGTTCATATGCAAACAATATTCAAACTGCTCCAAAATGTCAGAAGTTCTTATTAGGAGCTGCATATCACAAGGCGCATTTGCTAGATGAAAATGGACAACCACTTCACCCTACCAATTGTAACAATATTGCATCTTCTAGCCACAATCCCGGGACAATAATGGTAATTATAATTATAATTGTTTGGTATATATATCGACTAATATGTAATTATTTCAATTTCAAACCAATTTATAATCATGCAATATTGTCAACGTGCTTACTAATTGATATCATATATTTTGTACTAATCATGTTCAATTTTTATTTTTTTAATTATTAGGATTCTAGTTGCTATTATGAATCTTTATTCGAAGTGTACGAAAAAATACCACTTTATCTATTCATAAATTATAGCCCTAACAGCAGAAATGACTGCTAATATCTTTAGATTTGAAATTAGATGATCAAGAAAAATGCTGCAAAAATCTAGATCTATGCATTAGAAGACATTAAATAGTAGAAAAATAAGATTTACTCCACAGATCCAACAGACAAGACAAGAATATATCCAATGAATAATTTTGTTAATGGCACCTGGGAGGAAAACACAAGAGGGTGTTCCCTGCTCTCCTCAATGGGATGAGTTCTTGTGAGTCCTCAACACTTCAGATATATAACTTCTCTCTCTTGATGGTGTAGAAAACCAAGACAAAAATGGAAAAGTGTGACTATGATAATGGATCAATAGCCAGACCAAGTGTTGAGATCCAGGGTAATATTTAGGCAACAAAAGGTGACAAATGAATGGGAAAACCCTTCTATTTATAACAAAATATTGAGTTAGTCTAGAGATTGGTGCATAATTAAAATATTATTAACCAAATCTAGATCCAAATTTTATGGAATATTTTATTATATTTGCTAGAGGGAAAAGGAATTTGTTTTGAGTCAAATCCCCTTATTTGTAAATAATAAATAAATAAGTGATTTATTTATCATTTTAAGGATGTGGTTGGGTAATAATAAATAAATAAATGATTTATTTATCATTATAAGGATGTAGTTAGGTAATAATAAATAAACAAATTATTTATTTATCATTTTAAGGATATGGTTGAGTAATAATCAAATAAATAATGATTTATCTAATTAATTTCCTTGTTTTGGGTTAAATATAACCAGGAATATTAATCAAACTATTGTTTAATTAATTATTCTATGAGGAAAAACAAACAAATATAGATTTATTTAATATTTCCTCATGGGGTTTCTTGTTTAGACCATAAACAACTTAATAAAGGTGATTTGCTAAGTTATTTTCATAGTGAATGTGATTTTACCTAGGGTAAAATTTGTCTTACTTGATGTACTTGGGTCCATCTAATACCAATGTATTAGATGACCAAAAAATGGTGTAACACTTTCCCCCCAGCGTGCGAGCGTTAGGATCTAATCATGTGACCGAAGTACATTGTAAGAACTCAATCACTAGACAACAAAGGGGAAGTCAAAGAGAGAGGAGTGTAAGATAGACCGAAGTGCTGAAAGAACAATACCCTGAGGAGGAAACTTGCAGGTGCGACAAGTCTATTTGATGAGTAAGTACCTACTATAGGCAGCGGGGGAGGCATACCTATGCCCGCTGAGGCAATAGTTCAAAAAATAAGACCACCAGAAAACCACAGGACGGTATAATATAAAATATGTTCGCATAAACATGTGCCAGATAAATAACATGATAATGGATCCCACATACATATTGTGCCTAGGATAACAGCTAGGAATTGTACAATAATATCTGAGTACATGAGATATAAATGCAACTTAGATGCCCCTACACATAGGAAAGGGATCTGAAAATCTGACTGATATATGCAAACAAAAAGGCGCTGCAAGCAGTTGGAGCCGACATCATCAAATGTATGGAGCTGCATCGAAGGTTGTGATGAAGAGGTCATCCGAGTGTGTGGGGGGTTACCTGTAGGGCCACCCCCTCATGAGGGTTAAGACATCTCACACACACCCGGGAATCACCGATGTCAGCTGCTGTATCACTGAACCATCAAGTATACGGATCTCGATCATGCTAAAAGGAGCTAAGGCTGAGAAAAAATCAAGTCAAAGGGAAATAAGGAGTCCCTTTGCTTGATTCAAGGTACCGAACATGAGTGGAAGCTGGAACCAAGGTACACCACCCCCTAGACCTGTCTTCTGGAATGAATGAGCTGATGTCGACAGAAGAAGGCCCGTCATAGGTGAGGCAATAAGTGATCCTCAACTAAGGCACGAGAGAAAATAGTAGAGTGACTGACAGACTGACACCAATGATGATGATGAAATGGGGGGAAATGAATGGCGAACGGACGACTTCCCTTGCTAGAGCATAAACAGCATGAATGACCTCGTAGCAACTGGCACAATATCATGGGGGATAGGGGACAGTGGAACTGAAGGCCATAATGAGCGACACGAGAGAGAAAAAAAGAAATGGAGGATTGAGGAGTACATTGGGGTGCTAAGGGACTCGAGATAGACTCCATGAAAGAAATGATGACTCAAATCATATGCTCTAAACAAGGGTGACTCGATGATGTTGCCAAATAGAAAAAGGGTCCAATGGGGACCATATAGGCATGAGTACAAGATGGTAACTCATGAAAAAAGTCAACACGAGCGTGGAAAAGTATGGGGGCAACATGGTGCCCCCAGTACGAGTATTGCAAGTGAATAAATTTGATTTTGAGAAGAGGTGAAGTGACGCTTCATGGGAAAAATGTGTCCCGGTGAAGTATCAAATCACTAAAAACTAACATATACCCATTTGAGGGCTCGGTGAAAGCTTTCCAACAATGTGGACGGTTTGGTAAACGAAGCTACGGTTGGATCGCAATAGGCGAAAGAAAAAATGGGGGTTTCTCTTTTAATAAGCCATTTTCCCTCCAAAATCATTCATTTTCATGTGGAGCTGTGGTGAATGTGGAAAGGAGAGAAGGCCCTAAATCTTGCGGCGATCGTAGCAGACAAATCGACTGTTGGAATCGAGATCCGTCAGTTGCAGGTAAGAGGCCTAACCCTACTCTTTATTTTTAGTGGATTAGAAGTTCAGATTAGGTCCCTAAGGCTCAGTAACAGCTCTCTACTCTTCTTCACAACCGAGCCACACTTTTTGGGGCAAATAGTGCGACTTGGGTAGCAGGTTTTAGCCATAAAAGTGCAACCTGTCCCAGGTTTAGGCCTGAAAAGTGCGCCTATCCGGGAGGGGTGTTTCTGTGCTATGTTTTGGCTGAGCACTAGGGTTTTGTGATGAGCAGCATATTTTCCAATCTGTATACTGATAAATATGATTTTTTTTGTGTAGAGAAGGCAGAATTAGGGATCAACTAGAGAGAGAGAGACCTGGGTGCATTACGGTCGGAGATCTGTGAGGATCAGGACACTCGCAACGCTTTGGCTAGGTTTTGGGTTCTAAAGTTTGTGGAGAACCCTTTGATGAGAGCTGGGGAGCCCTTATTGGCCCATATTGTCAGCTATTGGGATCCAGACCATGAGGTCTTTATAGTGTAGGGGCACCAGATCGAGTTGACGGTCCAGGGCATATATTTCCTGACTGGTCTTCCACCACTTGGGATGGTAGGGAATACTTAGACAGTACTACCATGTGGGTGGAACATCATAGAGTTTGTGGAGTGCCAATGTCGACCAGGTCTCCAAGTCAAGGGGACTCGGATTCCCATCGGGGATTTCAAGAGGGTAGAGACCCGTGTTGTGGCAGCGAGCACTCCATCACATCATGGGGGGTCAGATGATGCTTGCAGAGAGTGTTTTGAGTGGGACCTACTATGGGTGGGCCCAGATGATGTTTTCATCATTGAAATGACAATTTTCGCTATGTAAGAGGCAAGTGAACCATGACTGTGCATATGGTACAGTATTGTGGTCTTTCTTCTTTAAGAAGATCCCAACGTTATGACCTCGCATACAGATCCCAGATGGAGGTCCAAGAGAGCCTAGGATGTGCTGGTGGGGGCAACTACTATGCAGAGGAGGAGGTGGAGTAGTTGGACGGGTGTTCTGTCCTAATTTCTTTGTTCATTGGGATCAGATGCCGCTGTATATAGATGACTATCCCTATAGTGGGATGAGCTATTGTGGGGACTCAGATCTGCCACTGTTGCCTGGTCGTATATGGGGACCCGATGGTGAGTGAAAATTTGCTAATCTTTTAGGTGCTTGTAAAGTTTCTGGAATATTATATATTGTACTAAGTCTTTTACTTTTGGTATGCAGATACAGCACCGGTAAAACCGGATGGGTATATGGGACGACCTACAGCATGGGGGGCCACAGGATCTAGTGGAGCAAGGGTGCAGCACAATGAGGATGCAACAACCCTTCTAGAGGATATCCGTCATAGATGTGAGCAACTTCTGACCGGTGTTTCGAAACGCAGTTGGGAAGACTTAGATGACTAGTACATAGAGCCATGTATTGGTTTACCCTCGAAATGGCGAGGGGTCATGCGGCGCATGGAAATGGCCAGATAGGGCATGCATGATCTACGAGCTTCGGGGGCAGAGCCATTGGCTCGAGACCCTCCAGGTAGTGATTAGTGTGCAGGGGTAGGTGATGCCCCCATTTTTGGGTTTTTGTAACATGCTATGGGCATGTCATATGTATCAGAGTTGATGAACTCTAAAATTTTTTATATGACACATACTATGGATATGCATCATTCTGGTATTTTTATGTTTTGTCTTGTGTTAAATGTGTGTGTTAAATTCCAATCCAGAATATGGTTTGCAATGCTATCTACATAGTGATTTTGTGATCTAGGTACATGACTAAAAGTAATGATTTCAAATTCATGAATCAAAAGCTTCACTTGTAAATATCTTCTAAACAGAATAGGATTATGCACATGATATACACCATTCAATTGCATGACAAGAATCAGGGAATATAAACTAACATGAAGGTGGAGAATGTGATTTGAAAGAGCATCGGCTAATAAACCTCCCACAGCATCATATTCGGCCTGATTATTGGTGGCAGTACCAATGCATACACCATTTGAAAGAGCAAGTGCTTGCAAAGGGGTAAAAATGGCCCAGCTTGCCGAGGCTAGATTCTAAGAGTAGCTACTTGCACCATCGGCAAAACTGATATAAGGTGTTGATGGGGGGTCCCTCTGAAAGGTGCCACAAGACAATAAATGGGAGGATAAAGAACAATGCTAGCAACCTGAGCGCATAGTAGCCATCGAATGCACTCTGCAGGAGGGAGTGATCTGGGTGGGATGTCTACTTACCACATGTCGCCAGTGAGGGGAAGTGTGAGAGCTATTGGAGGCGTATCTTGAGCTCAGGCTGCATAAGTCACCAAAGGTATGGATCATGGCATCCCAGTTATGGGTGAGAAAGATGAAGTCAGGGGTGGACATAGCTTCCATGATGTCGTCATCACAATAGGGGGTGGAAGGAAAAGAGGAAGGGATACCACATGACGTGGCGAGGCTACCTGACTCATCATCATGAGAATAAAGACTCACATGCACATCATCGTGGAGGATGAGGGAATAATAAGTAGATAAAGTATCTAGTGATGTTGAGCCCGGGGTGTTTGTTGAAAGGAGGTTAGGCAAAACAATAGGAGAAGATTCAGAGGAAGCTTTTGTCGAGGGTCTCAAAGATGATGAAAGGTAGAGGATGGTTGATTCATGCTCTGTCATCTCCACATCACAGGGGGGAATGTCAATGGGAGTGGGTAAATCCTCGGTTTGTCCCGCAACATATTGTGCAAGTACAGGAGAAGCGGATTGGTTCTGTTCAATCTCGTATTCTCAAACTACCTCTAAAGAGGCATAGTAATGCGTAAGGGAGGGAAAATGATGAGAGTAATGGCCATGGAGACCACACAAAGCACAAGGGTGTTTGGTGTGAATAGTCTTGTTGTTATTGGTAACGGTCGATGAAGAAGCAGAGGTTTCGGGGACCGTCGACTGAGGGAACGCGACATTAACCATGGGCTTGGTGCGGGGAAACTCGGGACAAGTATGCGTGGCATGACTGATGATATCACACAAATCATAGGGCTTTGGAGGTGGAGGAGATGCATGGTCAGTCGGGGCCACTTTTTCCTTTGAGGCCCTTTTGCGAGCTTTTCCCTTCTTACTCGAAGAGGTCGCAAGAGGAGGCGGTTCCTGTTGAGATGGTTGAGGCACTGTGACAACGGTAGAAGCCAAGGGGACGGGTTGAACCAGGGTCAAAGCAAGATAAGTTTTGAGTCTCAATTGTGCATATTTTCCATACACTTTTCTATACCTTTTTCACTCACCTGAACCTCCCAAGTTGTCAATATCATTGTATGTTAATTGCAAAAGAGTATCTAACATGGTTTTTAACTATATTTTTGTGTCTGCTGTTTGATTTAGATTTTGTTCATTTAGCTGCGGAATCTTGCCACTTTCCGCAGCTGCTGCAACTTTCCGCAGCTATTTTGTGAATCTCTATGTTACAGGTGTCTACAGGGAAAACGAGCCACATGGGCAAGTCAGAAATGATGTGGACATGGTTCGTGTCCTATTGGCTCAAGCAAACTCATCTAAAGAAGCCGCGGTCAAAGGCGTCCACATGGAAGTCAACCATAGAGTCTCACGGTGACAGGACTCTGTTTCGTGTCACGTGAAGGTTCATATGGCCGTTTCTGAGCTTGCGGAGGACAATTCGACATCTGTACATGGCTCCATAGCCGAATTCAAGCATCCACTCCTCATAGATTTACTTTGCAATACGGCCATCATCCTAGATCCGTGGACGTAATGGTCTACGTGTTCTCCACCAGCATAAAATTTAGGAGACAGTTATATTTATTTTGTTATATATAATGTGTTTGCATACGCATATAGAGTTAGTCTCAGTTAGTCTCGATTAGTCTCTGTTATCTTTTATTAGTCTGCTCTGTAATGTAATTATGCTGCCTTAGTGCCGTAATACTACCTTATTGTTATGACTACATTTTAATATAAGAAGACTCTGTTTTCAGACTTAATTCATACTTGAAGATTGTTGCCAAGGCTGGTGTAGAGGGCCCCTGCTCAGCTAAGGTTATGTGCATTATTGTATAGTTCTTATTTCATTTCTTTAAAGCTCATTGTACCATAATCCATTCACATGTTTATACATTGCATTTTTCATGATACATATGCTTCATTTCTGTTTATAAACTTTCATGCTTTCCATTTCACTTCTGTCTTTCATGTGTTATGTTGTTAATCACTGATCAGTGTTCTTGTTTCAGGTTATAGATAGGCAGCCCGGGCATTTTCATAGCTTTTTGACTAATGACATGGGATTAACATTGTCCTACTACTAATTTGTTTTTCTTAGTTTCTGTTTAATTTCAGTACTGCTTTGTTTAATTCAGTTTTGCTCATTTGCTTCAGTAGTTAAATTTAGATATATTAAACTTCTCATAACATCTTCAGTTGCCTCCGAAAGCCATAGCTATACTGATGGTGAGGGATTGTAATATGAAATGTGTAGTTTAGTATTAGTTTTTTTTCTGCAAATTTAGATATATTAAACTGCTCATAACATCTTCAGTTGCCTCCGAAAGCCACAGCTGGACTGATGGTGAGGGATTGTATTATGAAATGTGTAGTTTGGTATTAGTTTCCTTTCTGCAAATTTAGATATATTAAATTGTGCATGACATCTTAAGTTACCTCCAAAAGCCACAACTGGAATGATGGTGAGGGATTGAATTATGAATGTATGATTTGATATTATTTTACTTTCTGCAAGTTAGATATCAGTTAACTCAAGTTGTTTATGGTTACTTCCAAAAATCATAGCTGGACTAATGATGAGGGATCAGAAAACAAGTTGATGTAATCTGATTTAGATTTACTTTGATGCAATTTTGGATTTCTTTCAGCATAATTTATTTTGTGTTTAGACAGTAGCAAGAATAGTTTGGTTTCATGCTCACTAGTTCATTGTTTTGATTCATTAGACTAGCAACATCTTTTCATTTCAGCAGCGCATTTTCATTTCCTTTCAAGTTTTGTCATTGTAATTTTCAAATTCCTTTTTAAGTTTCAAGTTGGTAAATCATTATAGAGGATATCATTTCCTTGAACAAACATAACCATACTTGTTTTAATTTTAGAATTTCCATTTCATCTTAGAAAACCAAAAATGACAAAAAGTTAAGAAATAGGTTATCTTGCACATATAGTGCGCCACACTTCATCAGCTTACGAATCCCGGATTGACAAATTAAATGCAGCAATTTAGGACACACTAAATTGACCAAACATTTTGGCGCCGTTGCCGGGGAAGTGTAACTAGGTAGCCAATTTCTTAAAAAAAAAAACACACAAAATCATAAAAGAAGGGAAAACTTGATAACTTCTTGAAGTATGCTCTCCTCTTGCACCTAGTGTGATCTGGAGGATCAGAAAAGAGAGTTATTGGTTCAGTAATTTCTTAAGTATGCTCTCTTCTTGCACCTAGTGTGACCTGGAAGATCAGAAAGAGAATTATTAGCCCAACTTTAAAAAAAAAAATAAAAAAAATGACATGCATAGAGCAAGAGATTCTAGGGGAAGGTTTATAGCTAAAGCCAAGAGTTCGATTTTCACAACTCCGACTTCTTCAAGGAATAGACCAGATTCACCACCATCTACCCCTAGCCTTAAGATTTTTGGAACTCAAGGAGCAGCTGAATTAGAGGATTCTCCTATACCATCTACTCAATCCCATTTAGAAAACAAAGAGACTCTCTCTCACCCTCCCTTGGTAGAAGAACTAGAGTACTTTAAGGACTCTAAAGAGACTATCATGGCAGAGGAAGTAATAGATGGAGGTAGAGGTAGAGGTAGAAGAGGAGGAAACAATGGAGACAACAATGGTGAAGGAAATAATGGTAGAAATAGGGAAGGAGACAACTTGTTTGGATTCCCTATAGTTGATGAGGAAACTCATGCAACGATGAAAAATATCTCACCATCTGTTCTCCCTAACTTTTATGGATTGCGAAGTGAGGATCCTGAAACATTTCTGTTTGAGTTTGAAGTTGTGTGCCTAACCTATGATTATATGGAAGACTCTCAAAAACTCAAACTGTTTCCTTCAACTTTGAAGGGATCTGCTTTGAAATGGTTCATGGGATTAGCCACTCAATCTATTAGGACTTGGAATGATATGAAACAAACATTTTTGGATAGATACTTGGACTATTGTACGCCCACCAATCACAAGGATGAGGTATTCAAAATGATGCAAAAAGAAGATGAAAATTTGGAAGACTTACTTGAAAGATTTCAATACAACTTGAAAAGAGCAAAGATGAGCAACTTAGATGATGAAACCTTGAAATCCCTCATATTAAAAGCCATTAGAGATGAATGGATAGATATTTTAAACATGATGGGGAAAGGAGACATTTCTCAGCTCCCACTTCGTGATATAACAGAACTATGTGTCCATCTCTCAAGAGGAAAATCTAAAACAGGAAAAGGGCCTAGGGATCCTTCTCTTATTAGAGCTAACAAATCTGCAACTGGATCAGTAAGTAGGGCAGATATTGGTAACGTGCTTGATGAATTCAAAACTGATATTTTAGGGAGCCTTAGTGAACAACTAGACACCCTTAAAATCCAAAACAAGCAGAAAGAAGAAACAGATGCCTTAGCCATCTTTTGTCCAAAATTTAGGAAGAAACATGCTTTGAGGGAATGTCCCTTGGATGCAAAATTTGTAGAAACCTGTATGATTTTCTCAGAGAATCATGAGATCAAGGATTGTCCTTCAATTCCTGGACTTAAAGCTGTCTTTCAAGAAGACCCAAATTCAGTAGAATCTCTCTGTTTTGTTGCAAGGAGACCTTGGCAGGGACAACAAACTCAAGGGTTTAACAACCCTATGAATTTTCAAACCCCACCAAGTTGGAATCCTTGGCAAAAACCTTGTCCTTAACATCAAAATTCATATCAACCATGGGTACAAGGGATGCAAAATCCTTATGGGAGATTTGCTCAATTTTATCAATATCCTCAATCTTTTCAAAATCAACAAGCTCCACAACTTCCAAATTCAAATCCACAACTTTCATTACCTTTTCCACAACAACAACCTTCTCAACAAAATCCAAATCCTCAACTCATGCTCCCATACCAACAAAAGACAAGTCAACTTCCAGCTCAGCCATTGCCAAATCCTAATAATAAGAATCCTCCGAATACTTACATGGTAGAAGGACAACAATTTCCTACCTATATGATTGTTCCTCTCAACGATGTACAACTCAGATCTGGTAGAGTTTTAGGAAAACCTTCTATAGATATTCAAGAGCAAGATACCTCTGAGGAGGACTCTCTTCAAGTCAATAAGGGTTCTGAGGAAGAATCTCTTCAAAATTCAAGCATTCAAAAAGAAAAAGAAAATTCAACACCCACAACTCCTATAGTTGAGCAACCTGCATCTTCATCTACACCTCCTTTTCCTGAAAGACTACAAATTGACAAGGGGGTGGAAAAACAAATCTTGTTGCCTAACTATGACTTTCTAGATGAATTGAAGAATGGTTGTCTCAAGATTCCCTTGCTACAAGCCATTCGAGAGATTCTTATTCTAGAAAAAACCATAAAGGAGTTGAGTTTCAAAAGACCAGGAAGGAAACTAAAAGACACAAGAAGAATCCACCTGGTAGGAAAGATTGCAAATATTATGATGGGAAAAACTACCATGCAGAAGTATGTAGATCTAGGAAGTCCAATTGTCAAGACAAATATAAATGGGATAGAAATTCCAAACACATTGATTGACTTAGGGGCTGTTATCAAAATTATGAGTAGACAAACTATGGACCAGCTAAAACTTCCTAACCTTCTTTTTACACCTACTTTACTGCAACTTGCAGATCGATCAATTATTAAACCAGATGGTGTATTAGAAGATATTTCAGTCTCCTTAGATTCTTGGGAATATCCGGTAGATTTTATGATTTTGACTCCCAAAAGTAATCTAGGAGGGCACCCACTTATCTTAGGAAGACCTTGGCTAGCCACAGCTGATGCTTTTATTAGTTGTAGATCTAGGGACATGTACATTTCTAATGGTAATTCGACAAAGAAATTCAATTTGTATCCTCCAGCAAAAGCAATCACAGAAGTAGGAGACAATGAATGGGTTGATGATGAGGACACTATACAACTTGTCTTTACCATTTCTGAAATCAGTGAGGATAGTCAAATTTTGAACACATTAGAAAATTTTGAGACATCTTCAGAATATGACCCCACACAATTTCAGTTGGAATCTGACATAGAATATTTATCATCAAGACAAATGTCTCTTTACTCTATGGAAGAGTTTGGTAGTTCTACTATTGAGATTTTTCCAGGAAAAAAATTGAATATCAACAAACACTTGGAATAATCACAACAAGAAGAACTAACCAAAATCTTGCAAAAACATTCTACTGCATTTGCATGGGAGTATACTGACATGAAAGGTATTGATCCTAAGACTTGCATCCATCACATCTATATTGAGGAAAACAGTAGACCAATCAGACAACCTCAAATAAGGATGAATCCAAATCTTAGGGAGATAGTGAAAGAAGAGCTCCAAAAACTTCTCAATGTAAACTTCATTTATCCAATTTCAAATAGCCAATGGGTTTCTCCTTTGGTTATAGTACCTAAAAAGAATGGTAAATGGAGGGTATGCATTGATTACAGGGAATTGAACAAAGCAACTTTGAAGGATCACTTTCCTTTGCCTTTTATCGATCAGGTATTAGACACATTAGCAGGTAAAAAGTACTTTTCATTTTTGGATGGTTTTAGTGGCTATAATCAAATTCAGGTAGCACCTGAAGATCAAGATAAGACCACATTTACTTGTCCATGGGGAACTTTTTCCTACCGAGTGCTTCATTTTGGGTTATGTAATGCACCTGCAACATTCCAAAGAACAGTACTAGGAATTTTTTCTGATCTAATCCATGATTGTGTAGAGGTTTATATGGATGATTTTACAGTTTATGGTAATTCATTTGAAGAGGCATTAGAAAATTTGGAAAAAGTTCTTATAAGATGTAAAGAAACAAACCTTTCATTAAGTCATGAAAAATGCTTTATGATGTTTATTGAAGGGATTGTTTTAGGACATCATATTTCAGGAGATGGGATTAAGGTTGATAGATCAAAATTTGAAGTCATCTCCAAGTTGCCTATTCCAAATTGTCAAAGAGATGTTAGAAGTTTTCTAGGATTTACTGGTTACTATAGAAGATTTATAGAAAAATTCACTAAAATAGCATCTCCACTCTTCAAATTGCTTACAAAAGACTGTGAATTTAAATGGGATCCTGATTGTCAATCAGCTTTTGAAAATTTGAAAACAAGAATATCTAAAGCACCTATCTTGAGAGGACCAAATTGGAAACTCCCTTTTCATATTTCTACGGATGCTTCAGATACAGCTCTAGGAGCTGTGTTGGGTCAAAAAGATTTAGTTCCTTATGCCATTTATTACACCGGTAAAAATTTGACTCCCACGGAGTTGAACTATACTGTGACTGAAAAAGAGTTTTTAGCTGTTGTTCATGCAATTAATAAGTTTAGACATTACATAACAGGCTATGAAACTTTTATTCATACTGACCATTCTGCAATTAGATATTTGATGAAAAAACCTGTTACTAATGGCAGAGTGACAAGATGGCTCTTACTTTTGCAAGAATTCAATATTATTGTGTTGGATAGACCAGGAAAACAGAATACAGTAGCTGATTTCTTGTCTAGAATTCAGAATACTAAAGAAGATTCTCCTGTAGAGGATAAGTTTCCTGATGAATACTTGTTTGCAGTAACTATTAAGACTCCTTGGTATGCAGATATTGCTAACTATTTGGTTACGGGGAAACTACCTTCACATTTATTTCCAAGTGAAAAATGAAACATTATTCAGGAGAGTTCAAAATATTCATGGATTTATAACGAATTGTTTAAAACAGGGCCAGATCTTGTGATCATAAGATGTGTCAGGGAAGATGAAATGCCTGATATTCTTAAGGCATGTCATGATGAACCATGCGGCGGACACTTTGCAGACAAAAGGACGGCCTATAAAATCCTCTCTTTAGGATATTATTGGCCTTCCCTCTTCAAAGATGCAAAACAATATGTCAAAAGGTGTGACGGCTGCCAAAGAGTAGGGAAACCTACCCTTTCAAATGAAATGCCATTGCAAACACAGGTACTCATTGAACCCTTTGAAAAATGGGCTTTAGATTTCATTGGACCTAGTAATCCACCATCTAAGCAAAAGAAGTATATATTGGTTTGTACTGATTATGTTACTAAATGGGTAGAAGCCAAAGCATTAGTATCTGCTACTAAAAATTCAGTTGTTCATTTTCTTTATGAGGATATTTTTACTCGCTTTGGTGTTCCAAGAGAAATTGTGACAGATCAGGGGAGCCAATTCACATCCAATTTGGTGGAGAAGTTGATGGAAGAATACAAAATCAAGCACGGAAGATCTACTCCTTACCATCCACAAGCAAATGGTCAAGTGGAGTCCACAAACAAAGTTCTTGAAAGTATCATCACCAAAACTGTTCATCTACATAGAAGAGATTAGGCAGAAAGGCTTCCAGAAGCCTTGTGGGCCTACAGAACTACATGGAGGAATACAACAGGACATTCTCCCTATGAACTTGTTTATGGGAAAGAAGTCTTGCTCCCCATTGAGTTCCAAGTCAAGACCTTCAAGATAGCAGTTCAATTGGGGATGGACTTATCAGAAGCCCAAAAGCATAGAATGGAGCAGTTGAATGAGCTAGATGAGATTAGACAAGAAGCAATTTTAAGAACTGATCTAGTTCAATATCAAAGAGCTAAATGGCATGACAAGTACATCAAAGAGAAAAAGTTTCAAGAAGGAGATTGGGCATTGTTATTTGATTCCAAGTTTAAAGATTTCCAAGGAAAATTTCAGACTCATTGGCTTGGGCCATATGAGATTGAAAAGATCTTTAACAATGGAGCGGTAAGAATCAAGACCATTGATGAGTTTCAAACTCCTCTTATTGTGAATGGCCATAGATTGAAAGTTTATCATAAGCCACTCTCAAAAGAGGATTTTGTCAAAATGTTTCAAGAAATTTTTGCAATCAGGCTGGTACAGAAGAATTCTTCTTCTCCACCAGCCTAGCTTTTGTTCTTTTCAGTTAAAAAAAATAAATAAAAAAAAATAAAAAAAAAATATATATATATATATATATAATTGTATAAGCCTGAAAACCAATCACTGATTGGCAGTCTTATACAAAAAATATAGGGTGAAAATCAGGAACACCTGACACTCTATATTTTCCAAAAAAGATATCTCTCTCTCTTTCATTTCACAAGTTTTGTGACCATTCACTCCATTCCATTCCACTTCATTCGTTTTCATTTCACTTCATTTCACTCCATTCCACTTCATTTTATCCATTTCATTCCATTTCATCAATAAAAATCTTTTTCATGACCATTTCCATCTGGTCATTTGTCATCTGTTCATCTCCATTCATCCAAGTAATGGCTGTGTCAGTTTCCGCAACTGACATCTGTTTCCGCAGCTGACTCCAGTTTCCGCAGCTGACTCCAGTTTCCGCAGCCAGAAGCAGATTCCGCAGCTACAACTCTGTTTTCAAAAGAATGTACAGTCAGATGTTATTTCCATAATTATGAAATAAAATGCAGGTGAGAGGATAAAAAATGAAGACCTGGAGCATTCAAGACACCAATGAAGAGCAATTAGTTGAAGACCAAGGGAAAAGGCAAAGATTCCAAAGGTATGAATAAAATTTATTTCAAATAGCATTGAAAAACACATTTTTATATAGTTCTGAACCATGAGCTCTATCCATTATGTGCAATGATTATATTTAAAATTCCGTAACCTTTCACGATCTCCATATTATCCTCTCGCATTAATCCTCAAACGGTTCCATCATTAAAACCCCCGATCTTCACTCATGTTCCAATATTCCACCGGTGACAATGAGACGTATTTGATTTGACCACGGACTCTTACAGCCGCATAAATCCATAACCGTTGTTGAAACGTGCTCATATTTATTGTGTAGCCACCAAAATTCCAAACGCTGCCGAATGTATTATACTCTGTTAATTTCTCTGTCGTGCTCTCTGTTGTGCTCATGAAAACCCCTCTCTGTTCTGTTCACTCCATTCCGCTCTCTATTACGTTATAATCTGTATACCCACTCTCTGACATTTACCCATAGTCATTGTGCTCATCTCTGTGCATTCAATCGTTCTGTTTCCATTAAACCCTCACGCAGGCAAATTTGTGAAGAGCAGA
Source organism: Pinus albicaulis (assembly GCA_034641835.2). Lineage (NCBI taxonomy): Eukaryota > Viridiplantae > Streptophyta > Pinopsida > Pinales > Pinaceae > Pinus > Pinus albicaulis. Next base: position 267,488,008 of record CM076579.1, read on the forward strand.
AAAAAAAAATGGGTAAATTGCTAAGAGCAGAACCGGAAGGACCTAAGTTTATAGAGGGATATCCGCAAGTAAAGGAGATATTGAAGAAAGAAAATTGGCTACGGTTTATCCAGAAATTCAAAGGTTATCATAAAGAAGTGACAAAGGCATTTGCAAGGTCGTTTAATGGCTTGGAAGCAGAGATTGGAGACCTTAAGTTTGCGGTCAATGAAGCATCTATAGCAACAGCCACGGAACTTCTTCAGGAGGGTGAGCGTTGGTTTAAAAATAAAAGCATCAGTGATGAAGCATGGAGAATAATCTTACGAAACCAAGGTATGGACATAAATTTTTTTAAAAGAGGAATTCTTGTGCATGCATTGAAAGAGGAATGGGCTACTTTGCTGCTAGTTGTTCAGAAATTCATTACATGTGAAGGCCGTTTTGGGTCCATGTATATGTACCATACCAGGTTACTGATGAATTTTCTAGATAATCAAACTCTCAATCTTCCATATTTTCTATTCAATAGTTTGAAGAAAATGTCCGTGACTGTTCAGAAACATTTAGGAGATGTAGAACCCCATCTATATCACCACGGCCTTGTAAAAATTTTGATTGAAAAGGAGTTAAAGGGAAAGAAAGACACATGGGAACAATTTCTGGTTAGAAATTTCTTTGAGGAACCTCAGGAAATTCCTGAAGGTAGTACAACAAGAAGGAGTAGAAGAAAAAGAATAAATGATGAAACCCATATTACTCCTACTCAAGAAATTCCTGAAGGTAGCACAGCAAGAAGAAGTAGGAGAAAAAGAACAATTGATGAAATCCAAAATACTCCTACTACTGCAATTGAAAGAACTGATAGGGAAGAGAGACTGTCAAAGAGGAAGAAGAAATAAATCAAGGGTAAGAAGCCAATAACACCAAAAGAGAGAAAAACTATTGAGGCTATACATAAAACCCCTTCTTCCGAAGAAGAAGATCACCAAGTGTTATCTGAAAGATTAATTTATCTTCAAAAACAGTCCTCTATGGCCAAGAAGACAGAAAAAGGGAAACAAAAACAAAAAGATAGTGTACCACAGCGTGTGAGAAGAAGCAGCAAACTTAAGGGGAAATTGAGAAAAACGCAAATGAAGGGTCCTCATTTCATTGATTTGGGAGAGGAGACATCTGAACAGTCCCCAACTGACCATAGTCCATCTCAGTCAGTTAGTGAACCTGGTTCATTTCATTCTCAGTCATACATTGAACATACTCCATCCCATTCTCAGCAAGATGTTGATGTGAGCCCTTCTCAGCCAGATTTGGAAGATAACTCTCCTTCACGGCATTTTGGGGATAGCCCAATAAAAATGACACCTGATATAGACCCCAAGCAGCAGGAAGTATATGACTATATAGAATCTTTGGAAAAGGCAGCTACAGGTCCCAGTACTTCATCCATTCAGCCTCATTCAGTACAGGATGATTTAGTCCAATCACTAAAACAATAAATCTTTGAGCTAGAGCTTTTAAATAGGCACATCAAAAATGAAAATGAGACATTGAAGGAACAAGGTAAATTGGACAAAATCATCCATGATAATACCATGCTACATCTGGGAATATGGCAGAAAAAGAACAAGAAATTGAAAAGGAAATGCCAGAAGTTGAGCAGAGCACTGGTTAATATCAAATTTAGGTGCTTAATGAAGAAACCCAGAATGTTGGCAGCACCAAGGAAGAGGAGGAGAGGATTGGATGTGCTGGCTAAAGTGTCAAGGCACATGAACTAAGGAAGGAATATCAAAATTTTGGTTGCATGAGGACATGCAACACCTTCACAGTGGGGGTATGTTGAGTCTCAATTGTGCATCTTTTCCATACACTTTTCTATACCTTTTTCACTCACCTGAACCTCCCAAGTTGTCAATATCATTGTATGTTAATTGAAAAAGAGTATCTAACATGGTTTTTAACTATATTTTTGTGTCTGCTGTTTGATTTAGATTTTGTTCATTTAGTTGCGGAATCTTGCCACTTTCCGCAGCTGCTGCAACTTTCCGCAGCCATTTTGTGAAACTCTATGTTACAGGTGTCTACAGGAAAAACGAGCCACATGGGCAAGTCAGAAATGATGTGGACATGGTTCGTGTCCTATTGGCTCGAGAAAACTCATCTAAAGAAGCTGCGGTCAAAGGCGTCCACATGGAAGTCAACCATAGAGTCTCACGGTGACAAGACTCTGTTTCGTGTCACATGAAGGTTCATATGGCCGTTTCTGAGCTTGCGGAGGACAAGTCGACATCTGTACATGGCTCCATAGCCGAATTCAAGCATCCACTCCTCATAGATTTACTTTCCAACACGGCCATGATCCTAGATCCGTGGACGTAATGGTCTACGTGTTTTGTATTAGCATAAACTTTAGGAAGACAGTTATATTTCTTTTGTTATATATAATGCGTTTGCATACACATATAGAGTTAGTCGATGTTGGTCTCTGTTATCTTTTATTAGTCTGCTCTGTAATGTATTTACACTGCCTTTGAGCCGTAATACTACCTTACTGTTATGACTACATTTTAATATAAGAAGACTCTGTTTTCAGACTTAATTCGTACTTGAAGATTGTTGCCAAGGCTAGTGTAGAGGGCCCCTGCTCAGCTGAGGTTATGTGCATTATTGTATAGTTCTCATTTCATTTCTTTAAAGCTCATTGTACCATAATCCATTCACATGTTTATACATTGCATTTTTCATGATACATATGCTTCATTTCTGTTTATAAACTTTCATGCTTTCCATTTCACTTCTGTCTTTCGTGTTTTATGTTGTTAATCACTGATCAGTGTTCTTGTTTCAGGTTATAGATAGGCAGCCCAGGCATTTTCATAGCTTTTTGACTAATGACATGGGATTAACATTGTTCTGCTGCTAATTTGTTTTTTTTAGTTTCTGTTTAATTTCAGTACTGCTTTGTTTAATTCAGTTTTGCTCATTTTCTTCAGTAGTTAAATTTAGATATATTAAACTGCTCATAACATCTTCAGTTGCCTCCGAAAGCCACAGCTGGACTGATGGTGAGGGATTGTATTATGAAATGTGTGGTTTAGTATTAGTTTCCTTTCTGCAAATTTAGATATATTAAACTGCTCATAACATCTTCAGTTGCCTCCGAAAGCCACAGCTGGACTGATGGTGAGGGATTATATTATGAAATGTGTAGTTTGGTATTAGTTTCCTTTCTGCAAATTTAGATATATTAAATTGTGCATGACATCTTCAGTTACCTCCGAAAGCCACAGCTGGACTGATGGTGAGGGATTGAATTATGAATGTATGATTTCATATTATTTTACTTTCTGCAAGTTAGATATCAGTTACTCAAGTTGTTTATGGTTACTTCCGAAAATCATAGTTGGACTACTGATGAGGGATCAGAAGACAAATTGATGTAATTTGATTTAGATTTACTTTATTGCAACTTTTGGATTTCTTTCAGCATAATTTATTTTGTGTTTAGACAGCAGCAAGAATAGTTTGGCTTCATGATCACTAGTTCACTGTTTTGATTCATTAGATTAGCAGCATCTTTTCATTTCAGCAGCGCATTTTCATTTCCTTTCAAGTATTGTCATTGTAATTTTCAAATTTCTTTTTAAGTTTCAAGTTGGTAAATCATTATAGAGGATATCATTTCCTTGAACAAACATAACCATACTTGTTTTCATTTTAGAATTTCCATTTCATCTTAGAAAACCAAAAACGACAAAAAGTTAAGAAATAGGTTATCTTGCACATATAGTGCACCGCACTTCATCAGCTTACGAATCCCAGATTGACAAATTAAATGCAACAATTTAGGACACACTAAATTGACCAAACAATAAGGTTTAGGTTGACTTGGTGGGGTGGTAGTTGGAGGATCAAGGTACCAAAATGGAAGCCCAATGGTCAAGTTAGGAAGAGAGAGGGTGGCCATGACAGGTTCCGTATAGATTCCTGGTGGATGGACTAGGAACGATATCTAACCGGAGGGGTAATGGCCAGGTGGGATGGCTCCTAAATGGTTAAGGCCTCGAGGAATCGACCCCAGAGGATAAATAGGCTCATGACTACTAGCTAAAGGGCCAGGAGGAGGAGGTCCAAGAGGTTGCATCGAAGGACTAGGAGATGGTTGCAGAGGGCAAGAGGGTTACTGACTAGTCAAGGCGGGCCTCTTGAGAGAAGCCCGAGATGATTGCATCATGAAAAAATTCGATGAGTTGGGATCAGAAATAGGAGGAAGAAGACCAGGGAATGTACCAAGCAAGGAAGAGTCCTTGTAGATGCCAGGTGAGACACTAGTCAAAGGGTTGACGGTTTTCTTTTTGGCTACCGAGGAGATAGTGGACTCAGGGGAGGTCTAAGACTTTGGCTCGTAATATGTCAACTGGTCAATGGTGACTATCTTTCCGTTATGGGGGAATGACATCTTGCGGTGAAATGTGGAAGCGACAGTAGACATCGCATAAGTGTAGCTATGACCCAAAATAATGTTGTAATCCAAGGGAGCATCTATGACTTCTACATCAACGCAAACCATCTGGCCCGCAAGAGTGATAGGAAAATTGCGGAATAAGCCAATGGGCTTGGAGGCATGGCCATCCCACGCTCGGAGAGTTATCGTGGAAGGGTCTGACTCAGGAGATCCGAGTTGTTTGCAAACCAAAGTGAACATCACATAGGTGGATGCCACCTCATCAATAATGCACCGAGAAACGTTGGCGTTCCGGATCTTGACTGGGATTTGGAAAGCGACGGAAGAAGGGAGAGGAGGATGTTCTGACTGGTCAACATCAAATACGATCAATTGATCATCGAAAGGGTCTACAACGCCCATTATAGACAGAAGATATTTTCGTTGTGAAGGGCACAACTGGAGGTGTTCCAGCATTGAAATGTCAACAGGGGATTGTGCCAAATCATCAACTATGCTATACGAATGGGAGAATTTGCCAAAAGCAGCATTTCAGTGTAGTGGACGCTTAGGGATCTTGGTATGGACCTCTGCCCTAGGCTGAGGGATCTTCAAGGGACCATTAGGTGTCAAAAGAGGCTCTGTAGAGACCGAAGGAGGTGGCTCAGGGACAGACGTAGCGAGAGGCTTGTTGTACTGACGGGACCGAGTATGAAGATTGATGTCTACGGTTGAAGGTTGATCAGATTTCATCATGAGAATCTAGTCATCGGGGGTACCAAATGGCAAGGGTTGGGTAACAGTGTGGTATACAGGAGGTTGGGCAAAGAAAGGAGGCATGATGTATCCTGAATGCGTGCTACCAAGACCGGAAGATGTGCAAGGGGTGCTGGCCTTTTCCTGAGGAAAATTAGAGCTCATGGGAGGTTGAGAAATGATGAAACACACACGGAACCAAGGAAAAAGAGATCAACAAGGGCAGGGAGGTGTAGAATCAAGTGATTACAATGTCAAAACAAGGGCAAGGAGGTGCAAGATCAAATTATTTCAATGTTTTAGAGTCTTTGCTTGGCGGTGTTAACCAAACCCTTTCTCACTTAGTATGTGTGTGTAAAAGTGTGTAAATTTTAATTTTTAAACCCAGACATTTGTAGAGAAAAGAAAAAATGTGTTGTAGAGCTGTGAATAAACCTGCAAATGACAGTATATAGGCATGCAAAATAGAAAATAAAGAGCTAGCAATGTAATAATCTAAACCCAAGGAGGTGGGTCTCTCAAAAATTAGTCTATAGGTGAGAAAAAAACTAGCTTAAACACACTAAAAAGGGCTAATAGATCTTGGGTCAAGATGGATAGAGATCTAAAAGACAAAATCTTCTGGAAAGTGGTGCAGAAAACAGCAAAAAATCAGAGGAAAATTGTTGTAAAAAGAGGTGGCGAAAGGCTATCTCTAGGAGGTAAGCAGAGTGCCCCCTAATGGAAAACAAAAAAAAATCTAAATGGGAAGATTTGGATGGATAACAAGGCGATCTGAAGTGGATCTGAAAATGAGGCATTAGATCTAAAAAAATGGCTAAAGATTCTGAAATTTCAAACAACCTGCAACGAAAAACACTCTTCCACAAAAAGTGGAGGGTACTGAAGCCCTATTGGGCTAGGTTCCCACTTAGTTGAGCGAAACAGAACTAGTACAAGTCCAAAACAGGTGGAGACGGAGGTCAGATAACCCTGAACAGAGTCTAAAAAAAACCTAGAAAACTTTCAAAAAAATCCTTGCAGAAAGTCCAAGTCGCATTTTTTGGCTTGTTTTCAGCAGAGGTCGCAATTTTTGGGCAATAAAGTGCGCCCTGGAGGTCCAGGTTGCAGGTTTTGGGCAGAAAAGCATGACCTGCACTTTCGACACTCTCGGCGGTAGGTTTCGGAAAAAAATGTCATCTCAGCTACGGCTGATGTCGTTCACCTACACAATGGGTCCGAAAACACACAGAAGTTAGAATTTTTATTGTTTTAGGGTTTTATGGATTAAAAACAACATCAAGAATAAGCAAAACAATAGGGCTAAAGAGAAATCCTAGGGCCTGAAGTAGCTGGATATGCAAGGATCAGAAAAACTACAATGGTCATAATGGTAAACCCATGTGGAGTCGCCAGTTGTTAGTATGAATATTTATTTGAAGTGTATGAAAAAATACCACTTTAGCTACGCATAACTTATAGCCCTTACAGCAGAAATGACTGCTAATATCTTTAGATCTGTAATTCGATGATCAAGACAAATGCTGCAAAAATCTAGATCTACGCATTAGAAGACATTAAACAGTAGAAAAATAATATTTACTCCATAGATCCAATAGACAAGAAAAGAATATATCCAATGAATAATTTTATTAATGGCACCTGGGAGGAAAACACAAGAGGGTTTTCTCTGTTCTCCTCAATGGGATGGGTTCTTGTGAGTCCTCAGCACTTCAGATTTAGAACTTCTCTCTCTTGATGGTGTAGAAAACCCAGACAAAAATGGAAAAGTATGGCTATGATAATGGATCAATAGCCACACCAAGTGTTGAGATCTAGAGTGATCTTTAGGCAACAAAAGGTGACAAATGAATGGGAAAACCATTCTATTTATAACAAAATATATAGTTAGTCTAGAGATTGGTGCATAATTAAAATATTATTAACCAAATCTAGATCCAAATTTTATGGAATATTTTATTATATTTGTTGGAGGGAAAAGGAATTTGTCTTGAGTCAAATCCCCTTATTTGTAAATAATAAATAAATAAGTGATTTTTTTATCATTTTAAGGATGTGGTTGGGTAATAATAAATAAAAAAATGATTTATTTATCATTTTAAGGATGCAATTAGCTAATAATAAGTAAATAAATTATTTATTTATCATTTTAAGGATATGGTTGAGTAATAATTAAATAAATAATGATTTATTTAATTATTTATGGGTGTTTTAGTTATATTTAACAAAGACTATTATTTAATAAGGTTTAAATAACTAATCTTGAGGAAATAATAAGATAAATGATGATTTATCTAATTAATTTCCTTGTTTTGGGTTAAATATGAACATGAATATTAATCAAACTACTGTTTAATTAATTATTCTATGAGGAAAAACAAACAAATATCGATTTATTTAATACTTCCTCATGAGGTTTCCTGTTTAGACCATAAAAAACTTAATAAAGGTGATTTACTAAGTTATTTTTATAGTGAATGTGATTTTACTTGGGGTAAAATTGGTCTTACCTGATGTACTTGGGTCCAGCTAATACCAATGGATTAGATGACCAAAAAATGGTGTAACACTAGTGATGATGAATGACCTACGTACCATCTTCCATTGCACCCCATGACAGTGTCAAATCAAGAGAAGACTGAATTAAGAGAAAATATCAGAGAGGAACGATACCAAGAATGGTTGAATCAACCATAGATTCAATTCCCAGCACGTCCAGATTCACCAATTAGGAATGACTACATAAATAGTATTTCTTCACAAGCTTGCAATGGAGGCAATCAAATAGAGGTTGGTATGGATGATTAATTAAGGGATACGACTGCCATGCAGACAATGTTGTTAGATGCATTCCAAAACGATGATCAGCTAGGGGATGATGCTCATATCGTTGACACCTTTTTCGAAAGCCTTAAATTTTCTTCCACCACCCCTCTTTAGACCTGGTGGTTAGTCAAAGCCTACCCAGTTGGGGACAATGATGTTACTATACAACTTGAAAGAAAATTTTGGCTTGTCAAATGCATGTTTCTCGAAAATTTTGAGGTAAGTTACCATAAATTACTCCCTTTTATAAATTTGAAATATAATCAGTACACTACAATGAACATTACAAATGGTAAATTTTATGACCGTTAATAATTATATTGACATTAATGTACATTTATTAATATATTTTTCCATGATCACCAAATACATTTTATTCAAAGATAAGGTTCTTCTGAGTGATAATGTCTTGCCTGGTAGCTGTGAAGAGGCAAAGAAATTGTTGAAAATGTTGGGTGTTGAGTACATATCATATCATGCATGTCCAAATGATTGTATTCTATATAGAGGAGAATATGCAGACAAAGAGATGTGTCCAAAAATTGGGCATGACAGATATGATATATCAAAAAATAAGGGTAAATCATGTATTGGTCCTCCTTTTATGATATTGAGGCACATGCCTATAATCCTAAGGATTCAAAGGCTCTTTCGTTGTGAAGAATTAGCTATGTTGCAGGGATGGCATTCCCCACACATAAGTGAGTTGGGAGTTATGCGAATCCCAACTGATTCGATAGCCATGAAGCGAATAGAGGATACATGACCCGAAAATTCAAGGATGAAGTATGAAGTCTACAACTCAGCATAGCCATGGATGGCATCAACCCATATTCCCTCCAGAACACCAACTATTCTACTTGTCCTATAGTAGTGATCAATAACAATATCCCCCCATGGTTTTCTGTGAAGAATGAACATCTTATGTTGGCTCTCATAGTCCCTGGTAAAAGACAAGTGAAGAATATGGATGTTTACTTACAACAACTGGTAGATGAATTGAAGGAATTATGGGATGGGATAAATGCATACAATGTATCAAGACCCATCATAGAAGAGAGGAGTTTTAAATTGTATGGCATATGTGTTTACATGACACATGATTATCCAGGATTAGGAGTTTTCTTTGGTAAATTACATGTTTAATGTATTGATTTGTTTATATAAGTAACAATATTCTTTCACATATTGGTTATTTAATTCATTTTAATATTTTTTCTAATCTTCATGATATTCTATAATGTGTCATTCATATTAATTAATGTATACAAATATAATCTCACAGGTCTTGTAAAAAAGGGTATTTTGGATGTAAATGTTGTAGACCTTCTCTGAAAGCTAGATGGTCCAAGGACCTACGAAAGCCAGTGTATGATTACTCTAGGGTGTTCCTACCAGAAGAACACCCTTACAGAAGAGTAGCATCCACTTTCAATGGTAAATGTGAGAGAACCCAAAGGCCTCCAATAATGACACCAGTTGAATGGCTTAGAGCACATGAGAGAGAGAAGGAGAAGGAGTTCATAGAAATGTTCGATCCAAATGGGGAGCCTATGTTCGATGATCTAGATTTCTTCAACACCTATGTTGAGAAATTTCCCATTGGGATGAAAAGGAAATCTATCTTTTATGACCTCCCATATTGGGAGCATCTTAATATTACCCACTTATTAGATCCCATGCATATATTTAAAAAAAATTCATCTTATTTATGGAGGCACATATCATCGAAACAAAGTGACACATTTGTTGTTAGGAAAGATCTTATTACTTCAAAAACTAAAATGAAACATTGGCTAAGACAATTAGAAATTACCGGATCATAAGCAGGCAATGGTCCCTCTAATTCATGGTTTTTCAAAGAAGGTGATGTCCCATGGATTTAAAAAAAAAATGATATATCTTTGGCAAAGGAAGTTATAATGGATGTGAGGGTGCCAACTTCATGCGGGTCTTCACTACGGCGGTGCTTCACCATGGATGACCATTTGTCGAGGTTGAAATCGCATGACCATTTGAATCTTCTAAGAGTACGTATAATGTCAAAAGCATAATTTTATTATTTTTTATATTAATAAATTTTATCCCATACGGGGATCATAAAACATAACTAATTTTGTATATTATTTCACGTGTTTATAACTTTGCAGTGTCATTATCCTTTATTCGTGCGTACATATGTGAAACATGAATTCCCTCAAGACCTAGGACGTGCCATATCTAAATTATCTGCAATTGTATGTTGGATCACATCAAAGGAGATTCATGTGGCTAGCATTCCACGGTGGCATCAAGAGATAGTTGAGATTGTTTGTATGTTTGAGAAGGAACTGCTGATGAGTTTCATGGACTTACGGGTTCATATTATAATCCACCTAGTAGATGAGGTTGAATTATTTGGGGTGGTTTCTTGTAGTTCAATGTTCTTCTTAGAGAGGTACATGAAGAAATTGAAAGGTTTTGTTCAACAAAGGGAAAAACCCGTGGGGTCTATGGAAGAGAGGTACATATCATATGAGTCTTTCTATAATTCCACTGAGTACATAAATTAGATCAACAATAGACTAGGTGCGGTGATTTGGGACGATGAAAGGAATGAAGACAAAAGAGAAGGGGAGTTTCTCCAAACGAGTGGAAAAAAGTGTTTGATAAAGAGTAAGCGACTTATAATTTTTCAAATTTACAAAAAGTAAATAATATTCATGTTTAACTTCGATATAATGTATATTTTGATGTCTAAGTACTATATAATGTTGGTTTGATTTCATCAGCAAATGCAAAAATTGAAGCGATCAATAAATTCATTCTTTACAATTCTGAAGTGACACAACCATGGGTCGAATTGTACGAAAAAAGAGGATGAAATGGGATAGTGACAGGAAAGAATTCATATGGTTGAATGGTAGAAGTGTGCGTTATCCTGATCATTTAAAAGAAAATATGCCAAAAATATTCCCCAACAATTGGGTTGCTGACCAAATTAGAGAGAAATACAGTGCTACCGGTCATTACCAGCGTGCTGAAGAGGATGCGCTAAACGTAGGGATTGGGTGCAACAACTCGTTAATAATATTTTTTATTTATATGTAAATTTGAAACTTTTATTAAGACATCTACATTTCATATTTTAACTGTTGGGTTATTATAAGACACATGACACTATGATTTTTTTAACTTTTTTATAATAGGTGCATTTGTTCCCATCTATGTGGGCATATGGACACCATTTTCGCACAGAAAATTTCGATGATGGAAACATCACACAAGACTGTCGAGTGGAAGTCGAGTTCAATCAATCTAGTCGATCTAACTACCGTGATCAAAACCTAGTACGAGGGACGTTAGTTTACATCGGAAAGATACAATAGATCATTGAAGTGGGTTTCTCTTCTTTCCAATGTGTTATTTTTAGGTGAAAGTGGTGGGACACCTTTGATCAGAATAATGTAAAGGAAGATTGCGATAGTAGGCTGATATGTATGAAATCTAGAAAGATGTGGGATGAAGCTAAGGAGCCCTATGTTTTCCCTAAACACTGCAACCAGGTGTTTTTTTTACCCAGATGTGTTGGATAGGGATTGGTGGTTCGTATTGACACATGACCGTAGATAAAAACATATTTTTGAGAACAATAGTGTTATCATTCCATGCGAGATGGAAGATAATGAGGGTGATCATGAGAACCAAGATTGATATGGTACATGTGTTATTTCATCAATATTTATAATTTTTAAGATGTGTTTTTCGAAACATTATAATATGTATTTTGAATTAATTGGTAATTTTCATTGTGTTAATGTTAAAATAAATAATTCACTTGATAATTATTTGCAATTATGTTTATCTCAAAAACAATGGTGTACTACAGAAATTAGTTCTTTTTTTGTATCCAAGATCATCATAAAATAATGATAATTCTAAAGTACATGAATTTATTTGCATTATTTTCTAAAATTTATTATGTTACAATAAATCATATTATTCTAGATTTATTATTTTACAATTATTTAAAATTTACAAATTTAAAAATTTTAATAAATTCATTTCACATTAATACAATTAAAATTTTGCAAATATTTTACATACAATTACAATTACAATTAAAATTACAATTACAATTACAATTACAATTACAATTTTACAATTTCACGTACAATTACAATTACAACTACAATTTTATAATTTTACATATATACAATTACAATTTTACAAATTAAAAAATTACAATTACAATTACAATTTTACAAATTTACATATATACCATTATAATTACAATTTTAGAATTTTACATACAATTAGAATTACAAATATTACAATGTTACAATATCATGATCATTTAGTATTAAATTAATTAATAAACATCACGTTCATGATAACCATCGTACAAACATCATATTTGACTAAAAAGCACATTCAAAATCGCTAACATCATCATGATCATGACCATCTAACAAAACACAATTAACATTATATATTAACATATTCATCACAACACAAACATCAAATATACATCTCATGTTAAATAACTCATGCTATCATCTCATACACATTAAATGCACGTATCTAACATGTCCTAACAATATACACATTATGATGATCACCAACATGTAAATTAATTACAAATGCAACATGAACATAAAATACATGGACCATATATATATATATATATATATATATATATATATATATATATATATATATATATATAACTGAATAATGTTAAAAATATAAAACTGTAATATAAATGTCATGGATCAGCTAGTGATAGTACAACATCAATATCAGTACAAGTGGAGGCCTTCTCAGTCAATGATGCAGCCTCGACGGTCGATAGTCCAGCCTGCTCATGATCATGAGTACTGATGGATGTTGTAGGCTGCTGACTGGACGTGGCCGATGGTCCAGCCTCATCTCCATGATTACTGTTGCTGGATGCTAGTGGAGGCTCATGCTCATCTGACGCAACGTGCGGTGAATGATCATGAGATGAAGAGTCACTGCTCATGGACTGTCCATCACCTGCTACGTCACAACCATGCCTATAACGTTGAACAGTCCTCGTCAGTTGCGTAAAAGCTGTCGTAACTCCTACGACATGATGCATCAAGTTGTACATGTCACACCGCATGCCTCTCCACATCTGTAATAGCCTATCATTGGATTTTATGTCTCTGTAATGAGTAGGCCTGATGCCTGCCTCAAAAATAAATGCACTGAGTTGGTCACCCAAATCCATCCGGTATCTATCATCATGTCGACTGTGCCTAGCACCGACCTCCAAATGATAATGGGAATCTGGCATGCCATTATCAACATCACGATCCATACCTGGATCATGTGGTACTGGTTTCAGCATCTCCTCGCCATCAAAAGAGCCAATTTATGCAAAATATATACTAGTACACAACAATAATTAGATAATTTCATTACATAATTTAATAAAAACAAGTTAAAGAACATGCCAAAATAGCTTTAAATATATAAAATAGTAATATTAACTCTATCATCTGGCAGCTCATCAGCTATGAAGAGGATGTTAGCACACCCTCACCAATCCAAACTCGCATAAGGACAGGGGACCATAACGAAGGGATGCTCATCAACACTGGCTAGCAACTCCAGTGCACCCTACGATATCCTCACGAAAAGCTCAGTGTCACCCCTCTTGGGCATCATCTTCCCCCACATGTGCATACGTGCCTCAAACATCATCCTACGAGGCTACCAAAGAAAAGTAGGCCTCGTCTCTATAAACCTATGAAAAAATAAACAAAAAATATCTGAAGCAAAAGGGAAGTTCACCCTTCCTTGTGCATGAGCACGACATCTATCTAAGGTTGTACAGAATTGCTGCAAAAAAATGGCAGACCACCTGACAAGTCGTGGCTCCTGTACTAAAGAATCAACATAATATAGAACTGGGCAACTAATGCATTTCCCGTCACTAGTGTTGTGAAAAATGTTCGAAATGATAAGTGAGAGACACTACACCTCCTCCCTACCAAATGCACCAATACGTAACTGACCACCAACAACCCGAAACTCTGTAGGAGACAATACAGTTTCTCCAATGTATCTCCACAAATAAACTGACTGACTCCCTATTACATAGCCAGCTGGAACCTTTGGGAATGAGGGAAAATCCACCCCTCTCCTCGATAGCCCTGTAATGGAGTATATATCCTCCTCACTGGGCATGTACCACTGGTTGATACCAACTCGGAAATTCTGTTGTTGAGCATTCCACCTTCAGATAAGATGTCTCAAAAATAAAGTATGTCCCTTTATGGATGTAGCCTCCTCATAGAACTTGAGGAGGTCTACCTGCCTTAGGAGCCCCTGCGCAGCTACTATAATGGGAAAGGGTACACATCTCTCTCTCTTTCTCGTGCCTCCCACAGGCGAACCATGTTATACTGCTCCGCTTGTTGTTGTTGTTGTTTCCCCTCTTCTCTCCTTTCACGTCTCTAAATGATTGACATATTAAACAAATTTTTTTTTTATTAAATGAGACATGTATTTAGAAATATACATATATAAAAAAAAAAATTGAAAACAAAATAAAAAAATAGTCGGTGCGCCGAAAACATAGTCACGCACTGGTATCGGTGCATCTTTCTAGGGAACACACTGGCCTCGTTGCACCTAATAATATTAATTGCCCTGATGATGGTGCTCCAGAAGAATTTATAGTGCACTGTTGACTATGTACAGTGTCAGGAGGGCAGTGCACTGATGAAACTCTACACCCCGGGGCATATAGTTAAGTCAGAGAACCGACCTCCTACCATCGTGACATAGTGAATGATGCGGCCTTTGACAAGGTCGCACTGTTGACCTAGGTGAAATATTGAAAGTCGTGTGCTAACAAAAATAGCCACCCTGGGTCTGCTATTTTAGTGAACGCACCACATCGTAACTATTCCTCTAGGTCAATGGTGCGGATGGATAACCGACCACACCAAATTTAAAAAAAAAAATTAAAATAACACAGTGCGCCTTCGGTACTGCCCCAGAACCGGTGTAGATACCGTTAGCACCAGTTTACCAGGCTACACCATTGACAGTGTGGAATAGCATCAACATGGTGCATTTTTAAAATTACCAGCCCTGGGGCAGATAATTTAGTCAAGGCACCATGTTGCTTCTTTTCCACATTGTCAATGGTGCGGCCTGGTAAACAACCACACCGCGATTTCTAAATTTTTTTAAAAATAACATGGTGCACCTATTGGTACTGCCCCAAAACCAGTGCAGATACCGTTTGCACTAGCTTCAGTGCAGCCTATAAATTTATAGGTAGCACCACAAACCGATGCAAAAAAATTCCTTTTAAATGGTTAATTTTAATGTTATTTGAAATTCTAATACGCTAGAAGTCTTAATTATGGAAAAACGAGAAAAATACCTGTACATTTGCTCGTCGAGGAGGCATATTGGCTGTAGAATTTGAAAAATAAACATTTTCCATCGTTTTGCAAAATTCAAGCTGGAGATTGGTGGGCAATGCACAGCAGCAGTGTGTGCAATGAGTGCAATGGGAGCACCGATGTCAGGGTGACTTAGACAGGGATTAATTGCACCGGTGCTTGAGAGCTGTATAGCACTGAAAAAAGTGAAAAATGCAGTTTTTTGGCTGTAATTTGTTTTTTATTTAACCTTGTTCTCATGCGCGGGATTTTATAGGCACACTAGTGCGTTTTCTTCATTCCGCACCGAATGGTTTCTGTTTTCACACGCTTTTTATGAGGCACCAGTGCGGACAGTTTGTAAAGCACCAGTGCGATACAGTAATACAACACACTGGAAGGGTCGTACGGAGCACACGATGTGCGGTGTGCCAATGTCTTGTGCGACTTTTTGGCCGTAATTTTTTTTTATTTAATCATGTTCCAGTGCATGGAGTTTATGGCCGCACTGGTGCGTTTTCTTCATTTCATGCTGGGCGGTTTCTGTTTTCGCACACTTTTTATGACGCACCAGTGCAGATTCTATGTAAAGCACTAGGGCATTACAATAATAAAATGCATCGGACAGGTGTGTACGGAGCGCATGGTGTCCACGGTGCCAATATGTTGTGTGGTTTTTTGGCCGTAATTTTTTTTTTATTTAACCTCGTTCTGGTGCACGGATTTTATGGGAGCACCGGCGTATTTTCTTCATTCCACATCAGGAAGTTCCTTTTTTCACGTGCTTTTTATGAGGCACCAGTGCGAATGTGTTGTAAAAGCCCAGTACGCTACAAAAATGAAACACACCGGGCAGGTGTGTACGGAGCACACAGTGTCTAGTGTGCCAATGTTTTGTGTGCACTGGTGCTTTCTCGTGTTGAATGCACCGGTTTGTTTTACGATGATAAGCACACCGTATCAAATACATCCACAAACACCTCCACCACCAACCTCCTCTACTAACCTCCACTAGAAATGGATGTCTGGGGTATTTTTATAAGGGGTTCGTAAAAAAAATCCGCTAGAGGGTCTTTTCCTTGTAGTGTGAGAACATCTTATGAGCCTCCATATTCAAGGAATAGTCTCCTTGCACCATGATGGTGTCATCCTCCAATCCTGCAGCATCCTCACTTAGCATAAGATGAGATGTGAGAGTGGGTAATAATGATAGTTGGAGAATGTCTCCCTCCTCCTTGAGTCTACCCAAGACTCTTTGCACTATATCATAGCCCTCCAATTTCCCCACTCCTCTTGGATCTAAGATGGGTGCAACATATTGTGAGACATATCTCACCAAATCCGGATTAGGGGGCCTCCCAGGTGGTTTGCCATAAAACAGTGTTGTCTCATGGGTTAACCTCATATGCATAATAGATGGGATTACCATGTCCTTTCTTCCACTGCGCAAATCCAACTATGTTTTTTGTGTGAAAGCTTCCTGATAATTGGGTACCACTCTTATCTGTGCAAGAGTCCCTCTAATTGGAGCAATGGCTCCATCCTCACCTCCTGGTGGCGGTGGATCATCTTCTGCTTGAGGTTTCAGAATCACAGCAAATTGAAGCCGATAGATACTTCATGGATGACCTAGACCTTCATAGGTGATTGTGGTTTTCATGTGCCCCGGGATTGAGAATAGGAATGGCAATGAGGATTATTCCCATAAAAACTTTAATATTAGCTAAATTATCTGATTCTATGGTATTAATTCACAAAACCACAATTCAAAACTTTATCATAAAAATTTGAGCTAGTTTTATGGCTAAGGATAACATGTGTGAATTTCAACTTTATATCACAAAAAATTCAAAAATCTCAAGTATGTTGATCTTTATTAACTTTATACTAACCAAAATTCAAATATTTGATCTTCCTTTAGAATTTGAAATTTCTCATTATGCAACCTACACCAAAACCATGATTGATTTCCCTTATGAAAGAGGAATGAGAGATCATATAGAGTTAGAATATAAACCCATTGTTACACCTTGGTTAACTATAAGAACATGTAGCACACGAGGCTACATAGTTGAGAACCTCAAACTACACAGCCAAAATAAGGTGATGATGACAATGCCTGCAAAAGTACTAAATAACCAACCACTCAATGAACCAGACATGAAGTTTCAGTTTGAAAAAGACTCAAAACATCACAAAAATACCACAGGTGGTCAACAATATATATTCATAAATATCAAATAACCAACTTCCCTTATGAAAACCACACCAAAACCATGATTGATTTCCCTTACGAAAGATGAATGAGAGATCATATAGAGTTAAAAGATAAACCCATTGTTATACCTTGGTTACAAATAAGAACAAGTAGCACACGAGGCTACATAGTTGAGAACCTCAAACTACACAGCCAAAATAAGGTGATGAGGACCATGCCTCAAAAAGTACTAAATAAGCAACCACTCAATGAAGCAGACATGAAGGTCTGGTTTGCAAAAGACTCAAAACATCACAACCACACCACAGGTGAACAACAATATATATTCATAAATATCAAATAACCAACTGCCAAACGTAGCAAACACACTAGCTTTTCTAATGTAATACCACTTACGACACATCCAATACATAGAAAACCAAGACAATAAATCAATTAACCAGTTGAAAATAAAAACAAATTTGAACTGTAGGTTTTAACCCTGTAGAGAAATTATCTACAAACAAATTCTTAAAAACAGAAAATAAACAATAGCGAGAGCATAAAAAATAAAACAAATACACACAAAGATTTTTCCCCTGCATCCCAAATTAGGACTAGGAGCTTGATTTTTCATTATATTCATTTCAGTGTTACAACACATATATATACATGCTGAAGCATTCATAAACCCCAATCCATTAACCTTGGATTAGAACATAACCATAGTTCCCTTGACCATATCTACAAAATACGAGGGGGCGAAAGCTATCATTCCACAAAACCATATGCAAATCGATGCACAAAACCATAGGCGAGTACGACCATCTAAAATAGAGTCCAAAAATTTATTCCCAGGGCATTGCCCCAAACGCCGTGCAAGGGGCTACCCCTCCCTGCAAACCCCTATACAAGGGAGGATTTCACCCTTTTTTCACCTAGTGAAACGAATAGGGAGGGGCTATTGGCCCCCCCGCACGTGTGACTATTCATGGAAAGAAAATAACACACACATAACATTCTCCCACTTGAAGTTTTCTTTCCACAGGAGGCCACAAGAGAGCTTATTCATTAGTCCAGCCCTAAAAATACCATTGTTTCTCTACACCAAGAGAACTTTTGATTGCTCACAGACTTCATCAATGCATCTGCAACATTCTTCAAAGTGTCCACCTTTACCAGCAACACCCTTTTATCCTCAACCATGTCTCTCACAAAGTGATATTGAACATAAATGTGCTTTGTCTTTCAATGATAAGCAGGGTTATTAAACAAGAAAATTTCACTTTGGCTATCATTATCTATCCTTATAGCTTGTTGCACCAACCCCATAATTGAACACAATCTCTACAACCAAACTGCTTCCTTGATTGCATGAGTGGCTGCCATGTCTTATGCCTCTGTAGTTGAAAGAGCCACTATAGACTGCATTTTAATCATCCAACTAAATGCACCCCCAAATAGGCTAAACGCATACCCATGTGTGGATCTTAATTGGTTCAGATATCTAGCCCAGTATGCACCAACAAAACCATGGATGTCCAAAAATCTCTCCAATCCTGGTCTTCCCTCGTAACACAAGCCATAATCACTAGTGCCACACAAATATCTGAAAACCCACTTCTGTAATGTTCCCATTTTAGCACATGGCTAAATGGAACATTAGAATTTTGCTTTTATAATATTGCAGCTAAATAAATGGGTAAGGAAGCCCATGGTGATGAAAAACATCAATAAAATCCCTCACATTATGAAAGAGGAGCATCATTGGAGCTTGTTTGCACACCCCATGTGTGAAAAGGGTTAATTGCAAAAAGGACTAGGTCATGTTGACCAAGTCAAACTGCGCAATAGATGGAGGTGTGGCTTGCTTGGGAAGCCTACTAAATTGCATGAGGAGGAGGAAACCCTAATGTGTGGGGTCCATGGCTAAGGAGCCTTCATTTGCATAAAAGGAGGGGAAAGCAACCATTTTGAGCTAGCTTGGATATTTCAAATTGCTTTCCATAGTTGCACACTGTGTTAGTTGTGCTACTCAGCACAAGGGATTTCTTGTTCAAGAATTCCATCCCTTCTTGAGAAGCTCTTGAAGGTCTGATCTTCATCTTCTCCACATCTTGGCTCAAGGCCAAACCTATTCGTTTCAGTGCAGTGATTCTTGTAGCAAGAGCCATTGTGTTGTTGGGGTTGCAGTGGAGGTTCTCACATCATCATTCTAGAGCTCAGATTTCAGAGGAGGAAGATTTTATGCATTTGAGATATCAATAGGGGAGATATCAGCTCCATTTCTCATATCTTGGCAGGAGGCCAATCTCTTCCCATCACCTACAGTGCAGCTCCTATCCTTGACTGCGCAGTTCTTGAGTGCAATTATAGTGAGGGGTTGCACCAGCATTTTGGAGGGTGAGATCTTTGGTGAAAGGATCAGCCTTTCACTCTAGATTTCCATTAGAGGAGGTATATACATTTTATGCAGCATTATTCATCCATCTCCTTCATGTTCTGATTTTAGAGTTGCAGCTGCTCTAGCAACTTCGACATTTCTACAGATTTTCCATTTTGTATGTATTGTATCCAATCCCTTTATGGATTGTTTATTATAGTTTCCACGGGTTTAGATCCATCTCCCCCTTATTTATTTGACCTTATTATTTCCATATATTCATTGTATCATCATTTTGCAGCAATCTTCCTTTAGTTACTGTGCAGTCATAGTTGGGCATAATATATGTAGTAGTGTATTTCATGTTCATTGTTCTTGTGTCTATGCTTTAGCTTGAGTGATCACTTCCTCAAGGTCTTGTACACATTTTTGCTACCATATTATCAATGAGAAGACTATGAGGGTTTATTGCATTTCTAAATTTTATGCATTCACTGTTATTTTCTAGCTCATGTGAATATATTGTTGTAGCTCACTCATTTGAGCAAGATCTTCCTGAAGGAAGAAATATTCGCATACCTATAGGTAGAGTCTAAGAAAGGGCCAAGAAGCTGATGCAGGGGCATTAGACACTAGCCATAAATGTAGGAGGTTTTGTCCACATGTTGTGGCTAGTGGGGTTCGAAAACATTTGAATTGTAATAGCTAGGTGTCAATACCTTAGCTGACTGCTTCATTTAGATTAGTTAGAATTTGTAGAAGTCGAATAGTTAGGTTCAGTCCATCTGTCATGTTCCAGTTAGTTGAATAATTGTAATTAGGCTTTTGATTTCCTAAACGGTCCTCATAAAGGAACCGAAGAGACACATTGTAATGTATATAAATTGTATCCCTCGGATGTATTGAAGGAGGGAGGGAGGAGATATTTCTAAAATAAAATCTGTGTGCTCACAATTGCTTCAGCTAAATAAATTCAGTGTGCATTGGCCATCGAATTGTCTCGAATCCTTATTTGCAAAGAATTTGTTTAATTCTGAGGTGATTGAACTCTGTGTGTATACAATTACTGATTTGAACTATCATATAGATTCCACATCCCTCTGTCTATCGTTTCTCTCAAAATTATCCGAACAAACCATGTTGAATTAATCCCACCCGCGGGTGAGACCTGTGTAGAGAAACCCTGGTCATGAACTCTGTTTAATTGATAGTATAATTCCCACGTAATAATGAGATAAACTTGGTTTACTATTGGAATCCTGACCTGAGTTAGTGAATACCGAGGTTAGCGTAAACCGAATTAACTTTGATTAGTCACTATTCCAAAACTGGAAGCGTATTTGTGAAACCCGCCTGCCCATATCGCACCACTTTTGTGGAGCAAGCGGTATTCTCCAATTGCGAGTGATTCCATAGAGTATTTGACATGTGGCGTTGGGCGAAGTTCCAAAACTGCCTTTTCATGTTGCCATCGCACATTAACTTTCGACCAGGGATGTCGCGCGATATCGTTGAACGTCGTCGATCTGGGGGGGCAGGGAAGCCATTGGATGATGGTCGCTTTCAGAAGTAGCGCGAAAGATAACCAAGGTATGGCACGAACATTTGATTGGCCATTGATTATATATGTGGGCCCCGGAGACAAAGGTCTATTACAAATTCATTTGTTTAAAAAAGTATTGGGCTATTAATATAAAGTTTCAATGGGTGACAACCTTATTATAAGGTGGCGAAGGAAAATAAAGGGCGAAGATATAAATTAAATTTCAAATGTTTTTGATAATTTTTATTTATCAGATTCCTCGAATTTGATAAATAAAATTCTGAGGAAGAGAAAGAATACCACGTGGAGGAGGAGAACGGGGTTTTACAGAGAAATGCTGACAGAGCCATGACTACAGTACATCAACTCTCCTTAGGGGTGACTTCAATTTGGTTGCCGTCATTTTGTGGTATCAGAGTGTTTTTGAGTTGTTTTCACAGAGAGATGACATGGCAATCCAAGTTGGTAGAGGTGTTGGCAGAAGGAGACCTGTTGCCAACGCAGAGGTGTTGGGGATGTTGCAGAGGGTCGAGGCTAGAATGGATGCCATGGAGCAAAGACAGCCCAAAGATCCTAAAGACATCAATGAACCTGAAACATAAGAAGCAGAAGAAAATTTTGAAATTCCTCCTGACTTGAGGCTCCTCAGAACTGTTATGGGGTCTGTAGTTAAGCCCAAGATTGAAGTATCAAATTTTGCAGGAGGATTGAATCCAGAGGAGCCGGTGGACTGGATAAATGAATGTAAAAGTGCTTCAACTATGAAGAAATAAGCGAAGATAAAAAGGTCAAGTTCGCAGTGAAAAAGCTGAAAGGACATGCTGCACTTTGGTGGGATGGAGTGCAGGCAGAAAGGAGGAGAGTTGGCAAGCAACCTATCAAGAGTTGGACCAGAATGATGGCTAAATTAAAAGGTAAATTCTTGCCTAGTGATTATCAACTGACATTTTATAGGCAAATGCAGAAACTGAGATAGAGGTTGTTGACAGTAAAGGAATACATAGAGGAGTTCTACAGAGTGAGCATAAGAGTTGGGAAATTTCAGGACACACCAGAGAAGACTGCCAGATATGTGAATGGTCTCAAGATGGAGATCAAAGATGAGATTGGTCTTCTGTCTCCCAAGACAGTGGAAGAGGCCTACCAGGTGGCCTTGAAAGCAGAGGAGAAACTCCTGAGGAAACAGTCTACCAAGAAGATAGGTACTTTTCGTGGAAAGGGAAGTCAGGGTGGTAGAGGAAAGCCTACTACACCTAGGGATGGAGCTAACAGTAGCTCACCTCAGAATGCATCTACATAGGATGATGTAAGGGGAATAAGGGGTTCTTACAGAGGAAAAGGAAGAGGAGGCAGAGACAGAGGCAGAGGTAGAGAGTTGAGGTGCTATAGATGTCAGCAAGTGGGACATAAGCACTATGAGTGTCCAGAGAATGTGGGTGCTGGTCCAAGAAATGTTGTTGTTACCTAGTCTGGAGAAGAGGTAGAAATTGAAGAATAAATTCTACCAGAGAGGGGAGAGTCCTTGGTGATTAACAAGGTCCTATTGAAGCAAACCAAAAAGGCCACTAAGCCTACATAGAGGAAGACTTTGTTTAGGAGCATATGAAAAGTCCAAGGGAAATGTTGCCAGCTAGTCATTAATAGTGGTAGCACAGAAAATCTGGTTTCCACTGAGGTGATAGAGAAGTTGAATTTGAAGACAAGGGAGCATCCAACTCCCTACAGGGTGTCCTGGCTGCATAAAGGGCACCAGTTGGTTTTAAAGGAACAGTGTGAGATAGAGCTGCAAATGGGAAAATACAAAGATAAGGTCCTGTGTGATGTGATGCCCATGGATGTGTGTCATATACTGCTGGGTAGGCCTTGGCAGTTTGATAGAGCAGCAATGCATGATGGCAAGAAGAACACTTACAGGTTCTTCAAGGATGGGGTACATCACACATTGATACCCATGGAAGAAGGAGAGCCATCCAGCAGAGTGATTGATCCAAAGACCTTGTTGCTGAGCGGGAAGGAATATCTGCAGTAGATAGAAGAAGAAGAGGTAAGATTTGCTTTAGTTTGCAAACCTAAGGTAGTTCTTACTTCTACAAAGATTTCTGATTTGCCACTAGAAATCCAAGAGATGTTAGACAAGTATTGTGACATTATTGTGGATGATTTACCTGATGAGATGCCACCTATGAGAAAGATCAACCATCAGATAGATTTTATCCCTGGCTCAAATCTGCCAAATAAGGCAGCCTACAGAATGCCTCCCACAGAAAATGAGGAAATCAGGAGACAACTACAGGAATTGGTGGACAAGGGACTGATCAGAGAAAGTTTGAGTCCATGTGAAGTGCTAGCAGTATTGAGCCCAAATAAAGATGGAGGACTGAGAATGTGTACTAATTCTAGAGAAATCAATAAGATCACAATAAGTTACAAATTCCCTTTGCCCAAAGTTGAGGATTTAATGGACTGTTTTTTCAAAGATAGATTTAAAAAGTGGATATCATCAGATCAGAATAAGAGAGGGTGATGAGTGGAAAACTGCCTTTAAAACGAATGAAGGACTGTATGAATGGATGGTAATGCCTTTTGGGTTGTCAAACACACCTAGCACTTTTATGAGACTTATGAATGAAGTATTGAAGGAATTCATTAGTAAATTTGTGATAGTGTATTTGGATGATATATTAGTTTTCCGCAGAACTAAAGAACAACATTTAAGGCATCTTAATCATGTCTTGAAAAACCTGCACCAAGAGAAACTACTGAGAAACTTAAAGAAATTCTCATTCATGAAAGAATATTTGGTGTATTTGGGATTTTTTGTTTCTATAGAAGGATTGAAGATGGACCCAGAAAAGGTTAAGGAAATCGTGGAATGGCCTTCACCCAGGAATGTTTTTTAGGTAAAAAGTATCCATGGACTTGCTAGTTTTTACAGAAAGTTTATAAGAAACTTCAGTAAGATTAGTGCACCTATCATTGAGACAATAAAGAAGAGAAAAAAACCTTTTAAGTGGATCGTTGAAGCAGAAAGAAAATTTAAACTTTTGAAGCAAAAGATAACTGAGAAGCCTGTGTTGATTCTGCCTGATTTTACTAAACCATTTCAAGTAAAGTGTGATGCCAGTGGGGAGGCCATTGGAGCTATGTTGAGTCAGGATGATAGGCCTATAGCCTATTTCAGTGAAAAGCTAAATGAAACCAGAAGAAAGTATTCCTATTATGAGAAGGAATTATATGCAATTGTTCAGGCATTGAAAAAATGGAGACATTATTTGATGTCCAGGGAATTTGTATTATATTCTGACAATCATGCTTTGCAGTATATTGTACAGCAGCCCAATTTGAAGCATAACCATGCCAAATGGGTTGAGTATCTCCAAGGTTTTAATTTTGTTTTGAAACACAATTAAGTGGCCAAGCAAATAAAGTAGCTGATGCTTTGAGTAGGAGCCACATGCTTGTTCAAGAAACTAATTTTGAAGTTGTAGGATTTGATTTTCTCAAAGAATTGTACAAAACAGATTTAGATTTTAAAGAAGCATTTGAGTCATGTTGTAACGCTGTTCTAACAGATAGAAGCCAGTGGTTGGATTATTTCTTGCAGGAAGAACTGTTATTCAGGAGAAACCAACTATGTGTACCAAAATGTTCCATGAGAGAAAATTTGGTCAAAGAAAGGCATAGTGGACTTGTTGGACACTTTGGTACTGATAAAACTTATGAGCAACTGAGTCACTTCTATTACTGGCCCAGGATGAGAACATAAGTAGATAATTTTGTGAAGAATTTCAAAATCTGTCAATATGCCAAAGGAAGGAGCCAGAATGCAGGATTGTACACACCCTTGCCTATTCCAGATAGGCCTTCGGACATGGTGAGTATGAATTTTGTTCTAGGGTTGCCCAAGACTCAGAGAGGGAATGATGTAGTCTTTTTTTTAGTGGAAAGATTCTCCAAAATGGCACATTTTATTCCATGCTATAAAGCTAGTGATGTCACCCATGTTGCTAACTTTTTTTTCAAATAAGTTGTTAGATTGCATGGGATGCCCAAGAGTATTGTTTCAGACAAAGAAACTAGATTTGTGGGTCATTTTTAGAGGACACTGTGGAAGAAACTTGGTACCAAACTGAGTTTCAGCTCAACTTATAATCCTCACTCTGATGGACAAACTAAGGTAGTGAATAGGAGTCTGGGAAATTTGCTGAGAAGTCTTGCAGGAGAGCATCCCAAGCAATGGGATCATATTTTGCCTCAGGAAGAATATGCATATAATGACTCACCAAACAGAAGCACAGGGAAGTGTCCATTCCATATTATTTATGGAATGCACCCCAGAGGAATATCAAAATTAAGAAACCTAGGAAAGGCATAACTGAGAAGTGTTGATGGTGAGGAATTTGTTTCAGAGATTCAGGCCATACATGAACAAGTGAAATGGAAAATACAAGGCAACAGCATCAAATAAAAAGGAAGAGTAGACTTGAGTAGGTAAGAAGTTCATTTTGAAGTAGGAGATCTGGTTTTGGCACACTTGAGAAAGGAGAGATTCCCAAAGAAGCAGTATAATAAACTGAAGTTCAAAAATATCGGGCCATGCAAGATACTTAGAAAGTTTTCTGTAAATGCTTATGAGATTGAATTGCCACCTGATGTTGGAATATCTCCCATTTTTAATGTTGCGTATTTGTACAAGTATGAAGATGATGGTGAAGAAGAAAGATCAGCAGACAAGGAACGGATTGAGTGGAAGGAGCAGCTACCTCCAACACCACCACTGCAACCAGAGAAGATATTGGACAAAAGAGTGTTCAGGAAGACCAGAGGACAACAGTAATTTCATAACTTAATCAAATGGAAGGAAAAGCCAAAGGAATATGCCACTTGGATGACTGAAGGAATGTTGCAGAAGATAGGCAGATCAGTGGAGGAGCTCATGGACAGGAGCCCATGAAGAAAATTTCCCTCGGGAGTCTGAGGCAGGGGCATTAGACACTAGCCAACAATGTAGGAGGTTTTTTCCACATGTTGTGGCTAGTGGGGTTCGAAAACATTTGAATTTTAACAGCTAGGTGTCAATACCTCAGCTGACTGCTTCATTTAGATTAGTTAGAATTTATAGAAGTCGAATAGTTAGGTTCAGTCCATCTGTCATGTTCCAGTTAGTTGAATAATTGTAATTAGGCTTTTGATTTCCTAAACAGTCCTCACAAAGGAACCGAAGAGACACATTGTAATGTATATAAATTGTATCCCTCGGATGTATTAGAAGAGGGAGGGAGGAGAGATTTCTGAAATAAAATCTGTGTGTTCACAATTGCTTCAGCTAAATAAATTCGGTGTGCATTGGCCATCAAATTTCCTCGAATCCTTATTTGCGAAGAATTTTTTTAATTCTGAGGCGATTGAACTCTGTGTGTATACAATTACTGAGTTGAACTATTGTATAGATTCTGCATCCCTCTGTCTATTGTTTCTCTCAAAATTATCCGAACAAACCCTATTGAATTAATCCCACCTGCGGGCGAGGCCTGTGTAGAGAAAACCTAGTCGTGAACTTTGTTTAATTGATAGTATAATTCCCACACAATAATGAGATAAACTTGGTTTACTATCGAAATCCTGACCTGAGTTAGTGAATATCGAGGTTAGAGTAGACCGAATTTACTTTGATTAGTCACTATTCCAAAACCAGAAGCGGATTTGTGAAACCCGCCTGCCCATATCACACCGCTTTTGTGGAGCAAGTGGTATTCTACAATTGCGAGTGATTCCATAGAGTATTCGACACGTGGCGTTGGGAGAAGTTCGGAATGCCATCGATCTGGGGGGGAAGCCATCGGACGGTGGTCACTTTCGGAAGTAGCACGAAAGATAACCAAGGTACGGCACGAACATTTGATTGGCAATTGATTATATATGTGGGCCCCAGAGCCGAAGGTCTATTACAAAGTCATTTGTTTAAAAAACTATTGGGATATTATTATAAAGTTCCGATGGGTGACAACCTTATTATAAGGTGGAAAAGGAAAATAAAGGTCAAAGATATAAACTAAATTTCAAAGTTTGTCGATAATGTTTATTTATCAAATTCCTCGAATTTGATAAATAAAATTTCGAGGAAGAGAAAGAATACCACATGGAGGAGGAGAACGGGGTTTCATAGAGAAATGCTGACAGAGCCACGACTACAGTACATCAGCTCTCCTTAGGGGTGACTTCAATTTTGCTGCCGTTAGAAGCCTCTGGTTCTCACCCTCTCTTTAAAGGTGAAATAACTGGTAAAGTCCCTCTCAATCAATCTCTGACATAGCCTTGTTCATATTTCCAACAAAGGAACATTTCAGCAGTGAAAAAGATGTTGATTTCCATTTCGGAACATTACAGTGGTATCATAGCATCGAACTTGGCACATCCTGTGAAGTTTGAATTTCAGAAGCAGAGAGCCCAAGGATGAAGAAGATGAGTTTACTCTCATATATTTTCAGATCCAGAGGAGACCTCTCCAAAGAGGTCAAGAAAAATGAAGGAGGAGAAGAGGAAGGACCATGCACTTCCTATTCTCATAGAGAAGTGGAGCAGAAGAAGAAAGACACTTGGAATTTGAGATTCTAAGTGAGTATCTAGCTGAATACTGAGCAAACCCTAAAGTATCCCAAGAGACTTTATCTTTTCCACAGTTTATTCAGCAGAAAGAAGAAGGAAGACCCCACAGCCACGGGATGATGACAGGCAATAGATTTCTATTGTCCACATTTGATGGATCACTCACATGTGCAACAGAGGTTTGGGCAAAGAAGATAGAGGCATTTTTCCTGTTACATCCTATAGTAGACAAAGAGGCAGTATAATTTGCAGCGCTGCACTTTGAAGGTGAAGCAAGGAGTTGGTGGATCAGCCATCTGAGCCATACAAGGGTTTCTACTCTTGTTGAGTTTTCTCAAAGATTGATCAGTGGATTTGGAAAAAAGAGGGAGGAGCCCTCACCACCATTTGATGAGGCATGTACCAGTGTTGTTGAGACCATGGAGGAGCAGCCTTCATCTTCAACAGTTTGGGAGGCCAACACTCATGAGGAAGTAACACTTGCAACCTTGCAAGGAGCTTCCAAGTTTCACCAAGGTATGATTGGAGATTCATTTCTTGTCATTTCAGCAAAAACTTTGGATGGGTCTACATCATTGCATGCAGGTGACTTAGAATAGCAGAAAAATACTACGCTATACAAGAGTAGTGATGCAAAGGATATCTCACAGAGAGATTTCAATGGAGGTGCACTCCCACACTTTTTGGAGTGCAAGGTTCTTCAACAGTTGGAGGAGGGTTTTTCCTTCTCACGGGAACAAATAGAAGATGGGGGATGTATTCGGATGGATAGCTTCTCTCCTGACTATGGTGGACATTCCTTGAGCTACACATATCATGATGGGAGGGTTTTTCCTACCAACTATTTGGATCCTCATGGGGTCAAATTGATCCTCAAGAAATTTGTATTTCAAAGGCCCACGAAATGTAGAGGTTTGATTTGGGATGAGGGTAGTCCCCAAAGGAGGAGTACTAGGATGTATGAAGGAAGGAGACATCCACACATGGCTGAGTGGATGTGGTGGAGGAGGAGAAAGGGGCTAGTGACCCACTTGCAGATTTATGATACCGGGCATCAAGAGGCTTGGCTGCGCTGGTTACTCTTGAAGGAGTTTGGCCATCACTTGGCATGATCTCTTTCTAAGAGTAGGAGGTGGCAACAAACGGATTTGTTGCTTGGGTGGTGTTGGAGAGAGCAAAGGCATATGTGCTCTCACATGTTGTACAATGTTGCAGGAGTAGGAGAGGGCACTATCATGGTGCAAAGGGTATACTCCTTGGCTTTTGATGATCAGGAACTGCTTCCATTTTGGGAGAGATTCCATATTTGCAGAAGCATTATTATAGGGTTTCCCAGTTATGTTGAGGGAGCTGAGGGCAACAACGCAGTGCTATCCAGAGACTATCTAATGCCTCATGCAGAGGAAGGAGGAGCTCTTGCTCCAAGGAGAAGGACTCTTGCATCCTTGCAAGGAAGTCCCTAGGATCTCATGCATGGAGATCAAGGCACACATGTGCCATTGTTGAGAAGGTGTGTCACCATCGAGACACAAGGAGGAAGTAGGGAGAAGACCCAACATTTGGAGATGAAGAGTACACATCCCTGCTCATGGTGGGAGGATGATGCACCTAAGAGGGTGATTGGATTGCGCAGTGCAATCATGGATAGACTTGTTCATCCATCTATGCAGTCACCCCTTGAGGATGATGTCTCATTGCATGGAGACATTCTGCCAAGGAGACCACTAGATCACCAGATGATGGGAGATGCTTCCCATGTTGCGGCACCACTCATTATTTTCAGAGGAGTGGAGACCTTGGGAGACAACTACACAGCGCTGAGAGTCTTGGGTAGACTCAAGGATGAGGGGGCCATTCCCTCAATATCATTTCCACCCATTTTCATTCCAGATTCTGCGTTGTGGCAAAAGCAGCAGGGGAAGGTTAGAAACCTTCCAATTTGCACCCTTGCCATGAGAAATGTAAAAGAAGGAGATGACCATATGACAGATTCTCTTCATGACCTATCATTAGCGCTGTCACTATGGAGGATGGATCCATGTGGGAGCTTCGTATTGTTGGTGGAGTATTCCTAGGATCATTTTGCTTGCATGATATTGATAGATCAGCATATGAGGAGATGCATAGATCATGTGTATATGGGGGAGATACATAACTCTTCGGAGGAGTCAACACAACCACCTCTTTTCTCTTTGAGGATGAGGGGAGATTAATTTTTGAGCCACTCCATTTGCATGAGCAGAACTTATGGTACGGGTATTTTTTATTTTCATGATGACTTATATATACATCCCTTAACCATATATGTACAGGATGTTGCTCCAAGGAGGGGCATTCTTCTTTCTGGACCCCATGGTCTATTTTTGGCCATGAGAACTATTGGTGACCACTCCCTAGGAGGACTTGGGGAGGAAATGCGTTTTGGAGGACCTATTGACCTTGCACCATATATCATTCACTTCCTCCATACATTTGAGGAGATTCGGGCAACAATCAAGTGGTTAAGAGGCCACACCTTTTGTCATACTCTTATGCAGTTGAGGGTCAAACTGCATTGGTTACAGTTGAGGTATCATTTTCCTTCTCCCTTGCTACATATAACAACAAACATGGTTTTTCATATTGCTGATGTCTTGGTATTTGTTGAGAGCATGATCGGGGGAATGGCACATTGGTTGGATGTGTCCCTTGGGGGAGAGATCCCCAACATTATTTGCATTGCATGTTCTAATGGGAACATGGGAGGACATGTGGCCACTACAGCAACACATTTGTTTCCATTTCAGGTGAGCCTTCTGATTGATTGGATTCCATATGATGGTGAATTCTAACTCACCATGTATGAGATGATTTGGGACAACATGTTTCATAATGTTGGAGGAGAGATTCTTGGAGATCTAGAATTCATCTTGCCTCTTGAAGCCAAAATTGTGGCAGCCCAATATACTCTGCACTTATCCTAAGTGGAGAGGAGGATAGTGTGGGGTAGGCTCTTTTGTCTACCAAGATCAGATTTTCATCCCACCTACATTGCGGGAGCCAAAGGTGGAAGATGATTGTCCAGAGTTTCCATGTTGGAGGGTAACTCATTTTGTATGGATTACTGCTTTGGGGATGGAGGATCTACATTGGGGAGGTATTCCTCAACATATTTTAGACTCCATGCCATAAGTGGAGATTTTTCCAATTCTATCCTTGCAGTTGCTTGAGGAGGAGCAACATTTGGGAGGGGAGGACTGTAATGTTCCCATTTTAGCACATGGCTAAATGGAACATTAGAATTTTGATTTTATAATATTGCAGCTAAATAAATGGGTAAGGAGGCCCATGGTGATGAAAAACATCAATAAAATCCATTACATTATGAAAGAGAAGCATCATTGGAGATTGTTTGCACACCCCATGTGTGAAAAGGGTTAATTGCAAAAAGGGCTAGGTCATGTTGACCAAGTCAAACTGCGCAATAGATGGAGGTGTGGCTTGCTTGGGAAGCCTACAAAATTGCATGAGGAGGAGGAAACCCTAATTTTTGGGGTTCATGGCTAAGGCGCCTTCATTTGCATAAAAGGAGGGGAAATCAACCATTTTGAGCTAGCTTGGATATTTCGAATTGCTTTCCACAGTTGCACACTGTGTTAGTTGTGCTGCTCAGCACAAGGGATTTCTTGTTCAAGAATTCCCTCCCTTCTTGAGAAGATCTTGAAGGTCTGATCTTCATCTTCTCCACATCTTGGCTCAAGGCCAAATCTATTCCTTTCAGTGTAGTGATTCTTGCAGCAAGAGCCATTTTGTTGCTGGGGTTACAGTGGAGGTTCTCACATCATCATTATGGAGCTCAGATTTCATAGGAGGAAGCTTTTATGCATTCGTGAGATCAATAGGGTAGATATCAGCTCCATTTCTCATATCTTGGCAAGAGGCCAGTCTCTTCCCATCACCTATAGTGCAGTTCCTCTCCTTGACTGTGCAGTTCTTGAGTGAAATTGTAGTGAGGGGTTGCACCAGCATTTTGGAGGGTGAGATATTTGGTGAAAGGATCAGCCTTTCACTCTAGATTTCCATTGGAGGAGGTATATACATTTTATGCAGCATTATTTAGCCATCTCCTTCATGTTCTTATTTTAGAGTTGTAGCTGCTCCAGCAACTCCAACATTTCTACAAATTTTCCATTTTGTATGTATTGTAGCCAATCCCTTTATGGATTGTTTATTATAGTTTCCAGGGGTTGAGATCCATCTCCCCCTTCTTTATTTCAGCTTATTATTTCCATATCTTCATTGTATCATAATTTTTCAGCAGTCTTCCTTCAGTGACTGCGCGGTCATAGTTGGGAATAATATATGTAGCAGTTTATTTCATGTTCATTGTTCTTGTGTCTATGCTTGAGCTTGAGTGATCACTTCCTCAAGGTGTTGTACACATTTCTGATACAATATTAACAATGAGAATATTATGAGGGTTTATTGCATTTATGAAGTTATGCATTCACTGTTATTTTCCAGCTCATGTTAATATATTGCTGTAGCTCACTCATTTGAGCAAGATCTTCCTTAAGGAAGAAATATTTTCATAGCTATAAGCAGAGTCTGAGAAAGGGCCAGGAAGCCTCCAGTTCTCACCCTCTCTTTAGAGGTGAAATAACTGGTAAAATTCCTCTCAGTCAATCTCTAACATAGCCTTGTTCATATTTCCGACAAAGGAACATTTCAGTGGTGAAAAAGTTGTTGATTTCCATTTTAGAACATTACAACTTCACTGTTGTCTAATTATCCTTCCCTGGTTTTGACATAAACCTGCTCAAAACTCCCACTACATGTGCAATGTCTGGTCTACTATAGACCATTGCATACATGAGTCTACCCACTGCACTTGCATATGAAACATGAGACATATCCTCCTCTTCTTGTGTCGTGGGACACTTTTCAGTAGATAGCTTCACACCTACAGGAATTGGAACCTTCATCGGTTTACTATCCTGCATATAGAACCTCTGCAATATTTTCTCGACATGCATGCTATTGTATCTTAAGAATCAATCCCTTGGATGTGGTAAGGAATCATTGCTCAAGACATTTATATGTGTATGTCATAGAAATATTAAATCAAATGGTATTTTCTTAATCACCTTCATATATTTTTTACTAAACCCTCAAAAATCAAATGCAATGAATGCCTCACAATTCCATTATCTACTAATATAGAATGGAATGATAAGAAGAACCTGAAGAAATGAAACCCAAACTGATATGCTGATAAACAGTATCTATCAGTTTAAACTTCAGAATAATTTTAAGACAAGGAATAGTTAAAATGAAGGAGTGCCCATTAAGGATTTTAACTCTTATTCACATATGTAAAATGAGACCTGCAACTTCATTACTTCATTTTATTCATTGAAAGAAAGTACAAAATGGAAACTGGAAAACATATCAATATCAAACAGATGCAAGAATCTTGATCTTCATTCATTAATCATTTGAAAATTTAGTACAAACTTTGCAGTCTGAAGGTCCAAAACTCGGAACCAGCACCCAATCTAATTTATTCGCTTTATATTTTTTCCCCAATTCGTCTACCTAATCAGTTATAAAACTGATTTATGAAATAGTTAATAAACTTCTGTTGACAGTGTTCCTTTCAAAATTCCCTTGAAAACAATGAAATTACATTTTTTGTTTAACATTAAATATATTATTATTAATAATATATATAGTATATTTAAAGGTTGATTGTGTTTTACAAGCTTTATACATTCGAACACTAGCATTTAATTAGACTCCTAATACATAGAATAAATTAATTAAGGAGGATCAAATTTTTAATGTACGGTCGTAGAGATAATGAATATGGATGGTGTGTGGGTCCCATTGTCCTCTCCGCACATAGCTTTCTGAAAACCATAAACCACTTGCGAAGGCACCTTTGGTTGTTTCCAGAAATTAATAGAGTGATGCCGCATTGAATATCAACCGTTGATTTCTTTGATGGAAGTTTGGGAAAAACCATTTACGGGATCACTTCTTCACATATGTTTCATACAGCTTCTGCTTCCGAGTTGCAATAATCGTTGCAAGAGAGACCAACTCCTCTTCCTTTACTAATGTCCATTGAATTCTAGCTGCCTTAAAAATTCGGCACTAGGATGCTTCCACCAATGCAACTTTACGAGCCTCCATAGCTACTCTTGCTATAGTTTGTGTTTTTAGCTTCTCTCTTTTTATCCTGGGTAAATGTGGATTTCAATCACCCAATGTCTCGTCAAGTGTGGCATTTGTATCTTTCTTTTCCTAAAGCATTCTTATCTTCTGCTCTAGATACAATTCAGTCATACAACTGTAGTGAACCATTCCAATGGAATCCCAGTAGGGAAGTGGTAGCATTGACAAAGGGACCATGCATAGACGTTGAGAGAAATAAACACTGGTCCAAAGTTGATACAAGTTTATTTTTTTCTTTTGCCAGGAATTCACAACTTGCAGGATGTTTTTTAATAAAACTGACATTTAAGGAATTAGAGAAATATCTAAAAAAAAACTTTGAATTTTTGGAAAATTCCCACGGTAAAGTCAATTGTGGTCACTCTACAAAAAAACCCATGTCGCAGATTCTTGAAATTGTTCTTTGTTTGCCCGCAATTTCAAATCGAAAAAATCCCGTGTTTCGGGAATTTTTGCATTTTTCGAGATGTAGTCATCCTGCTTCAATTCTTCATCTTGGCACAGTTCTTCAAATGCCTTTAAACGTTTTTTTTATCTCCACTATGACTTCATGTGTATTATTGGATAAGCATATTTTCATTCTTTCAAGGAACTTTTCTGTTTTTCTAGGCGTCTTTTTATTGATATGTTGCAAAACAACATTCTCTAAAATATGATAAGTCATAATATTCCCTCCATCTTCGCTGACAAGTATAATTCATAGAAAATGCAAGGGGTTGGATCAATTTGTGACTGAAAAGGTGGTAACCCATCCTCAACTAGGGAATTTTTATTTGTTTTAGGCAACTGAAATTTCTTCAATTAAGCATCTCCCTACCTCAGAATTTTTCCACCTCCATGAAGACTCAAACTTTCATTCTTGTACTTTTTAATTTGCTGACACATTGAGCCATGAAACACATCCAAGACATGAGACGAGGAGATTTTTTTAGCAAAATATGTTGATCTTGTGGTTACTTGAACATGTTGCAATTATTCTTAAATTTTTAATATTTTTTCCTCAGCAAACTTGAATTGCTTAGAACTTCTCTTGAATTTTAGCTCAGTCAAATTGTGCTACAACATCTGGCTCCAATTGGGGAAAACACTTTGGTAGCAAAGTGTTGAGAACTTGTAGATCAATAGCCTTTATTGTGCATGGAGTCAAAGAGAACCTGTAGATCAGTAGCCTTTATTGGGCATGGATTCAAGTCAAACTGAATCTTCTCCCAATCCAAAATCTATGAAAAATTTCAAACTTCTCTGAAACCTCTCTCTTCCAGGATTTTTATTCGTGAACTGAAAAATGCTAAAATAGAATTACTGCAACTGGGAATGCTCAACTCCTGAGCTTATTTATGTACAAATCCTATATATATATATATATATATATATATATATATATGCAAGGCTAAACTTAATCAGGTGAAGTCAACCTTCCAATGGCACCAACCTAAAATCTGCATGTTAGAATTAATACCTTCACATTGCTTAAATTTAAAAATCAAAACAGGAATGTACCATGAAAATTTTCCATATAAAAATATTTGTACATACACTTGCATAAAAGTTTGTTGCTAATCAAAGAAATTTTTCATATATTCAGCCACTGGATCATAGAAATGATGAGACAAAGTTTCAATTGTCTCATTTTCTTGAACATTTTTATGATGTATACTTCTTTGAACATGGCAGCTTCCTTCACTGTTTGACTCGTCAATTTGGAATTGTGTGCGAGGAACTTGATTGTCATTTTCTGCAGGCACGCATTTAGGCTGAAAAGAGAAATCCAAGGTTTGTTCCCTATAATGTTGATGTTCTTCGTATAATGCCAATTCTTGACAAAAATATTCCTCCTCCTACAAACATACCTGAGAAGCTCCACTAGTTTCCCCTCTATTCACAAAATCATTAAAATTATGAAAATTTTAATTATCTTCCAGGCTTTCATCCTGTAGTTCAGTTGTTGCAACGAAGTTTTGACCAGAATATTCAAAATTATTAGATTCTTATGTTTCAGCAATACAAGAATCCTCTGACACCTTTTGAAAATATTTTTGCACCTCTGAATTTGCATTCTCTTGTAAAGAAATTCCAATGTTTTCTTGACAGACCCTCTTGTCTTCAATAAAACTTGTTCTTTCAACGTGATAGAGAAAATTTCTACAAGCCCACACATTATCTTCAATTTCATGTGCATAAATAAACATTAGCTTCGGAGTGCAAGGCTTTCTCTCCTTGAGATAAAAATCCAAGACAATAGAAAGAGCCCTCAAATAGTAAACCATAGCTGTTGCTTCAGGAGGTTGAATTTCTTTTGGCATGCTGAAATAATTTTTTTGAAACCTCCTATTAAACTCCGCGATTGATTCATCACTCTACCTCTGGATAGAATATAATTCCAAAAGGTGTTTTTCATATGACTTATGCTCGCCCCAATATCTAAGAAAGATATCTTGAAATCCTTGCCATGAACTAATTGAACTTGCTTCCAAACACTGGAACCATTGTTGAGCATCTTGCTTTAATGAATGAAAAAACATTCTTAAAGCCAAATTTTCATAAAGAATTTGAAATTTGTCCAGAAAGTACAAAAATTCCAAGATATGTTGTTCAACTGAAATATCCTCATCCTCTCCAGAGAAACTTGGCAAAAATTTGAATCCTTTTGAAGGATATTGATGAATAATTGTCGGAAGCTTCAAGGGTTTAAATATTTCTTTGTTTTTGAGCTGAAATAAAGTCAATTACTTGTGAAACAGAATATTATCATCCAAAGATGATGAATAATCACCTTTATGCCTAGAATGTGACTAATTATCTTTAGGAATTGTAATGCAACAATCGTCTCTCCTCTCATATTTAGGATATAAAGTTGTGTCAATATCTATGACACAAGAAGAAGAAAAATCATATTTTTCCAATAAAGGATGTACTTTTTGGGCTTTACAATCTCCTGAGAATATAAAGAAGGAAACAATTTTTGTTGATATATAAGGGAAAATATATCACTAAAATGATAGTAGAAAATAGAACTTCTGTTAAAAAAATCAAACTGTGATACATGTTTTTCCACGATGCTTTCTCCTTTTCTTGCCACCAGAATTCTTCATCTAATGAAACCTTCATCAGTGGAGTCGCAAGGTGAAAATCCAAATTTTATATCTAAATCTTATTCACAATCAAGAATAAGGGATTATGAGACCTACTGCCAGGAGCAAACAATGTAGGATTAGGTGACGAAGGGGTTTTTGGTTTTTGAGCCTTTTTAGAAACGAATGTTTCTGGATCTAAAAAAGTAGGGAAATTCTGCTGCAAGGTATTTCACCTCGTGTGAGGTCTTTTGAAAGCCAAAATTCTGAAAAAGAATAAAAAAAACCGAATATTTCCTCCTCACTCAACAACCCGAGGAAATAGAAAGAAAACCCAGGGAAATGAACTTCGCTTCTTCGTTCCTCGGCAACGCCGCCAAAAAATTTTGTATATTAAGAAAAAATCCCTTGGTTGTGGTAAGGAATCAGTGCTCAAGACATTTATATGTATATGTCACAGAAATATTAAATCCAATGGTATTTGCTTAATCACCTTCAGATATTTTTTATTAAAACCTCAAAAATCCAATGCAATGAATGCCTCACAATGCCATTATCTTCTGACATAGAATAGAATGATAAGAAGAACCTGAAGAAAGGAAACCCAAACTGATATGTGATAAACAGGATCTTAGGGAGTTCCCGTTAAGGATTTTAACTCTTATTCACATATGTAAAAAGAGACCCGCGACTTCATTACTTCATTTTATTCATTGAAAGAAAGTACAGAATGGAAACTGGAAAACATACCAATATCAAACAGATGCAAGAATATTGATCTTCATTCATTAATAATTTGAAAATTCAGTACAAAATTTGCAGTCTAAAGGTCCAAAACTCGGAACCAGCACCCAATCTAATTTCTCTGCTTTATCTTTTTTCCCCGAGCCATCTACCTAATCAGTTATAAAATTGATTTATGAAACAGTTAATAAATTGTTTTTGATAGTATTCCTTTCAAAATTGTCTTCGAAATAATGAAATTACATTTTTTATTTAACATTATATATATTATTAATAATAATATATATAGTATATTTAAAGGTTGGTTATGTTTTACAAGCTTTATACATTCAAACGCTAGCATTTAATTAGACTCCTAATACATAGAATAAACTAATGAAGGAGAATCAAATTTTTAATGTACAACCGTAGAGATAATGAATATGGATGGCGTGTAAGTCCCATTGTCCTCTCTGCACATAAATTTCCCAAAACCATAAACCACTTTGCAGAGGCACCTTTGGTTATTTCTAGAAATTAATAGAGTGATGCCACATTGAATATAAACCGTTGATTTCTTTGATGGCAATTTGGGAAAAACCGTTTATGAGATCACTTCTTCACATATGTTTCCTACAACTTGTAATTCCAGGTTGTGAAAATAATTGCAAGAGAGACCAACTCCTCTACCTTTTCTCATATCCATTGAATTCTAGCTGCCAAGAAAATTCGGTACAGGGATGCTTCTAGCAATGAAACTTTATGAGCCTCCATAGCTACTCTTGCTACAATTTTCATTCCTATATTTTCTCTTTCTATCCTGGGTAAATGTGGATTTGAATCACCCAATGTCTCGTCAAGTGTGGCATTTGTATCTTTCTTTTCTTGAAGCATTTTTATCTTCTGCTCTACATACAATTTTTTCCTACAACTGTAGTGAACCATTACAATGGAATCCCAGTAGGGAAGTGGCAGCATTGAAAAAGGGACCATGCATAGACATTGAGAGAAACAAACATTGGTCCGAAGTTGACACAATTTTATGTTTTCTTCTGCGAGGAATTCACAACTTGTAGGACGTTTTTTAATAAAAATAACATTTAAGAAACTGGAAAATCTCTAAAACCACTTCGAATTTTTGGACAATTCTCGCTATAAAGTCAATTGGGGTCACTCTGCAAAAAACCAATGTCGCAGATTCTTGAAATTGTTCTTTGTTTGCCCAAAATTTGAAATCGAAAATCATGTGCTGGGAATGTCTACGTTTTCTAATATGTGCAGTCATATGTTTCCAATTCTTCATCTTGGCACAATTATTAAAACTCCTTTAATTTTTTATTTTTTATCTCAACTATGACGTCATGTGTAGAATTGGATAATCATATTTTCATTCTTTCAAGGAACTTTTCCAATATCATTTATTTCAAGCAATTCCTCTATTTTTCTAGGCGTCTTTTTATTGATATGCTGCAGAAAATAATTCTCCAAAATATGATAAGGCATAATATTCCCTCCAACTTCGTTGAAAAGTATCATTCATAGAAAATGCAAGGGGCTGGATAAATTTGTGACTGAAAAGGATGTAACCCATCCTCAACTAGGGAATTTGTATTTTTTTTAGGCAACTAAAATTTATTTAATGAAGCATCTCCCTACCTCAGAATTTTTCTAAGTCCATGAAGACTCAAACTTTCATGTTTGTACTTTTTACTTTGCTGACACATTGAGCCATGAAACACATCCAATACATGAGACGAGGAGAATTATTTAGCAATGTATTTTTAGCTTGTGGTTACTTGAACATGTTGTAGTTTTTCTTAAATTTTCAATACTTGTTCCTCAACAAACTTGAATTGCTGAGAACTTATCTTGACTTTTAGCTGAGTCTGCTAAAACATGTCCTATGGTTTAACCAAAGCTTCCTCTTTGACCGATCTCTCTTAATTTCCATGCCCAAAATATACTTTGCAGCACTAATATCCTTCATGTCGAATTTGGAGAACAATTGGGTCTTGAAATCATAGATAGTTTCTTTTTCATTTCCAACCAGAAAAATATCATCCGCATACAAGACCAAATAAATAACACGGTCACCAATTAATTTAAAATACACACAGTGATCCTCTTTGCTTCCGGTGAAGCCAAGTTCCCGTATATAGGTATCAAATTTCTGATACCACGTCTTTTGTTACTGTTTTAACCCATAGAAAGGCTTTTTTAACCTATATACTAGTCCTTTCTTACCCTCCACCATAAAGCGTTCAGTTTGCTTCATGTAGATCTCCACTTCCACATCCCCGTGAAGAAATTATATCTTCACATCCATCTATTCCACCACAAAATCAAATGAACTAGCAACAGATAAAAGTAATCTAGTAGAAGTAATCTTGGCAATAGGAGAAAAAATATCACCAAAATCAATTCCTTGCTCTTGGTAATAACCTTTTTCTACCAACCGAGCTTTGTATTTCTCTACCTTGCCTTCTACATTCACCTTCTTCTTAAACACCCATTTTCTCATGATGGGCTTCCTTCCAGCTGACAACTCCACCAGATCCCATGTCTTGTTTTTGTGCAAGGATGCAAATTATTAAACCATGGCCTTCTTCAATAGTTTTCCATCCTCTTAATCCACTGCCTCCATGATAGTTCTGGGATCATCATCAGTGATCGTTAAAGAAAAATTTGAACAAAAAGCATATGGACTATACCTTTCTAGTTGCCTTCTTTCCTCAACTGTTCTTCTCACAGTTGGAGTTTGTGGCTCTTCCTCTTCTAAATCTTGTTTTGTTGTAAAGATTATTCATACTCCTTTAGCTCAAAATATATCTTCTTAGGTTCCTTTGCTAGGACTTCATGTTTAAAACAATATTTGACCTCTTTAAACACCACATCACGATTGTACACAACATTTATTGTTTCTCAGTTCCGAATCTTGTAACCTTTCAAACCATCCTTATACCTAATAAAGACGCACCTTTTAGATTTATTATCCAACTTGGTCATTTTCTCCTTTGGAACATGTACATATGGATCACATAAAAATACCCTCAGATGTCAAAGAGAGGGTTTCTTACCAGTCCATACCTCATGTGTAGTCTTATCCTCCAACGCTAACGAAGGTGATCTATTAACCAGGTAACATCCAGTCTCCACTGGCTTTGCCCATAATTTATGTCCTAACCCAGTACCACTAAGCATGATTCTTTCCTATTCCATCAGGGTTCTGTTCATTATTTCTGCAACTCCATTTTGCTGAGGTGTGTATGGAGTAGTCTTCTGCCGTGTTATACCACAATTCTTACATAACTCTTCAAATTCCTTCTTGTAGAACTCTCCACCATTATCTGTCCTGAACACCTTTGTCTTCTTCTCTGTCTGGTTTTTAACCAGAGCCTTAAATTCTTTAAATCTATCAAATACTTCATATTTCTTACTCAATAAATATATCCATGTAGTCCTTGAGAAATCATCTATGAATGAAAAATATTACAAAAACTTACCCAGTGATGGAACCGACACAGGTCCAAACACATCACTGTGCACAACCCCTAATATCTTGTTTTCTCTCTTAGCACCAAAAGGGAAAATCACCCAATTCTTCTTCCCATATACACAATGTTCACAGAAATTGAAATCCAGAGAGAAATTAGATATACCTTCTACCATACCATTACCATGTAGTATCCAAAGGCCTTTCTCTCGAATATGTCCAAGCCTTTGATGCCATAGCATGGTCCTTTCCCCAAAGGGTACTTGGCTTTCTGCTCCACTTCTAGCAACCACAGAACTATTGCACCCATAAATAACAATGCTACCTTGAATCTTGTACAAATTTCCTATCCGAAGATATTTATTGTTCCAAAGAAGAAACAGAAAGTTCAAGGTTAGAAATTCCAAAGGTTACAAAGACACAACCTCATCTGATCTTCACTGTTTTGTCTTCCTAGCATCGAGCTTTCGTTCATCATTTATCATTTCCTCACATTTTTAGGCCCATAAATTTTCAAAATTCATGTTTTTCCTTTAGTCGCTTCACTTTTCCTTCTTTTGATGCACTTTTCCTTGTGGCACTTCTCTTTTCCTTGTGGCGCTTCACTTTTCCTTCTGGCACCACACTTTTTTCAAAGTATCTACACTTTGTCTTC
The DNA here is from genome assembly GCA_034641835.2 of Pinus albicaulis. Taxonomy (NCBI): domain Eukaryota; kingdom Viridiplantae; phylum Streptophyta; class Pinopsida; order Pinales; family Pinaceae; genus Pinus; species Pinus albicaulis. The sequence goes on from CM076579.1 coordinate 267,530,315, forward strand.
ATGAGATTCTAAAGGATTGCAGAAGGTCTTCAAGCTTATCACAAGCTTTCAGGAGGGTGAAAAAGTAATTTGAAGCACTCCACACACTCTTTCACTCAGTTTTTTCATTCTTATGGTGGAGAACTTTTCAATTTCTTCCTACGCTATGCTTTTCCTAAAAACTAGATTTTTCCAATTTTCAAACCCCAGTATCCCTCCTCTACCATACCCTAACCTCCTACACACCTAAATACATCCCTTAAACACTAAATCCCTCTCATTTTCATTCCCTAAAACCTATCCCCAAACCATATCCCTACTTGCTGTGTTTTTTGGGGAGCCAAGAGTATAGGCCTGTGTAAAAATTTCATAGCTCTATTCCCTCATCCTTTTAACTTCCCTCCACTTCCCTAAGGTCCCTAACATCCCTCCTCACTCTTAACACTGGAAAATCATACAAGAAAAGATGATATTATTTAATGTTAGGCAGAAGTATTTACAAGGCTGAGAGACATTAGAGAATATGGAAAGTATTTAGAAATCTCTAAGGTCTGAGGAAAAATAAAATTTGAACTAGTCATAAATGATTTTGCGAACAAAATCCTTCGATAAGAGTTCCTTTGCATGCATTTTGACCCGAAAAGCGTGCAATCATGGGTGTGGCAGCAGTCACTTTCCGAGACCACAAAAATCACACTCCAAGACATTGATTCCACACTTGAAGCCACCTAAGGACAACTACCCAAGCCTCCTTAGGACATCAAGGGACCACACAATGGAATCATCCCCCTCTCTTAGTTTACCATCCACAATGTAACAAAAAAGGGAAGGAGGATTTGAATTCTCCTATAAAAGACCACCAAGAGATGAGTAACTTGAGAACACGTTGTTATGGTAGCCAAAATGGCCCCAAACAATACCAGCAATGTGTGATCTGGAGTAGAGATAGAGGGGACTCAGTTGTTGGCCATCCAACAACTTCATTCCACCACAGTAGAGAGAGGGAGACTTTGCACCAAGGCAGCTCGGAAGTAAAGACATCCTTGCATCAGGACTTAGAACCCCAAGTTCTAAGGGCTGGTTGGTAAGTGGGTTAAAGTTTCATCCTCATTTCCTACTAGCACTCAATAAGAGGGGACGTAAGTGCTACCGTTTGGATTATTGAAGTTGTTTGACTCTATGTAGTGCTTTTGTGTTATTTGTTTTAGTTTTAGTTTAAATTTTATGTTTTAATATGCATGTTGTTTCTCTATCTAGTATGTTTATGTTCTAGCATGTTCCACTAACTTGCCTGGCACCATATATTTTCTTCCTCTGACCAATAACTTAAGAGGGAAAACCACACCCCTTAAGTTGGTGTGATTTCGTACATGCATTCACCAAACACAGTAACACAGGATTGGCAACTCCACTAACTTTTATTTCCAAGTTTATGTGGTTACACCTTTTTGCAGAGACCTTCGTCTATGTTGTGGAGTTGGGCTGAAATTGCCCCCTTTGTCTCCTTCAGTCCCTACTTCATCCCAAGTGATAGACTGAAGTAGAACAACTCCCAAAAATTACTTTTTCAGGAATTTTTGTGCTTTTCCCTTGGATAGGCATGCCGAGCGCGCGTGTTCAGAGCTAACTTGCGTACAGACACCATGCATGTTTTAGCCTTTTGCGTGCAAAAGACAGAATGAGAAATTTCTCCCACATTTCTATCTTTTCCTACTTGTAAAGTGCCTGGAAGCCCATAATAGATCTTCCAAGACTAGTTGAGGTACCCTGCAGCTTGCTAAATCTCACTCTTAGCTACTTTTGGTAGGCTTGGTGTTAGTTTTATTTCAAGTTGATTTTTGCAAAGTTCACACATAATTTAGGTAGGGGGGGAAATTAACTTTAATTCCAAAAAAAATTATGTTTTGCAAATTTAGGCAACAAAACACCTAGCTAATTAGCCAAAGTAAGTGGCCCAAGTCCACACATGCTTATCTAGTTCCTTTTTCTAGTGTAAAATTCATTATTTTAGTTCAATTTTTGCACTAGGATTTCAAGACCGGGATTTAATTTTATGTAGAAGAGAAAGTAATCTCTACTGCCTTTGCACCCTTCGGTGATCCTAGGCAAGCATATCAAATCTCTATATTAACAAATCACCATATCCCTATAGTTGATCACATAGATTAACTAGGAAAAACTGAAAGTGGCCCATATCCGCACATGTTTTTCCTTTGAGCAAGGATCAATAGAACATAGTTTAATAGGGGATTTTGAAAAGGATCATCGCATATCCACACGTTCAAACTATGTGCTTGTTCACTTTTTTCTCACACACATCAACACACTAAGAAAAGAAAAGACACCTAAAACTAACTTAACAAAACTCACTAGATTCTCCCCACAGAGGCCACAAAAGAATCTAGAGTCTAAGTTAGGATCAAGGGGGTTAGGCTTAGGTGCAGCGTGTGTGGTATTAGTTGGGACTACCTGACCCGTCTGATACTCAGTACTATTAGCTGAACTACCAAGAAGCCCAAGACTCAAACGCTCACGTGGGACGGTGGTACGTAGCGGCCAAAGTTAGGGCATCCTTTCCTTATAGGTGACAATGCAAGCAAGAATTAGATCCTCTACCCTTACCTTGGTGGATTTTCTTCGGCTAACTGGGGGCATCGCCAGCTCTTACAGGATGTTGTGCTAGCACTTGCAAGATATTTTCTCAGGGCCCAATTACGTTTGAGTGTGTGAGGGCGATTAGGTCTTCTAGGATTTTAGTATCGTACAAAAGCAAACAAAAACCCTATTTTTTGATTAACTGATCACATACGATTAATTTCAAGGGAAAATTCTTTTTTATTTTTGCTTTTTTTATGTATGTGATCGGGATTTTGCTTTGATTATAATCTCTATCCTCTCAAATATTTCCAAATCTAGACCTAGTTGATGCAAGAACGGACGCAACAGGACCTCATCGATCTAGAAATCTTTTGGACCTCCCCGCATTACCGAGAGGGGTTCCAGGTCTTTTTCTATTTAGGCGTCAAAGATGGAATGCTACCACCATTATTGGTTCGTAATTTATTGGGGCATCCTTAGTTGGGAACCCTGGTTGATCTCCCAATGCCACACCACATACCACTCCTCCCAGAACCCCTAGAGTGCAGACGAGTACTACCCATTCAGGAAGCCAGTCAAATACACAATAGGGTACGTCGCAGATAAACCCTCTTCCTAACCAGAAGATTGTGTTTTCACAAGTCGCAATTGATACAACCTCGCAATCACCTTTTCTAGCTTCTTTGAATATACTAGATTTAACCAAGTTGACAAATGACCCCATTGCACACAACCCCATATGGCCTCCCATGCCCACAAAGCTCCCTTTGGACATTCTAAAGTTCGAATTAAAGCAAGCGAAAGACCCAGGAAATCATGTCATGAATTTTGACCTATGTTGCTTATCGAACAATATCATTGATGATACTATTCAATTGAGACTTTTTGAACGCACTTTGATGGGAGTAGCAGAGAAATGGTATGTGGAGCAACCATCTGCTACACATGGAATATTTATCGCCCTCGCGACTGTGTTCCTGACCTATTTTTAGTTACCCATTAACCATGATTCCGGAATGGAATTACTAACACACTTTAGGAAAACCCCCGTCGTCCATATCTCAGACCATCTCCACAAATGGCGACGGTGTCATAGTTTGTGTAAAGCCAAACTTGACGATCAGGTACTATTAGACCTATTCCTTAAAACTATCACTGTAGAGATTTCAAAGGATGTGACACAAAAAAGGCCCATATCTGAATAGGACACCATCAGCAAGGCCCAACAGCTCGAGCTGATCTATACGCAGTCAGGGTACATTTACAATATCCTTCCAAATTCCCCTCACCTGAAAACTTACAAAGAATTTCCAGGTGCGTCAAACTCTACAGACGGTTTAATTGGGTCATTGACCCAAAGTTACCCAGGTAGGAGAAGTCAAAACCCTGGTTACACGTATTATTATACCTAGAACGTACCACAACCCGGTTATGAAATTCATGACAAGCCTCTGCAAAATTTGACCAGTAGGGCGTCGTCGTATCACCATGGAGGACCCTATCCTCTAGCTCAGGGGACCCAATACACATATATACATACTGATAGAAGAGCTCCCCCCCAAAGAGCCACTTGCAAAACAGGGACCGCGTTATGCTTAGTCCCCAACACAAGACCCGCCTATGTAGAATAATGCACATGTGAACTTTGTGAAGCCTTCCCAAAACCAGCCACACCAACCATATAACCAAGGCAATTACCCTCCTAACGTGGTTAAGAAAAAAGAAAAAAACAAGCCCAAAGGGAATCCTGGATAGGGGGGCAACAACTAGAAACACCCTCAACGATCTCAGGCTGGAGGCAACTCCAACCGAAATAAAAAATAGGAGCTAAGAAATGCCCAATGGAAGAGAAAAAGGCCACCTCTTCAAACAAACCATTCTTGTTTGATATATGGTGAGTATGGCCATTACACTCACCACTGTCTTGATCCCCCCGAGATGAAGAAGTTGTAGATTAACTGAGGACAAGGAGGATCTTCCCAGTAGACAACTATGATGCATCAACCTTTCCCCCATTAAAGGACAATTAGCACTCAGCAACAAAATCCTGATGACTCCAGAAAAAAACATCCACAAAATATACATGACTGGCAAAAAGGTGTTTTTTCAAACACGGAATAGAAATATGACACCCCACCAGACACCAACACATCAGGGGCTAGTACCAGTGCACCAACAACACCTTTGAACATATAAAATATGCCTATTGAACCTTTGCTGAAGATGGCTAAGGGACCAACTAGGCAAGCAGGAAACTATTCCAAGGTAGCGCATAACTATAACATCGTTGATGATCTAGCCCAATATCTCGCTGCTATGTTCGCTTTGAAGTATTACAGTCATGCAAAAAATAAAAAAAAGCCTGGCTTTCTCCATTAGGTGCTATCGATCCTCCCGATATGCACCTAATGGCTTTTGACTTAGAAAAAGCCACCCTTAGGCTTCCTTTGATGGTCACCTTTTAGATACTAGTACCATTCCAAAAAATCGCCATTCACCGATGTGTCATTGATGAGGGTGCATCCACGTGCATCATGTTAAAGAACCTTTGGCAGAATTTAGGGTCTCCCAAACTAAAACCATCAGTCATCATGCTTAGAGCATACGATGGTCGCCCTTCAACCCCCGTTAGTCTCTACCAAAATGTCCTGGTCTGCTTAGCAGGAAATACAACCCTTATAGACATTGAAGTCCTTGATGATCAGTTGGACTCTAATATACTCCTTCATCGAAGTTATATGTATGCTATGTTAGCCATAGCCTCCTCCATCTTCTGCATTATGATGTTCCCCCACGAGGACCACATCATTACTTTCAACCAATTGACGCATAGCGAAAAATGACCCTTAAAAAACACTGGTGTAGTTCTACGGTATGTAGATACATCCACGAACGCGCTTTCATGGAACCAAGAATATAGCCCTGGAAAGTTCAAACTATCATCTGTCCTAGGATCATTCCTAGGAGATCCCCCATCATACCTAAGTCATCACCCGATGTCACAGGAGCTCAGGTGTGCATGATGTCCACATCAAGCACCAAAGCTAGTCAGGACATGAACACAAGAAGTAATGACAATGATTCCTTGGCCACGAAAGCCTCCCTAGCCTACACCGCTTCCCAAACCCCTTTCCTATGCTCAACAGCTGGTTTCGTCTCCCAGCAGGTTTTGGCAACATTGGTGTTACAAAAAATATCGTTTGTAATACCAGTTTGGTATCTCATTCCCCCTATTGGGACAAGAGCCACACACATCAGTGCCCCAAGGTTAAAGCCCCTGAGTCTTGAGAAGGCCTCACCAGTTCAGGAAACGGTCAAAAACATCCCTGTAAAGGAAATTCGCATTGCAAAATCGATGATTACAGCTAATAAAACCGAGAGAAAAGGAAAGAAGTTAGAAACCCTCGCCACACAACGGGAATCACCAGTTTGCGCCATATGTGACGTAATAGGACACCCTACCTATATCTACCTAGAGCTGGATGAATTAAAACCACTCCTTGGCTCAGAGGTAGACATCGTGATGCCGCATTCACATAAAAAGGAACCTGCCACCAAAGGTAAAGGCAAAGCATTACGTACCAATCATGCATGCGCTATCTGCAGCAATTATGGGCACTGTACCCATCATTGCCTATAAATCACGTGATATAGCAATGCCTTGCATACCATCGAGCGATCCTATCAAGAGGATCCCCCCATCTAATCTTTTGGAGATGAACCTCATATCATCCTTTACCTACAACAGGAACGACAAGCACTAGAAAGGCTCCCCGCTAGGCCCCCTCCGCTAATCGAGAGTTGCATACTCTGTGATGAGGTTGATCATTTCATAATTGATTACCCATCTTTGGAAATTTTCCAGCTATGGTATTCCATTCATATAGTATATCGCGACAACATGGACATCTAGTATTCATGTCATATATGTGGTGACAACCACCTAGTGTGTCGTTATCACTACATACCTAGATTCTGCGCAGCACTAGTCTGTATGCGATCAACCATAGTCCGCCTCTCCCAAGAAGATGGCATGGACTCAGAATCTGTGAACAAATTTACAACCAAAGAAGATGTGACAAGTAGATCCATCCTATTCTTGTCAGCTAAAATGCGACCACTCGAGGAACCCCTAGTTACCCACAACCGCTCTTTGTAGAGAAGACCAACATGTGTGTTACGTAAAACGCCCAATCATGTGGTCACCATTTGCCCAGATTTAGCAACATTACGACATTGGTACCCTGCTAGACCACAAAATGAGCATGACAGGACCCCCATATCGAGGCTATTTTTCCTAGTATGTCAGGGCAATCACTATGGATTACGTTGTACCTATATCCCATGAGTTCGGCCCCTCATTGACATGATTCATACAATATATAGGAAGAGGGATGATGAACTCAAATAATATATAAAGTACATCACCCCTAGGCCAGCAACCCAACACCCACACGGGCGTGATGGAAAAAATAGGACAACGCACCAACCAAGAATGACCTAGGCCAAACCTAGGATAACATGCGGACTATGCAACTTGAATGACCACTGGGTCGATTAGTGCAAAGAACTGAATACCCTTGCAAGCATTTTTCACATAGTCCCTTCTCGACCGCCGAGACTTCTCTATAACTAAGAGAAGATCACACGTACCTATTACTAGATTTTTTCAAACTTTCACCACATGATTAAATGTGAGCATCTCAAAAAGCCCAGAGTGGCAAGAGTAGCATTATGTCTACACTCCCCCAAAGAGTCAGACACACCCAAGCCAAAAACATGGAAATGGAAGCAGAATACCTCCTCTTCTACAATAAATCCTTTCTAAGCATCCACATTTAGGAGGACGAGCAGTGTTGGTTCCCACACAATATAATCCATTCGAACATTGGTACCATGCACCATTAGTAGTGGCCAAAACCACGAACCAGAGGCATGCCTGCCAATGGAAACATTCAAGCACCTCTGCAATAGGCACAATTTCCACCAACATGATATTGACCATCCTAACGGGGGACCCAACCTTGCGCTTATGCAAACTCCCATCACGGAGATTCTTCCCCCACCAAATGCCAACGACACGATATACCACATAAGATTTGTATCATCGCATATTATAAATAATATTATAGCTGACCCTATGTCCCAAGATTCCCACATTATTCATGTCGCAAAAGGTCAAGGTTCCTTGTGCTTTTGCATTGATTTCCACGAGATCCAAAATTTGCATGTCGCCATTGAACTCCATGATGATACCTGGCCTCTATAACAACACCTAGTATAGCTAGATTTCATCGATGAAAGACAGCGATAGTCTCTGCAACATAATGAGGCCCATAAGAAAAGGGTAAAAGCATCATTCGACCGCCACATCAACCCTTGCTCATTCATTGAGGGAGAAGTAGTCCTCCGCTATGATATCGCAAAAATAGCCCTAGGGCGAGGAAAGTTGGAAATATTGCGAAAAGGACCCTACATTGTAAGACATTTCCTCTGCCAGTGGGCATACATCTTGACGAAACGAGATGATACATGCCTCAGCAACCCCGTCAATGGCCTTTACCTCAAGAATTTCTATCCATAAGGGCCAAGCAGGCCCTACCCTAGAGTTAACGTACACAAACCAAACCACTTTAAATTTTTGACCAAAAGAATTATTACAAAATGCGCTCGAGTGCCGCAATGGATTACCAACTCGAACCATACTCCATCTTTGCTAAAAGAGCATCAAGATGGTCTCCAAGTTTTGCAGCAATTGCTTGGGTCATCTATCACCCTTTCCAATCACCAATCTGTACCAATAGTGTGTGTATCAGTTCAGTAATAAACAATCAGGCATAATATGACATCATCATCGGACTTATGTGCAACACCCTCCATCAGGGCATATGCCATATGCATGCCTACTTTGATTCCCAGTCAGTAGTGTCGAAGTTAAACCAAAAATTTGAGATAGGAGATTCACATCTATTTAGAAAATATTTGCATGGAAAAAGATTAGGCAGAAAAATTGACTATATGACATTTACACATGTACCAAGGAGTCAAAACCAAACAATTGATTGCATAGCTAGGAATATTCTAAATTGAAATGCATCTCGACTAAACCATCTTACATAAAAAACAAAAACATAGAGAACATAGATATCAATCAGCATAACACGAATCCATAGACACAACATGTAGTGCCGCAAAAAATATCCTCATATAATATCATGGTGTATGTGTCTGAGTACAAAAAATAGTGTCGCTGACCATTCGCTAGCACAAAGATACACCAAAATTCGTCAAAAATAGTGGAAGAATCCTCATAATGGGTGCTTTCCCCGTGTACAAATAAACTCTAGGGTGGCGCTCCCCCATGTGGCGCACCTGGTTCCATAGCCACTCCCGGTACCACTAGTGGAGCTTCCATCAAAACTAAGACTGCCACTCGACATAAAACATGTTGATAGTCCCTCTCTCAGGTCATCAACGTCTCTAGCCAAACCTTCTCAAGGTCGTCCAAAAAGCCTCGAGAAGGCATCCCCTGGGTCAAGCAGTCCACTTGAGCCTAGGCATCCTCTAGAACTGACACCCAAGTACTCAACTCAACAATGCGAGCCTCCACCACATCAGCGCGCGCTGCCTATACATCAGCACGAGCTCGCTCAGTCACAACGTTGGCAACAGCCGAGCTGCTGCCCTCTCCTGAAGGGCCAACACCACCATCAAGTCCACCACCCTGAAGCTATGCTTGATCTCCTACCTGCACTCCATGACCTCCCCGACGTTTCCTAAGAGGACTATGGCCAAACAATCGAGCTAGTCCTCCATCGTGGCATTCCAGTAATGCCCCACCATACCCGCACCTCCCTGCGGCATCATAGGAGCCCACCTCTTCATACAAGGTTGTCATGGCCCCCCAGAAGGCACTGCCACCACCGGTCTCAACAACACCACCCTCTCGTATAAGATGCTGCATAGAATACTGGCGTACACAAATAGATTTGATCCATTCTGGACCTTGTTAAGTTGAGTCACCATCTCATCATAACAAAAGTAGGCAAAATCAAAAAATTGCCCGGACCTCAGTCAGCACAAGACTCCAACCTACGGAGTCGATGCCTGATGTGGATCTGACAACCCTGCAAGTCTCACAATAGCCACCAGATCGCACTGCTCGACCAAGTTTGTCACCGAAGCAATGGCCATGCACCCCTCCGTAAGGGGCGCCCCGCCATAATCATGTGCCTGAAACCTCTCCAAATTCACCCTCCCAGAAGGGATTGGATATCGTAATGTCTGACCCTAAGGCGGTACCCTGGTCATAAAGTATATATCCGTCTCAAGACAAATAGAAAGGTCATTCTCATGGAACACAAACATGTTTCCCCTCCTGTGCTAATTCTAGATCAAGTAACACAATAGTCGGTCCTGTGAGAGAAGAACCTTGTTCTCTGCAAACTCCAGGAGACCCCATTCTGCTAGATATCAGTGCGTCTGGCCATCAGTGGCTAATGCAGTACAGAGCTTGGGCCAATCCTGCTCCCTCCACGACAACCTATCATCCAAACAGGAACCCATCACCAACAGAAAAAACATCAAAAATAGGCAAAAAGTAAAAAAAAATTCCTTGGCCTTTTGCATGCCCGTCCCTCATAAAGGTGTAGAGAAGGCATGCCTATATTTATCATAGGCACACATAAGGCGTGCCAGAAAAGGGAAAAAGACCGCATAAGTCACGAAAAACCCCAAAAAACGTGTACAGAAGATGCATTCTTACCCTGATCGCTCGTGTAATCTAGGCTAAAAAATGGCTGAGAATCCGTACAAACCAGTTTTGTACGGACCCCGCCACCCTCAGATGAAAAAATTAAAGTGCAGGACATCATGGAGGTTACCTAGGCATGATATCGCTAATCCTTTGTGCTCAAGCTGACCGCAATGGCAAGAATTGCTCCACAGAATCCTCTAACCTCTCAAAAAAATTAGCAAGTACAAATGAATTGAATTAGGGCCATATTCACCTATATATTGCCCTTTTCAAAAACTTTGGAGGACCATAACAAGATCTCAGAAGGTTTGTTCTCTGAACCGAAAGAAGCACTGTAATGATCACTCCATAACGAACAGAGGCGATGCCACACATTCGCACTCTAGAGAAAATATTTTTTCAGCACTGGAAGGTATGCCCTCTCTCATATTCCTTTTAAATCTCATGTCTTTCAATAATATTTGATAAAGAATATGCTTTCACTTGAGGTATTTGTTTTTGTAGGATAACACACAAACCGTCCACAACTCCATCCATTGAAAGTTCCAGAGCAGGTATCATTCTGCCCCCAGCATGATAGAGTCCCAGAAAAATTTGCATTTCCTAACATCATTTCTCCATCATAAATTAACCATAGGTTCCACATATCCAACTGTGTTTATCATCACCTCAACCTGTACATGATAAACATCCTTGTTGGTCAGTAGAGCCTCCCCTCCACGGTGCTCGTCACCTAAAGTAGACTGTATATCACAACAAAAGTGAAGCCATGGACATACCACTTTAGTCTGAGAAGCACCTCATTCCCATCCATCCACCATGCATAAGGTCAATTTTTACCATACGAAATAAAACCCCTTTCCCGGAGGATCGGGTTGTACAAGAAAATCAAAAGTGCACTACCACGCCTTGCATTTGGCCCACCATACCTCCATCATCATAATCCCATCTCTGATACTTTTTCACTTGCTTCATCAACCTCACACATGAGATAAACGAATGGGGCCCACACCCTCAGCAAAACACCTTCCTCACTTCATTAGTGAGAGAACAATTTCATGTTTTAGGGCATCCATATCTATGTTTTGTACAAACCAAACCCCATTATTTTATTCTTTTGGTAAGTGTAAAAATACCACAAATGGTGCACTACATCCCCCACCCACTCATTCATTCTCCCCCCCTGATGGCAGCAGTCCCTAAACACCCTTGGTTGGAGTATCATGTAATATTCCCAAATGGGAAAAGCATGAATATATTGCAATGTAAAAGAAGTGTAAAACATCATATAAAAACATGAGGCCAATATGGAGACATTCCATTCATTATAAAAATAGCATATATGTATAAAATAATGGGCCACAAAACATAGAACAAGATAGAACAAGCCTCCAAATAAGAAACCTCTCAATAAGAGGTGTTGCTAATATAACGAAATGTCAGAAGACTGCTAAAACACAGTCATGGATGCATTGTTACAGCAAATGACTACACAAAATATGTATAGCTGTTATATGCCTCAAAAGATACAAAAAATATAGATCTAGGAACTATACAACCTCCAATGAAGAACCCCCCAAGGGTTTTCAGAAATACACCACTATAAAAGATGGGAATTAAATCCCTAGGGCCGAAGATTCACTACAACATATAAACTGAAATCGGTGTGGTTGATCTGATATGCCAAATAATGTAGCCTCCTCTAATGGATCCTATAGATGAAAGTCTGACCCCCTCACTAGAAAACCTTCTCCCCAAATGGTGTACTGAAACCACCCTGCAACTCCTCCCTCAAAATAATGCAGTCCAAGACAAAAACTGTGCTGTAAGGGAAAAGAAATAAGTGGACTGATGCCAAATGCTGCAATAAGGCTCAAGCGCCTTCCTTACTATCTTCCCAATGGAAAGGAACCCTTCTCCACTAAAAATAAGCACTAAAGTGACCCAAATGTTTTCTCCACTACTACAACCTGCAACACAATGCAACCCTCAACAGGATCTATGTTGTAGATAAAATATGAAGCTTTCCCTAAATCCTGAATGAGGAAGTACAGTGCAAACTCTTCCTTTTAGGCCTCTGAAGGATAGAGGTGGGATTCCCGATCAGGAACACCTTGTGCTAACAACACTGCAATATTAGCTAAAGAGCTGAAGAAAGGTATATGTCTCAACAGACCATATATTTATAAATAGCATATATCAAACCATAATGAAATATGGTTGCCATCCTCTTCCTTATATTAGTGATGAGCTTTCTAACCCTAATCCCCATCCATTAATGACACTACTTCCATGCAAAGAGTCTCCATCTAAAACTAAGTTGTCTCTCATTGAATGCCACTACTCCATGATAGTGTTGTTGATTTGGTCAAAATTTACCTAGTCAAGGTGTTCCAGCCCCTTTTCACACCTAAGGGTGCTCAATTAAGCTGCTAAGATGTCCTCCTTTCACATTATCATTGATGTTATTCATATTTAGAGATATTTATGAATCTCCATTATCCTTCTATTCATTAAACAAGAAATAAAAAACAAAATTATTTATTCCAACTACCTCATGTGTAATTTGGAATATTACAGTCCTCCCCTCCCAAATGTTGCCTCTCCTCAAGCAACTGATAAGGTAAGTGCTCCAAATCTTCTCCTCCTCCATTGGTGACACCTCCATGTGATAAGCTTCCCTCATAATCCAAGTGCTTCCCAATGAATCCATCCATGACATACTCCTCCCAAGTTCTCATGAGATTCACATGACTCATCCCACAAGGAAGCAATAGATCCAATGAAATAATCATGGTTTTCCCAATGTCCTCCCTGAAACATGTAGCATAATGAACATGGAGAATCTCTCTTCCAAATGGAACATTCATTACTCCCATCCTCCCTCCAATCATTCCCATAAAAATAATAAGAACATCATCAATGTATGCCATCAAAACCAAGTACATACAAACAAAAATATGAAAAAATGGAGGTGGGTCGTAGTCCCACATGTGGAACCAATGCAGTATATCTCTTGACTACATCAGAGAGTGATATGGTAATTTGTTTCTCGAACACTTACTTGCTGCCATAGTTTTCTTACAAGTTCTAAAAAGGTGAGAAATGTTTGGTGCCTTTGGAGTGTACCCTGAATGATACAACATATACCTATATCATCCTATGGAATGACCAAGTTCAAAAATGTTTATGGCCCAAAGCTGGCCATGAGGTTTATATGGAATAATTCTCCTCCTTGGATTAATGGCCTCTATATACATGATAAAGGAATGCAAATAATAATCAAGTGAAACATCATGCAAATAAACATGTCCCTTACAATAATTTCTGCTCATACAAATGGAGTGGTCCATAGATAGATCCCCTCTCATTCCAAAAGAGGAAAGAGGTGGATGTGATAACTCCTCCATAGAGTTATGTATCTTTCCCATCTCCACATGATCCATGCATCTCCTCAAACGTTTATATATCTCCTCTTCAAAACCTTCGGAATTGTATCCCTCCATGATGGAGTTGTAGGCCCTCATGAAATAAGTGTGGTTGGAGAGAAAACCTTCATGTTCTCTTTGTAGTAACTTCTCCTTGAGATTGGAAGCTCTAGAAAAGAAGATTCTACCATGATAATAGATGACTTCATCTTGGACTGAATATCCCTCCTCTTGAAGCTAGTCATCAAGTATCATGCATGTAAAAAGATCCTTGGAATAATCCACCAATAGCTGGGATTTCAAAAATGGATATATTCTCTATAGTGAAAGCGCCAATGATCTATCACAAAGGCTATATGTCATATGGTTGTCCTTCTATTTGACATTTCCCATGCCCAAGGTGCATATCGGGATGCTGCTATCCCCTTCCTGTTGCTCCTCTTGTAGCTGCTCATGCTCAAGTAAAGGTTGAAGCTTTTGGAGGTTAGTCTTCCATGGAAAGCTATCATCCATCCAAAACATTTTGAGCTTGGCCAAAGCATGCATGAGTGGCCACCACCTTCTACCATGTATGGAAGATTTCCCACCTAGTGAGAACATCTTATAAGCCTCCATAGTAAAGGAATAGTCTCCTTGCACCATGATGGTCTCATCCTCCAATCCTGCAACATCCTCTCTCAGTGCAAGATGAGATGTGAGAGTGGGTAATGATGATAGTGGGAGAATATATCCCTCCTCCTTGAGTCTACCCAAGAATCTATGTGTTGTATCATAAACCTCCAATGTTCCCACTCCACTTGGATCTAAGAGGGGTGAAAAATATTTTGAGACATCTCTCACCAACTCTGGATTAGGTGGCCTCCCAGGTAGTTTTCCATAAAACAGTGATGTCTCATGTGTCAACCTCATATGCATAACAGATGGGAGTACCATGTTGCTTCCACTGCACAAATCCAACTATTTTTTTGTGTGAAAGCTTCCTGATAATTGGGTACCACTCTCATTGATGCAAGAGTCCCTCTAATTGGAGCAATGGCTCCATCCTCACCTCCTGGTGGTAGTGGATCATCTCCTGCTATTCCAATGTTGTGACCCCTCTCTGGTTCTTCTTCTTCTTCCTCCTCATCATCTGAGAAGATCTCTATATAGTGTGCCTTTCCTGATGCACATATATTTTCGAGTGCCAAATATTCTCGGCATGTGAAGCAAATCTTCCTTCTCCTCAAGTCTCTTGGGACATCATCACTAAGAGGTTTTTTACTTTGGCCTTATTTTGAGAAAGGAACCTTCTCTTCTTTTCCCTTTGATGGAAAAGTGGACTTTTGCTGAAATGTTGCCTTTTCTCTTGGCAAGGAATCTTGTAGATCTCTAGCCCTTTCAATGGAATCTTGAAGGGTAGTGGGCTTGGAAGGCTTAACCAACACATGAATAGGTTATTATAACCCATAAATAAACATATAGACCCTTCTTGCTCTAGATAAATCAGGAACCATAACATAAAGTTTTAGAAATTCAGAAATATATGTTTCTGGATTACCTGATTGTTTGAGCTTTGATAGCCCCATGAATTTTGCCTCAATATCTCTTCGATCAAACCTCTCCACCAACCTCCTTGTGAACTTTGAATATGCAGTCATATTGGCATGACCCAATGTAGATAAGACATGGAACCACCAATCATGTGCTTCACCCTCAAGGTGCAGTGCTACTATCTTAATGGCCTCCATCTCTGGTACTTTTTTCATCTAGAAGTAGATGTCAAGCTTCTTTACCCATGATTTTGTAGTGCATTCAGATGACCCATCAAAGTTGGGTAAGAAAAATATGCCCATAGTGCGGTGTAGATCATGATTCTTAATGAATCCTCCACCTCTATTATGATGCATGGGTCTCCTATTGTCGTCGATATGATAAAATTATTGATAACTCAAGTGGTCCTTGAATCTCTGAGATTGAGACTCATACTCCATGAAATAGTCTTCAAGAGTTTCTTGTTCTCAAAACCCTTCATTTCCCACTGCTAAGAATGTAGGCGTTGTAGAGCATTGGGAAACTTACTACTGCTTCACTAGTTGATCACTCCAGTGATGAGAAATGTCGGAACCTTCACCATGAATAAATCCTTTAGGGGATTCCTTCTATCTATCCATTCCGATCTCCTTTATTTCTCTAGCAATATCTTTCATAGTTCTAAGAAGGATCTTAGGAGACTCCTTCTCTTCATCTTCTCCTGATAAATGGGTCTTACCCTTGTCTTATTTATCATTTGTATAGTCAAACTTCCAGTTTCATATTCTGAGATACCTCTTCTCTCTATTTGTGAGAAGATATCCTTCTTCTGATGACATATTAGCTTTTCAAGATGCACAGGCTGAGCCAAGATTATGCTCTAATACAACTGTAATATTCCCAAATGGGAAAAGAAGGAATATAATGCAAAATATTGGAAAATCAGTGTAAAAAATCATATAAAAACATGAGGACAATATGGAGACCCTCCATTCATTATAAAAGCAGCATATATGTATAAAATAATGGGCCAAAAAGCATATAACAAGATAGAACAAGCCTCCAAATAAGAAAACCCTCAATAAGAGGTGCTGATACTATATCAAAATGCCCGAAGACTGCTACAACATAGTCATGGATGCACTGCTACAAGAAATGAATACACAAAATATCTATGGTTGTTGTATGCCTCAAAAGATACAAAAAATATAGATCTAGGCACTATACAACCTCCAATGAAGAACCCCTAAAGGGTTTTCAGAAATACACCACTATACAAGATGGGAATCAAATCCCTAGGGCTGGAGATTCACTGCAACATATAAACTAAAAAGGGTGTGGCTTATCTAATATTCCAAATAATGTAGCCTCCTCCAATGGATCACCTAGATGAAAGGTTGATCCGCTCACTAAAAAACCTCCTCCCCAAATGGTTTACTGAAACCACCCTGCAACTCCTCCCTCAAAATAACATAGTCCAAGAAAAAAACTATGTTGTAGGGGAAAATAAATAAGTGGCATGATGCCAAATGCTACAATTAGACTCAAGGACCTTCCCTACTATCCTCCCAATGGAAAGGAACCCTTCTCCACTGAAAATAAGAGCTGAAGTGACCCAAATGTGTTCTCCACTACTGCAACCTGCAACACAACACAACCCTCAACAGGATCTGCGATGTAGATGAAAGATGAAGCTTGGCATAAATCCTGAATGTGGAAGTATAGCGTAAACTCTTCCTTTGAGGCCTCTCAAGGATAGAGGAACATTGTGTGCTAAACAACACTGGAATCTTAGCTAAACAACTGAAGAAATCTATATGTCTAAATAGACCATATTTTCAGAAATAACATATATCACATCATAATGAAATATGGCTACCATCCTCTTCCTTATATTAGTGATGAGCTTTCTAACCCTAAGCCCCATCCATTAATGACACTACTTCCATGAAAAGAGTCTCCATATAAAACTGTGGTGTCCCTCATTGAATGCCACTACTCCATGAAAACGTTGTTGATTTTGTCAAAGTTGACCCAGTAAAGGTGTTCCAACCCCTTTCACACCTAAGGGTGCTCAATTAAGCTGCCAATATGTCCTCCTTTCACATTGGCATTGATTTTATTCATATTTAAGGAGATTTATGGATCTCCATTATCCTCTTATTCATTAAACAAGAAAGAAAAAAAAAATTATATTCCAACTAGCTCATGGCTAATTGGGAATATTACATATCACACCCTCACACAAAAGCCACCATGACATTCATAACCAGTTTATACCCACCCTAGTAGTCCTACCGACTCTAGGGATTTCCCCATCAGAAATAGTTATGATTTCCACCAAGCTACTTTTCATACTCCAACCTTGGGCCACGAAACCCCAATCATTAGTTTTTCAATCATCCCTCAACATCATGCCCATGTTAAACCCATCACACCCAGAATCCTGATCCCCTAAATCACTGACCCTCTCGTTTGGCTGAGGCTTCCTTTTTGTTGACTTCAAAACCTATTTTCCAAAAAGGAAGCAGTACCTTGGATTTCCCCTCTCCATAAAAGGGTCATCCTCGGGTGGCGCCGTGGGGGAGATCATTGCCCACAGATGTCATCGATCCTCCTGACATTCAACTACAACACAAACTTTCATGTCAAGATGGTATCGTACTTTACAACCATTTCACTTTGATCAAATTTCTTGAAGACCCGTTCCTTCATAAGCGTCTCTTTCAACAATTCTTACACGAGAAGGTCCCAGCCAGCACCTATGCGTAAAATGCGCAATTATATGCCATATCAAGTTTACGCATATGGGTACCACATTCCACCTATTGTAAAAAAAAAAAAAAATCTTTTGAGGGCATCAGCAGTCGTCATCATCAACCAAAATATCACTACCATATTAGTGACACAGACAAAACATGTATCTATCAAATAGATTTTTTTAACTATCCATAGCATTACGAGCATGGGACATGTCAACCTCATAGAAAATTTGTATATATTGTATTATATTTTCTTACAGGGGTCCCACAGAACATTTTCGTCCTTCGAACCGGTGTAGGGTTTCTCCAATTCTGAGCTACACGTAGGTCTCTCTCTCTCTACGCACTGTATATAGAAAAGAAACTATAATGTATTTTGTCTATACAGTTCTTCCTAGACCTCACACATTAGGGGGCAACTATTAACACTAGAAAATCGTACAAACAAAGAAGACATTATTTAATGTCAGGTAGAAGGATTTCCAGGGCTGAGAGACAATAGGGAATCTGGAAAGTATTTAAAAATCTCTAAGGTCTGAGGAAAAATCAAATTTAAACTAGTCATAAATGCTTTTACATGCAAATCCTTCGATAAGAGCACCTTTTCGTGCCTTTTGACCCGAAAAGCGTGTAATCCTGGAAGTGGCGGAAGTCACTTTCCGGGACCAAAAAAAACACACTCCAGGACATTGATTCCACACTTGAAGCTACCTATGGAAATCCACCGAAGCCTCCATAGGACATCAAGGGAGCACACAATGGAAAAAATTTGGCACACAATGGAATCATCCCCCTCTCTTGGGTCACCATTGACAATGTACCAAGAGAGGGAAGGAGGATTTGAATTCTCCTATAAAAGGCCACCAAGAGATTAGTAACTTGAGAACACATTGTTATGCTGGCCAGAATTTCCCCAAGCAATACTACTAGTGTATGATCCGGAGTAGAGATAGAAGGGAATCAGTTGTTTTCCATCCAAAAACTTCAGTCCACCACAGTAGAGAGAGGGAGAGTCGAGAATTTACACCAAGGCAGCTCAAAAGTAACAACATCCTTGCATTGGGACTTGGAACCCCAAGTTCTAAGGGCCCCTTGGAAAGTGGGTTAAAGTTTCAACTTCATTTCCTACCAGCACTCAATAGTAGGGGACATAAGCGCCGCCATTTGGATTATTGAATTTTTTTTACTCTATTTAGAGATTTTGTGTTATTTGTTTTAGTTTTAGTTTAATTTTTATGTTTTAATATGCATGTTATTTCTCTATATAGTATGTTTATGTTCTAGCATGTTCCACTAACTTGCTTGACTCCATATATTTTCTGCCTGTGGCCAATAACTTAAGAGGTAAAACCACACCCCTTAAGTTGGTGTGATTTTGTACATGCGTGCACCAAACACACTAACACACTCACCTCCTAAATTTTTCCTACATTCATCCTTGCTTCCTAACCCCATTATGCCATTCCTTTTTTCCCTTCCCTTATTTTTCCCATAGAGTTTGCTATCATAGTATAGTATGGGGGAGGAGAAGAAAATTTATAACAAGGGCAGGAAAGTGTCAAGATATGAACCATCAGATACTAGGGAGCTGTTGTCATCACCACTTACAGTCAATTATTTTCAACATGTTGGGTGTTTTGACTTTTGTCAGTTGGTCCAAAAAGTACAACATCATCCTGAATTGACTAGATTGTTTTTCACCAACCTCAAGAAAGGTCAAGTAACTATTTTAGGGGTAACCTTTACCATCTCATCTGACACCATATCATAAGTCACATGGATACCTAACATGGGTGAAAAATGGTTTAAGACCCAACAATTGGATGCTCAAATGTATCAACCCTATCTCAAAGCTCAATAAAAAAGATAGCATCAATAAAATATTTCCTTTTGGCCAGCTCCTTAATAGGTTTTCACCTTTGATGAAGGTCATCAAGAAATATATTACTTATGAGGGGATATTCTCTAGCCTCTATATTTACCACATCAGATTAATTATGAATTTTACCAGGGTGAAATTTCTCAACATACCCTACTACCTATACAAAATTCTAAACAAGATGGCATACATAGTGCAGCACAGAGACATTGAGCTAAAACAAAACAACCTGTTTCATCACTCCCTCATAAAAATTATTGTCATACATCATCTAGTCCAGCTAGGAATATCTTGGGAGACATTCATTGAATCATAGGTCTTTTAACCTTCTTATAATCATCCTACTAGAACTACTTCATCATCAGCACCACCTACACAGGCATAAATTGGTTCATCTAGTGGCACTACAGTGAAGAAGAAGAAAGGAGGGGATAAAGTGGTAAAAAATTATCAAAGAGGGAACAACCTTGTGTTTTCTCCATGGATTGTGGGAGGGCCAATCGTACTTCACCAAAACAAGGATCTCCATCAGTGCAACATGACATATTCATGCATGAGGCTTCTATGCATGATGAAGAGCATGACTTTGACCTAGTTGACTTGGAGGCCCATCAAGAGCATGAAAACCTAGAAATGATCATCAAAGACAAATATGCTCAAATAAAATCACTTTAGGACAATTTTGCAAGGTCCAAATTCATCATTTCATTCCTTGAGCGGGAGAACAATCAAATCAAAACAAAGCAGCTAATTATGGAGGTAGAGAAACTTAAATATAAGAGAAAATAATTGAAAGGAAAAGTAATTTTTGATCATGATGAGTCTAGTTAGCATGAAGGATAGATGTCAAGGATAATACCAAGAATAAGGGGCCTAAAAGGAGCATTGGAGCTAGAAAGAAAACATGAAGCACTTCTTATAGAGGAACTCACTTTTGTGGAGAAGATTGCCATGGAAATTAATGAAGATAGGGAATTTTGGCTAGAAAGGGTCAATAATCACTTAGAAAACCTCCTTGAAAATCCTAACAGAGATAACCAAATACATAAATGCATGGCTTCCCGCTAGCAAACAAGGAATCAGATTGCACAAATTAAAATTAAGCAATTACAAGACAAGCTTAAGGAAACTATAATCAGCCAAAAGGAGAAGGGTAAACTGGATTTTCTTGTTTATGCCTCCATTATTTCATAACATACCTCATCAGAACCTCATACATCAATTTCAGGAAGTTTTCCTAAAGCTTTTGGTCAATTTCATATTTTTGGTCAAATTGGGATATTTTTAGCATTGTCACCCTCCAAAAAGCATAGCGAGGGCTGCGCTATGCTTTTTCTGGAGAGCTCTAAATGGCACAAACTCTACATGGTTAGATAGGGTATGACTCCTACATCAACTTTGGACACCTGGCAGCCCAATTCATCAGCTTTTATAGGGTGAAAATGGTCAAAAACCACCTAAAAAACACCTTTCTGCCTTGTTTTTTGAGGCCACACTACGCTTTTTGAGTTGTCTTGGGAGAATGAGTTTTTGAAGGCCTTACCATGGGTAATTTTAAAAAATTCAAGATGTTTTGGAAAATATATAGATGGTTCTAGTTTACCATTCTCTCAGATTTAAATTTTTACTTGATGAAGGTTCCTAAATATGGCCTCCAACAGGGCGCTAAGCTTTTTGCAATTTTTTGAAATTTTAATTAAATTTTCATTGTGTAATTTTTGACAATTCCTAGTATGACTTTTGTAAAAGTCAAAAGGTCAATGTGGATGGATGTAAAAGTAAAAATGTAAATGTAAATGGTAAAAATGGAGTTGAATAGGTGCTTATCCTCTATTCATTTCTTTGAGTATATGCCTCTTAATGGTTATATAAAGGAGGAAATTGTTAAGTAACATCCCTAGTGTGTAGCAGAATTTGGATAGATGCATGTATTTTGCTTTCTTGCTGGAAAATTTGACCTCCAAGGGAGTATTTCGACCTAAGTGGCTATATGAGGTAGTTTGTAATCATTTTCAAAGGTTGGATGTTGTGGAATTTAGCTTGTAATACTAGTGTATTTTGTGAATTTGGCAGGAACTAATAGACAAAATTTGTAGCTATTGTGGTGGGATTAATGTGGTATGTCCTTTAGTATTGTTTCTTATTTAGTCATCATATGTTTGAATGTATTTTACCTTCCATTTCCATTTACATGTGTTAGGTTATTGATTTCTAAGTTTGATAAACATAATTCATTGATTTTGATGCTCTGTTTTGGAGAATCTTTCACATTTATGTTCATTTTCTTCTGATATAAACTGATTCATGATATTCATGCTAGTTTTAAAACTCTACCAATCTACCATATTCACCAAGATACCTTTAAATTGCTAAAGTGTGCGCCTACCTTGCCCCATTACATCTTTGCAACTCTGATTTTCAGAGCCCTGACCTAGTCTCTCCTAAACCTAATTCGCCATCTAGAACAAACCTTCAAAATCAAATCAAACCATAATCTGCATACCTAACATAAAATATTTAATGATCAGGTCAAATTTGCTGTTAATCTCATTGAGAGAGCACTCTCAGCGTACTAGGGCTATCTATTAGGTCAAAGTGGTATGTGGTTACCTTTGTTGGTCTCCTTTGCAGCCTTTGCAGAACTGGTGGAGTGCTAAAAACTTGGCACCGTTTCCGGGGAACTAAGTGTAATATTCCTAAATTAGCATGCAACCGATTGGAATATTAATTTTTCTCTTGACATCTAGTTAGATGAATAAATGGGTAAGGAGGCCCCTAAATCTCTTTAGTAGGAATAAAATCCCTCTTAATGTGAAAATGGATCATATTCATAGCTGGATAAAAAACCCTCATGTGTGAATAGGTGCTAATTCATGTGGACAAGGTCAATTTTGACCAAGTCCACATCACTGGTATGGAGGGGATGAATCATCAATAGAGACAGCCCAGTATGAATGTGGATCAATTTACATAGTCAGAATAAAGCTACCTTGGGTGTGAAAGGAGACAATGCATGGAGACTAAGTAAAGGTTGACCAAATCAAACAACGATGTAAATGAGAGAGTGGAGCTAGTGGAGACAGCATAATTTTGGAGGAGGAGTCTTTGCATGGTAGTAACCTCATAAATGGGTGGGACCCATGGTCAGGAAGCTCACCAAGTATGTAATGGAGGGAATGGAAGC
The DNA here is from genome assembly GCA_034641835.2 of Pinus albicaulis. Lineage (NCBI taxonomy): Eukaryota > Viridiplantae > Streptophyta > Pinopsida > Pinales > Pinaceae > Pinus > Pinus albicaulis. The sequence continues at coordinate 267,553,410 of CM076579.1, forward strand.
CATATGGGGCATGGAAAATATTATTTATATTGAATTCTTATGAATTATTGCATGCTTTAGCTGTCTAGATGGGTTTTCCACACTGTTTAGTGCAAGGGTATTCTCATGCGGGAATTCCACACTCTTCCTTCAAGGACTTGCTGAAGAAATATTAGAGGAGCATTTTGGGCTTTATTTCCACTATCAAACATTGGGTCAAGCATTCGCCTATCTCTATAATGTAGTCCCTTGGAGAAACTACATTATTTATCATGGTGTTGCAATGGAAGGGTTAAAATCCCTGTTTTATGAGCTAGTTTCACAGAGGGAGGATCAACCTTTTTCCCAGAAAGCTATTAAGGAGGAGCTACAAACATGTCTTTTTCTTATCAATGACATTTATGTAGTGCTTCAGCTAGACAGTGTGATTCAGCCATAGATCTATAGTATATACTTCTTGTATCTCATGCCTATCAAGAAAACCTTGCTTGGTTATCTTGGAATTGTATAAAAGAGAGTAGATTTCAGTTTTTAAGCTCTCTTGAGTAATATATCAGAATATCTATTTGTCTCTCTATTTTTGTAAGTATAAATCATCATTAAACTGCGTTGTCACTTGCTTCAGTATTTCCGTGTTGCAGTAGGCATGGGGTTGCAGTGTTTTTGGGTTGTTTTGGGCTTGGGAGGCCTGTTCAACTAAGAAATAATGATTTGTTTATGATATAATTGTACATTTTGGTTTCTAAAATGTATAAAATAATGGATCCATGATCTTTTATTAACTTTTATATCATAAATTTCTGAAAAATGCGTTTTTGGTGCTTATATTGTTGATTTTCCCATTTGGGAATATTACAGTGGTATCAGAGCTCTGATCTCAGCTCATCCTGTGTAATTTTGCCATTATGTCATTTAAGGAGGCTTCTCATAGGAAGTTGAATATCTACAGAAGAGATCAAGGAAAAAATTTATTGGGAGGGAAGGAGTTCTCAAAACTTCTTCTACAAACTTTGCAGTGCATTAGGAAAGACATAAAAGAAATGAGGAGGGAAAGACATGGAGATCCCTCAGCAAGATTGGTACAAGAGGAAAGCTCCATTTCCTCATATTATGGGTGTGGGAATTCAGTCACACCATCATATTTACAACGCTCTACTATTCATATGTTCATGGCAAGTGAGATGGAGGAAGGGGATGTGCTAAAGAAGGAGACTCTTGGTGATTATTTGCAAGAGTATGAATCTCAATCTAAGATGTTAAAAGAGAACCTAAACTTCCAAGGGTTTTGCAAGATCAAGGAGGATAAAATACCTAGAAATCATGATGAGGGTATATTCTTCCTCTCTACTTTTAATGGGTCAACTAAATGTTCAGCTAGGGCTTGGGTGGACAAGCTTGATACTTATTTTGCACCAGCACCAAGTTTCATAAGAAGAAGCCATTAGAGTAGCAACGTTGCATCTGAAAGGTAAGGCTTATGCTTGGTGGTTTATTGAATCCTTTTCATTAAGAAATGCAAATACATCTACTTATGAAAGGTTCACTAAGAGAGTAGTGGAAAGGTTTGATGAAAGAGATTCTGAAACCTCTTTCATTGAGCTAGAAGAACATAAACATTCTAAACCTTTGCATGAGTTGGAGGGATATATTGCATCAAATCCACTTCATATTTCTATTGAGGAGGATTGAAACTTGTATGATACATTTCCAAGGGAAAGATCCCCATTGCATGAAGATATTTCTTCTCCAAAGGAAGACATGGAGGTTTCTCCTTCAAAGGAAGACCAAGATCTAGGCTCTCTCATTGTTGATGAGGTATTCTCAAATATTGATGAGGAGGAAGAGAAGAAGGAAAGTAATAGCGCTGTCACTTTGGGAGGAAAACCATCACCACATGGAGATGATGATGAGGCTGTTGCTTCAAGTGGAGGAGCTTTTTCATCTTTGAAAAAAGTTCCCAAGGAGCATCTTGTGACAATAGTGATGGGTTGTAACTCGATCAAAAGAGGAGAGGAAAAGGTGTAACAACAAGAAAGGATGGTGAGAATGAACCCTTGTTTATTTCAAATGGTTTATATACAAAAGGAGACTAATTTATGCAGTGAAGGGAGGGACAAATCAGTCCACTAATCTATACATTCTACTTCAGATTTTTCTATCTCTTTACATGGAGTCATTCCATCAGGGAGACCCCCTGACTAGAAGGTGAATAAAGAGTTCTCTCAACATGTTACAACATTGAAATATTTGGCTAGGGAAGGAGCCTTGGGAGGAGCTACCACATCACAGAGAACCTTTGATGGGTTCAAAGGAGAGGTGAGAAATTTTTTGATATGGACGTTGCCATCTCCCACTCAACTATTTGCGCTGGAAGATGATGATTCAGAAATATATGATGACATGAGCATGGTGTAAAAGGGATACTCCATAACCTTGGGGCAGCAAATGATGCTCCCACACATGTGGAAAATTTCTGAATATGACAAGAGGTCATTGACACTCTTGTATGCATTTTCCAAATTATGGATGTTTTGGAGGAGAGGTACATTTCAAGAGGAGGTTGAATTCCATGTACTCCAATCTTGTCTAGTGCAATATCAGTTGCAAGAGAGGTAGAAAAAGTGGGGTGACATTACTCCAACATGTGGCTTTGGCATTGAGCTTTTCAAAGAGGAGATTTATGATGTGACAGATACTTCATTTCAGATTTCTACAGCGCTGTCATTGTTGGGAAGCCTAGATCCATATTGGGAGTCCCAACTATTGGTGGAATATTCCAAGAACCTCTTCACATGTAAGGTTCTTGATGGGCAAGTGATACATGGGAAGTATAGAGTGGTTGACGGAGTCATTTATTTCCATGATCATATTTACTTGACTAGAGACTCAAAGCTCAAGGATAAAATACTACATGCAACCTATGAGATATTCCTTTCCAATCCCACTGGTTTCATTAGAACATACCTTACTATCTTGGAGGGATTCATGTGGGAAGACTTCAAATAGGAGATGCACTATCATATGAGGAAGTGTATATATTATTTGGAGGGTGAGGAGAAACATAATTCTTTGGAAGAATTATCATCACCACCTCCTTACTCATTGGGTGTGAGAGGGGGCTCATCCATGAGATACCTCACTGATTTAAACCAAGTATATGGTAAGGATTGTATTTGTAAGAATCATGATATATTTGCTATATACTTGCATTTTATTACCACTCATGTGCCGGGAATTGCTCAAAGAATGGGCACTCTTTGTTATTAGCTTCATGGGCGATTTTGGGCCATGACCAATGATGATGTTGACCATTCCATAGAAGCTTTTTGGGAGATGAGGTATCCTTAATGGTGTGCTTCATTAACACCAACCATCATACACCTTCTCCAAGCATGCAAGAAGAATGGGGAAGCAACATAGTGATGGGAGAAACACTTCTTCTATCATATTCTATGGGAGTTATGAGCAAAACTGCATTGGTTGCACATAAGGGAAAATTGTCCTTCTCCTTTACTACACATGGCAGCTAGCATGAATTTGATTGTGATTCCATATGTTGATGATGTTATTATATTTGTTGGGAACATGATTTGAGGGAAGGGACCTTGGTTTAATGTGTCCATGGAGAATGAAAATTCCCACACCATTCATCCTTCATGCTTCAAGGGGAGCATGGTCGATGATATGGCCATTGTAGTAGATCATGTGTTTCTTTATGAGATGGGCCATATGATTGTTTGGATCACTTGGGATATTCCTCTCATGAACATTTGGGATGAAACTTTCATTGAGTTTCCATGCCAGAAGGTGATTTATTTTGTTTGGATGATAGCATGGAGATTGAAATTTCTCATTGAGATTGGCGTAGCTAACATTTACCATGTCTTATGCCTTAAGGAGGCCAATGGACAACATATAACCCTTTCCATATATCTCCCACTTTTTCGTAATGACAACTATTTGGTTTATCTACCAAAGGCTAACTTATCTGTTTGAGATGGGACATAACCATTGGAGATTTTGCAGTACCCTTGCAGTTTCTTGAGGACAAGAAACATTTGGGAGGGGAATATTGTAATATTCCTAAATTAGCATGTAGCTAATTGGAATATTAATTTTTCTCTTGACATCTAGTTACATGAATAAATGGATAAGGAGGCCCATAAATCTCTTTAGTAGGCATAAAATCCCTCTTAATGTGAAAAGGGATCATATCCATAGCTGGATAAAGCACCCTCACGTGTGAACATGGGCTAATGCATGCGGACAAGGTCAAGTGTAACCAAGTCAACAACACTGGTATGGAGGGGGTGAATCATCAATAAAGACAACCTAGTATGAATGTGGATAAGTTTAGATAGTCATAATAAAGCTACCTTGGGTGTGAAAGGAGACAATGCATGGAGACTAATTCAAGGTTGACCAAATAAAACAATGATGTAAATGAGAGACTGGAGCTAGTGAAGACAACGTAGTTTTTGAGGAGTCTTTGCATGGAAGTAACCTCATAAATGGATGGGACCCACGGTGAGGAAGCTCATCAAGTATATAATGGAGGGAATGGAAGCCATATGGGGCATGGAGAATATTTTTTATATTGAAGTCTTATGAATTATTGCATGCTTTAGTTGTTTAGCTGGGTTTGCTGCACTGTTTAGTGCAAGAGTATTCTCATGCGGGAATTTGACACTCTTCCTTCGAGGACTTGTTGAAGAAATTTGAGAGGAGAATTTTGGGCTTTATTTTCACCATCAGACATTGGGTCAAGAAATCACCTATAGTTACAGCTCAGTCCCTTGGATAAACTACATAATTTCTCATGGTGTTGCAGTGGAACGATTAAAATCCATGTTTTATGAGCTAGTTTCCCAGAGGGAGGATCAACCTTTTTCCTGGAAAGCTAGTAAGAAGGAGCTAAAACCATTTATTTATCTTATCACCCACATTTATGCAGTGTTTCAGCCATACAATGTGATTCAACCATAGATCTATATTATATACTTCTTGTATCTCATGCCTATCAAGAAACCCTTTCCGGGTTATGTTGGAATTGTGTAAGAGAGACTAGATCTCAGTTTTTAAGCTCTCTTGAGTAATATATCAGAAGATCCATTAGTCTCTCTATTTATATAGTATAAGCCCTCATTAAACTGCGTTGTCACTTGCTTCAGTATTTCTATGTTGCAATAGTCATGGGGTTACAGTGTTTTTGGGTTGTTTTGGGCTTGGGAGTCCTATTTAACTAAGAAATAATGATTTTTTTTTTTTAATCTCCTTGTAGATTGGATTTATATAATGTATAAAATAATGGATCCATGGGTTTTTCTTAACTATTATAGCATAAATTTCTGAAAATTTCGTTTTTGGTGCTTATATTGTTGATTTTACCATTTGGGAATATTACACTAAGTGACATATATTCCCTAGGTGTACTATATTTTTCATCAAATTATAGGCTTGTGGGTGATAGGCCCTAGTCTTCGTGAAGGCTGATTAAAAAATTGCAGACAACCGAGTTGCAAAAATAAAGTACATTTTGGCTTCGAGAAGATACAGAAGATCGAATCTCGATCCTCATACAAATTCTCCAGTTGAAGTTCTAGAGAAAGTCATCTGAAAGCAGAGATCGCAACACTCAGAGTTTCAGTCAGATCAATATTAATTGGTAAGATATTCATCATTACCTGCAGAAGTATTATCCCTTAAAGATATTCCATTCATTTTGAAGTTTGAATTATCTTTGTTTAGATCAAAGTCAGAAACTTCATTGTCTGAGATAATGTTTGATACATTGAGATTATTTGAAGTTAAATCATTGTCTGAAGTAGTATTTGATTCCCTGAATTGAAGATAGATTACTATCCAAAGAATGCAAATCTGAGTCATATTTTGATAGGACTCTGGAGTCAGTTTGATAGACTTGAAAATTTAGCTAATCATCTCCAATATACCTCTAAAAAAGCTATCATCCAGTACCAACAAGAGTCTTTCTCCATTCTGACACAACCTCAATCAGTTGTTTCCTCCTCTTCCATCCCTAATACTTCATTACCTTCTCAGTATACTCCTCCCATTGTTACTCCTACACCACACTCAGTAGGATTCATGGCGAGATTTGCACCTCTGATTTTACCTGGTCAAATTGCACCCTTACCACAAGGCTATGATCAGATACTTCCTCGCTTTGATGAGAATTTTGAGATTAGTGCCAGATAACATTAGTCAAAGTCATTGATTTCATTGAATTAGAAGATATTGATGTCTATGATGCAAAAATGAGGATCATTACCCAAAGCTTCTTCAAAGATGTAAAAGCTTGGTTCTATTCTTTGACTTCCAATTCCATAGGAAATCTGGAGCATTTAACCGATGCATTCATAGCTAGATGGGAAGTGAAAAAGAATCCACGTTAGATTATTTCCGAGTATGACAACTTAAAGAGAAATCAATCCCAAATGAGATCAAACCTCCTCCAGGTTTGGACATCTTGCACTATTTGGATTCTTTTGATCCAGATATGGCATACCATCTCTGAGAGAGAAGTCATGCAACACTAGAGGATATGCAAAGAAACACAGTTAGTGTCGAAAAAAATTTGTCAGTAAAACATTCAAATACCAAAGGTGAGAGAAAGGTAACAATGAAGGAAGAACCATCCACATCCTCTGAGGTCAAATTGGATACTCTAATTAGGACTGTGGAAATAATGGTTTATAGAATGTATATCACTAAAATAAAACTAGAAGCATAGGTTCAAAATCATAATTTTTAAGGTCAGCAGCAACAACCTTAGTTTAGGATTAAATAGAGGAAACAAAGAGCTCTACAGTAGCCATCACAACAACAAATCCAAACTCCTTTGCAGCAGAATTGTTGGGTGCAAGAATTACACTTAAGTAAACTCCTCAACACTTAATTTGTCAACTCGGGGGATCCGTAAACTTAGAGATGAAGCACATGCAATGCCAGAGATGGTATGAATCTTCCTAATATAAATCCCTACTTTTTTTAAAGAAAAAATTGCAGAATCAAATTAAAAAGAGAAAAAGGAAACTTGAACCATCAAAATAATCAAAGTCTGAAAAAAGGAAGAATGCATTTCCAAGAGGGAATTAAAGATAAAATGAAATCACTCTAGCTAATTATTGTTAATCTACTGAGTGTGTGTTTTTATTTATTAGAGACACTTAGCAGTCTCATCAAATGGGCCCTTAAACCTGCTCCTTTAGAGATTTCCTTCTTGTGCTAATCTGTCCTGCACTATCGCAGTCTGCTTGCACTAATGCAGGAACAAATATTTATGCAGAAGGTATAAATGGTGTCTTTACTAAAGGCTTTTTACTTCATTCAAGGGCTTGAACTTTTCGAGGTTCAAAGCACTCAGATCCCGTGGCAAGAAACTAGTTCTTGCACCGGATCAGAGCTCCCTGCACTTAGCATTTAATTCTTAAAATGAGTGATTAATTATTGCAAGTGATATTATACTGTTAAATCAAATTGCACACATAAAAAGTGAATGTTTCTGATATTAACAGAGTGTAGGAATAAAGAAACAATCAATATACATTTATCTTGTCATAAGCATTTAATAAAAGAAAGAAGATTGTGGGAAGTAGACTAAGAAGGCTTGCTGCATCACACCAACGTACACTGGTGCAGGTTCATTTCTCCTGCTTGGATCAGGTGGGGAAAACAAATCAAACAGAATTGCAGAAAAGGAGATATCACACCAACGTGCACTAGTGCAAGATTATTTCTCCTGCTTGGACCAGGCGGAGGAAAACCAATCTGAAATCAAGTGAGAAAGGAAATTGCAGGAAAAGGAAATTTATCTACTTCACACAGTGGATCTAATTTCACTCAGACAGGAATGCATGTGCTTAAAATTATATCACACACAAATTAAAGAAAAATGAGAAATGGGGTAAATGTGCTAGGTTGGTTGGGCCCTGGCCAACCAACACGTTTCCCTTTCAAATAAAAAAGCTACTTAGTAGCTTAATCAATTCATCAGCTCAAATACAGAAATGAAATTTGTGAAACATGAGGTAGAGCTCCCTTTTATTAATTCACTGAGGCAAGTACATACTTTAATACATTGTCCAGCCCAGATTCGGGCGATAACAAAATACAGCAACTTGTTACCACCTCTCTGGTTGTGTCTTTGTTCTCTTCTGCAATCAAAAACTTCTCTAGTCCTTTTTACATTCTACATTATATAGATCTTTAGCCAAAGGCCAAAATAGATCATTCAAATGATTACATAACCAAACGTAGAATTTAGCTTTTCGGCCTTCAAAATTAGAAAGTTTAGCAAAACTAGCCGTAGCCAATCTCTAGCTTTCATCCTGCATAGATTTGGTCTCAGCTGCCTTTGGATCGCTCTTGATATCATGGCTGAAGCTGCTCAAAATGAGGCGGTGATCAAGGAGGTTCATATCTACTGCAAGGATTTGCTATGCTGGAAATGGTGCAAGATCTGATCCTGGACTAGGATCAGCGGTCACGGTAAGTACTCTAACTACCAAATAAACATTGGAGATATTGATAAGTTACAAAGAGTGATTAAAAGTAATAAATCATGTAATAAATAATTAATTAATGCTAAGTTGAATTAAAAATATTAAAAATAAAGTTTATACGAAATATGTCACCGTGCTTGGACTGGTGCAAGATGAGGGTGCATAAAAGAGGTAAAGCAATGGTAAATGGTTATGATTTAGGAAGGGGAAAATGGAAAAAAAGAGAGAAAATTAAGGGGCTAACATCCTCCCATCCCTAAGATTTTGTGTGTCCTCACACAACTATTTAACTTTTCAAAAAAACCTTCAAAAATTTGAGCATTCCAACTCAATCCTGCTCTGACATACTGACATCATCCTGCAATGTTTCAAACTTCTTCTTTTTGATGTTATTTAGTTTCTTTGTCACCTTTTTAAGTCACCTGAAACATTGTGTAGCTCAGTACTTCCAAACTCTAACTTTTCCTTTCTTTTTCTGGATCTCCGCAGTTAATTCTTCTTTACTCTATTCTTTATCCTCCTGCGCTTTAACTATGAGTTGTTCTAAGTTCTGCACTTGAAGCTCTAGTTCAGCTATCTGAGAAGAGAGAGGTACCAAATATTCTTCTTCTTCTATCTTGATAGGGGCTGTGTCTTCCTTAGGGACCTCAATATCCCTCAGGGTTTCAGCAAACACTTCTTCCTCTTCTTCTTCTCCTTCTTCTGGCTCTTCTTCTTCTTCTGGTTCTTCTTCTTCTTCTGTTTCTTCTTCTTCTTATTTTGTTTCTTCTTCTTCTTCTGGTTCTTCTTCTTCTTGCACTGGTGTAGAAGGGGATTCAACGTCTTGCGGAGACTGTGGTTCTTTGCTTGCACTAGATTCTTCATTCTTTTTCCAAGCCCTTTTAATGAAATTGGCCAACAGAGTGTCATCTTCGACATCTACAAAATTTGCTGCGTCCGTAAGGAATGATAGGTTGTCTTCTTCTGGGGTCTGTGCCTATATTGGTGTCGTAGAAGGAGTCTCTTCAATAGGTGCACTAGTTGTCTTCTTATTTTCATATGGGGCCCTTTCTTCTGTTGATTTTTCAGGTCATTTCCTTTTTTCACTGGTGCAAGAAGGACTCCCCTTTACATTATTACTCGAACCCTTGCTTGAGCTGGCGGGGTCCTCTGTCTCCTTTCCAGAAATTGTATTTTCATGTAGCTATTTTAACAATGCCTGCCAAGTAATTCCTTTAACTGCACACCCTTGGCCATTATTTCCAAGCTCTTAAAAAAAATGGGGGAAATTAATCCTCCATCGAGTGTGCCGGCCGACTTCGAAATGCTGCAACAACCTAAAATGGCACACAAAAGTTAGGGGGTACCTTCCCTCATAGGTTAAAAATTTCTGTAGGATGAAAAGGAGGTCCCGCCATTGTCCCAGCAGGGCACTACGCAAAATTACTTTCTTCCAATCTACCTTCATCTTCTTGTCGACGACAAAACACTACCATCGTTTCCTTTCTAGTTTCTGATTTTTAAACCACTGCTCACCAATATTTTCCAAGCCTGTCGCTGCTGCTATAAACTCTTCCGTAACCTCAAATGTTAGAGGCCCGATTTTTACTCGGCCATTTTTTAAACTTCTGGAAAACTGTAGGGCCACTTCACTGTTGTGCCCATCAAACTTTTGCAACAATTGAAGAAAGCCCGAGTCTCGCAATAGTGCAAGAATATTGCGATACTCAGCACTCTGTTCTACCCTACTGAGAGACAAAGGTTCGCTTTGAATAGGTAGCATCGCTGCTTAACGGTTATGAAAAATCAAGAATTTACATGAAATCACCGGAAAATTGGTTCTTATAGATAGGGATCCAAACTTCCACCATCCCTTCCATCTTATCACCCATTCGTTCCACTGAAATAGCTTTGGATGCATGGAATCTTTGAGATCGTGCTAGACTGGTGCTTGTGGCGGTGTTTTAATGGCTAGGTGAGGTAATCATTATGAGTGAAGGACATCTAGGATTATGGCAGAAAGGGGAAATTATATCCAAGCAATAGTTAAACACTTCTGCACTCCTTCATAATTCAAAAAATAGCTTTAGCATTAAAAAATGATCATGATTCTTAACTTAAAAACACCTTGTACTTTAAATAATTTTCTCCTAGTTAATATGATAGCACAAGTACTCATCGACTAAGTGAAAATACTTCTTATAAAATTTCATGATGACCACTTTCCTATGACATATGCTATGAAAAGAACAAATTTTTTTATGTTTCTAACAGGGTGTATGCTTGCACCGGTCTGCTTGCACCACTTAACTATGCTATTATGCTGGCACCATTATGCTTGCACTACTGCAAGCATAATATCTGAAAAAGGAATAGGGAATTTAACTAAAATATAGGTCGGATTTCCAACATGGCTTCCTCAATTTATACTGGAAATTTGCTTCTCCCTTTCTTGATGCTTCAGAGCAAATCCTTTTGCTCTTTGTGCACGAGATCCTGTAATGAATTCATGAGGGAACAAAGAAGTGGGAAAAGAGAATTTTCAGAATGGGAAGGAATTTTGTTATAGGGATTCTAGGAATAGTACCACAAGAGGGGATAAATAGAAGTGGGATAGGAAAAAAAAATTCAAGGGTAAAGTGGAGTTTTTAGGAAATGGACAGGGTAAATTTAGAAGAACATGCGAAGGTTAATCATTATGGGATTGAAGAAGAAAACTGAGGGAATATTACGAAAGTGGAATGTGAAGAAAAGAAGAAAATTTTCTGGAAGGTCTTCCTGCACTGGTGCAAGAAAAATAACTGCAAAGAGAATTAAACGTTACTTGAATAAAAATATACTTGCTAATTACCCCAATTGTATAAAGGTTGGTTCTACTAAACCTACTTTTACTTTGTGGTCACTAACATATCTAAAGATCAAGCAAGATTTTACATTTATTAGAAATTTTTGATCTTCCTACCAGCAAGTTGGTTTTCAGGTTGATCCTTCTGCAATCATGTCAGCGAACTGATTTTCATAATTACAGGAAAAAAAAATTCTTTACTTTTTATTTATTTATTTTTTAATTTTTTTGTATTTTTTTTTTTTAAAGAAGAAGAATAATTCATGTTTTCAAAATGTTGGTATTACCATTCACCAGTACCATTCCGAATTTCTATTGGACTTGCTGTGTAAAATCTTTCCTCGCAACTGGCTGAAAATACTTCTTTAATCTGTGTCCATTTACCAAGAATACTGAATTTTGTCCATCAATAGTTTTAACTTCTACTGCTCCATTCTCGAATACTCGGATCACTTCATAAGGTCCCATCCAAAATGTATTAAACTTCCCTTTAAAAAATTTAAATCTAGAGTCATAAAGGAGCACCCAATCACCTGGTTGGAATTGTTTTTTCTGAATAGACTTGTCATGCCACCTTTTGCATTGCTGCTGAACTAGTATGTTCTGCTGAGCAACATCCCTACAAAATTCATCTAACTTATTTAATTGGAGAAGATGTTGTTATTGTGCCTCAGAGAGATCTAGTCCTAACTGAACTGCAGTTCTCAAAGTTTTGAACTGGAATTCAATTGGTAACAGAACCTGTTTTCCATATAACATCTCATATCGTGTATGTCCCGTGCTATTTCTCCAAGTGGTTCTATATGCCCACAAAGATTCTGGTAATCTTTCAGCCCAGTCTTTCCAATGCATATGTACTGTCTTTGTAAGAATGGACTCAATTACTTTGTTTGTGGATTCCACCTGGCCATTTGCTTGCAGGTGATACGGCGTGTATTTCCTGTGCCAGATCTTGTATTGCTCCACAACACAGTGTACCAGATCTGTCAGAAACAATTTCTCTAGGCACACCAAATGTCAGAAAAAATTTCTCTAGGCACACCAAATCTAGTAAATATTTCAGTAAAAAGAAAATCAACAACAAATTTTTCTGTAGCAAAGGAAACATCTTTAGCTTCTACCCATTTTGTAACAAAATATGTACAAACCAAAATATGCTTTTTACTTAATGAGGTTGGATTTATTGGCCCTATAAAATCAATAGCCCATTTTTCAAACGACTCAAACATAACTTGGGGGCATAAATGCATTTCATTGGTTTGATTAGGATAGCCCATTTGTTGACAACTATCACATCACCTGGCATACTGTTTGGCATCCTTAAGCAAGGAAGGCGAAAAGTAACCAACACACAATACTTTCTATGCAGTCTGCTTATCAGCAAAGTGGCCTCCACAAGGTTCATCATGAGCAGATTTCAATATGTCAAACACTTCCTCCTCTTTTACACATCTACGGATAATCAGATCTAGACCAGTGTAAAAGAGATCTTCTTGAATCCAGGAGTATGCACACTTTTCTGAATAATATTCTTCTTTTCACGAGCGGAAAAGTGTAGTGGTGTTTTACCAATAACCAATTAATTGGCAATGTCAGAAAACCATAGAGAATATTTTGACATAGCAAAAATATGTTCATCCAAAAAATCATCATTAAGAGGAGTTGCTTCACCAGGATTATCTAATCTAGAAAGAAAATCTGTTACAACATTAGATTTTCCTGGTCTATCAACAATAGTAACATTGAATTCCTGCAACAATAGCAACCACCTAGTCACTCTACGACTAGTCAATGGTTTGTTCATCAAATATTTAATCGCAGAATGATCAGTATGTACAAATACTTCATATCCTGTAATATAGTGCCTGAACTTATTAATTGCAAAAATTACAGCTAAAAACTCTTTCTCTGTAACTGTATAATTTAATATAGCGGAAGACAAATTCTTACTAATATACTAAATAGCATAGGATTTCTTATTTTCCTCTTGTCCTAAAGATGCACCAATAGCCAAATCTGAAGCATCAGAGGAAATGTGAAAAGTTAGGGACTAGTTAGGATCTCTCAAAATTGGTGCCTGTAACAACTTTTCCTTCAATGTTTCAAAAGACTGTTGGCAAGTTGTTGACCAAGAAGATTCACTATCCTTAGCTAGAAGTTGGAAAAGAGGGGCAAATATCTTAGAAAAAATTTCAATGAATCTTCTATAGTAACCAGCATGTCCTAAAAAACCTCTTACTTCCGTTTTATTTTTGGGTGTAGGAAGATGCAGAATTATTTCAATCTTTGCTGGATCAACCTGGATACCTTTAACAGAAATCAAATGGCCAAGTACCACTCCCACTTTGCACATTAATATACATTTCTTGTCACTCAAGGCGAGATGGGCTTCCTGAAAATGGAGAAGTACTTTCTCCAAATTTTTGAGAGCTTCCTGAAAAGAATCACCAAACATAGAAAAGTCATCCATATAAATTTCTACAAATTCTAGATCAGCAAAAATGGCTAGGATTTCCCTTTGAAAGGTAGTCAGGGCATTACATAAACTATAGGGAATAACTTTATAAGAAAATGTACCCCATGGAAATGTAAAATTATTTTTATCCTGATCTTTGGGTGCAATCTATATCTGGTTATAGCCACTGAAACCATCCAAAAAGGAAAAATATTTCTTTCCTGCAAGGGTATCAAGCACCTGGTCAATGAAAGGGAGAGGGAAGTAATCTTTGAGAGTGGCTTTGTTTAATTCTCGATAATAAATACAAATACGCCATCTTCCATCCTTCTTAGGTACTAGCACTAATGGAGAGACCCACTAATTGTCAGAAATAGGACAGATAAAACTGGCATCCAAGAGTTTTTGTACTTCTTCCTTCACAATATCTCTTAGAGCTGGATTCATTCGCCTTTGGGGTTGTCGGACAGCTCAGGTTCCTTCCTGAATATAGATATGATGTGTACAAGTTTCAGGAGGAATACCCTTCATATCTTCATAGCCCCAAGCAAAGGCACTAAGATGGTTCTGCAACAAAGTCACAAGCTTCTCCTGCTGAGATGAGTCCAAATCTGAACTAATATGCAAGGATTTACCAGGGCTAATATCAGCAAGAGTAGTATCAGGCTCAGGAGTACTTAAGGGGGTGGTCAAATGCAGCAGTACATAAGAATGATAATCATGACTATTTTGAAAATCTAGGCTGGAAATCTAGCTCAATGGCTCAAAAATAGGTATAGTGTCTAGATTATTCAGGAAATCTTGAATCTCATCTTCTTGTGAAGACCTAGTATAATGATGGATAAGGGAAATGGGCTGAGTCTCCTCATCACTGCTTTGATCCAACCATAAATTATAACGAAGGTCTTGAATGGATCTAGCTGGGGGGTATAACGTAACTTTCTTCTTAGAATCTCCATGCGAAATATACATATCACCGGAACGACATCCAATATATGCATCGGCCGTAGCAAGCCATGGTCGACCCAAGATCAATGGATGTCCTCCTACTGGATTCTTTGGCTGAAGCACAATGAAATCAGCAGGATATTCCCAAGAATCTAATGAGATGATCACATCATCCAATACTCTTTCTGCCTTAATTTTAGATCTACCTACTAATTCAAGCACAGTGGGAGTAGGGCAAAGATGAGATAACCGAATTTGATCCATGGTTTTCTCAGTCATGACATTAATGGCTGCCTATAGGTCTATAAGAAAATTAGAGACAAGGACATTACCAATTTGAACTAAGACAACAAGGTTTCCAGGATCAGTATATTTTTCCATAGACACATATCCCATCATCAATTCTGCTGCCCTACCAACAAATTGAATGGTTTGGGGTTCCACTCTCTTCCTCCCGGGTTTCTTGAGACAAATTTCCTTAATAATCTTGGTACAAGTAGGAATCTCTTTAATGGCTTGAAGCAAATGTATATTAATGAAAATATTTTGAAGCTCAGATGCCAAACTAGTCTCAGAAATAGGCTTCTTTCCATTACTAGCCTCTATGGGAAGGGAGGCTGGTTGGAAGAAGATGGCAAGGATTCAGAGGGTAAGGGCTACTTAGCGACAACTTTCGGAGAATGATTAAGAGTTTCCTCTTCTCCTTTCTCTTCAACAATCACTATAGGCTGCTTCTGATTTTCTGACGTTATAGTCCTTCCCGATCTTAATTGAATATCATGAACCCCAACTTGAATAGACTGGTACTCGAATGGTAAAGGTGGGTTTATTACATAGATCATTTGCACTGCTTTATTATTGTTAGGATTTGGCATAGGTTGAGCATGAAACTGAGGTGGTCGAAAAAGTGGAGTTAAAGGCAATGGTGGAGTAGACTGACTCAGAAGTTGAGGCATTGAATAAGGTTTATGCATAGATGGATATGACTACATAGGTGGCTGGTGAGAGTATGGAGAATGAGTTGGCCCTCTCCAACCTTGTTGACATGGTTGAGAAGGTTTCCCATGCTGATATTGATTCCCATACTACCAATACTGATTAGTGTTAGGATAAGAATATGCATGTGAATTATAACCAAAATAGTGTGGAGAAAATTCAGGAGCCATACCTGCACCTACCTGAGGCCAATTCCTTATTGCTCCCATAGCATACAAGTATTCATCTTCAGGTTGTCCCCCTGTAAATACAACTTTAAGTCTTGGTATAGAGGGACATTTTTATGTGACATGGTCTTCTGCACAAATAGCATACTTATTTGTTTCTTTCAAATTAAGAGGACACTATTTAGGAGGACGCTTGTCTCTACATTTAGGACAGAAAATACATAATGACTCTTTTTCCTTCATGATTTTTTGCTAAAATTTTAAAGAGTCTATATATTTGGTAATAGTATTCATTATATCAATTTTCATGTTTTCCATTTTATTTTCTAGTCCAATAATCATAGCATCAGTAGATTCAATTTTTTTATTTCTATTTTGATTTCCTCTACCAGATTTATACTGATTTCTTGAAAATTTCCTGCATAATTCACAAATTTGTTCAAAATTTTGCTGAGAAATATCACCTTGTCCTAACAGATTTAAATTATTTCTAGCATTATCAGTAAGTCCTCTTAAGAACAAGGTTATAATAGTACTGGGATCAAACATAAGTTTCGACCGTTGTCAAATTATAAAGAAATATTTCTAGGTAATCTTCAAGAGTTTCATCATCATCCTGTATGATTGTAAAAATCTCATCTTGCATGTCCCGAGTTTTGCAATATTCTTTATATTTAGACAAAAACACTCTCTTCATCTGATCCCAAGAGGTTATAGTGTTTCCTCCAAACCCCATAGACTAGCGTAGAGCTGATTCCTTGAGAGTAACAGGAAATAATCTTAACTTTTGAGGGTCAGTTGAATAATCATAACTTCTACACAGAATATCAAACTCGAATAGAAAAGAGTCAGGATCTTCATGAACTTTACCATGGAAATGAGGGAGAGATGATGGTGGAATATTCTTCATTTGCACCACAGTATCAGGATCCATAATTGGAAACACAAAAGTGGATTTTTCTTTCCTTACTTGGTTTTCACCATTCCCTTCCAAATGATCTTCTTGGTCCACCATTGTTTCCCTTTTACTTGTACTGCTCTCAAAAGGATGATCCACACCTGATCTGTTGTCACCAGATCCAGGTGGATTGTCCCTGCGTTATGGGTTTGAATTGGATTGGGATTCTTGATTAGAGAAGGAGACCCAATATGAGAATTGTTTTCAGAATTCCTTTGGCCCTTAGTGGGCTTCAAACCCTCACCTTTTCTAGGCATTCATTTCAGAAAAGAAAGAAAAATAACAAACAACTTCTAGTAAAAATGCTGTCAGAAATCAATTAACACCAGTAAAATTCCTTCAAAGAATATTTTCCAAAAATATTGCAAAAATAAAGGAAAAATTACCTCTATTGTATAATTAGAAAATTCTTACCAAATCAAATTGCCTCCCTTACAACGACGCAAAAATGTTGGGTGCACGAATTACACTTAAGCAAACTCCTCAACACTTAATTTTTCAACCCGGGGGATCCGTAAACTTAGAGACGAAGCATAGGCAATGCCAAAGAGGGTATGAATCTTCCTAATATAAATCCCTACTTTCTTTAAAGGAAATATTGCAGAATCAAATTAAAAATAGAAAAAGGCAACTTGAACCATCAAAATAATCTAAGACTGGAACAAGGAAGAATGCATTTGCAAGAGGGAATTAAAGATAAAATGAAATCACTCTAGCTAATTATTGTTAATCTACTGAGTGTGTGTTTTTCTTTAGTGGAGACACTTAGCAGTCTCATCAGGTGGGCCCTTAAACCTGCTCCTTTAGAGATTTCCTTCTTGCCCTAATCTGTCCTGCACTATTGCAGTCTGCTTACACTAGTGTAGGAACATAGATTTATGCTGAAGGTATAAATGGTGTCTTTAATAAAGGATTTTTAATTCAGGCAAGGGCTTGAACTTTTCTAGGTTCAAAGCACTCAAATCCCGTGGAAAGAAAGTAGTTCTTCCACCAAATTAGAGATTCCTGCACTTAGCATTTAATTCTTAAAATGAGTGCTTAATTATTGCAAGTGTTATGATACTATTAAATCAAATTGCACACATAAAAAGTGAACGTTTATGATCTTAACAGAGTGCAGGAATAAATCAACAATCAATATACATTTATCCTGTCATAAGCATTTAATGAAAGAAAGAAGATTGCGGGAAGTAGAATAAGAAGGCTTGTTGCATCACACCAATGTGAACTGGTGCAGGTTCATTTCTCTTGCTTGGACCAGGCGGGGAAAACCAATCAAACAAAATTGCAGAAAAGGAGATATCACACCAACGTGCACTAGTGCAAGGTTATTTCTCCTGCTTGGGCTAGGCAGAGGAAAACCAATTTGAAATCAAGTGTAGGAATGATAATTGCAGGAAAAGGAAATTTATCTACTTCACACAATGGATCTGCTTTCACTTAGACATGAATTCATGTGCTTAAAATTATATCACACTTGACAATGTAAACACAAATTATAGAAAAACGAGAAATGGGGTAAACATGCTGGGTTGGTTGGGCCCTGGCCAACCAACACATTTCCCTTTTAAATAAAAACGTTGCTAAATAGCTTAATCAATTCATCAGCTCAAATATAGAAATGAAATTTGTGAAACATGAGGCGGAGCTCCCTTTTATTAATTCACTGAGGCAAGTACATACATTAATACATTGTCCAGCCTAGATTCGGGTGATAACAAAATAGAGCAACCTGTTACCGCCTCTCTGGTTGTGTCTTTGTTCTCTTTTGATATCAAAAAATTCTCTAGTCCTCTTTACATTCTACATTATATAGATGTTTGGCCAAAGGCCAAAATAGATCATTCAACTGATTACATAACCAAACGCAGAATTTAGCTTTTCAACCTTCAAAATTAGATAGTTTAGCAAAACTGGCCGTAGCCAATCTCCAGCTTTCGTCCCTCACAGATTTGATCTCATCTGCCTTTGGATCGATCTTCCTGTCACGACTGAAGCTGCTCAAAATGAGGCGGTGATCAAGGAGGTTCGGATCTGCTGCAAGGATTTGTTGTGCTAGCAATGGTGCAAGATCCAATCCTACACTAGGATCAGCGGTCACGGCAAGTACTCTAACTACCAAATAAACATTGGAGATATCGATAAGTTACAAAGATTGATTAAATTAAGAAATCATGAAATAAATAATTAATTAATGCTAAGTTGAATTACAAATATGAAAAATAAAGTTTATACGAAATATGTCACTGTGCTTGGACTGGTGCAAGATGAGGGTGCATAAAAGAGGTAAAAAAGTGGCAAATGGTTATGATTTAGGAAGGGGAAAATGGCAAAAAAGAGAGAAAAATAGGGGGCTAACAAGAATTATCCTCAAGGGGTCGAAGAAGAATATGATATTTTGGAATATAATCATTTCTTCACAGCATATGGACATCCTATATTCTTGATAGAGGATGAAGAATACATTCATAAAACGTATTTTTCGAAACATGAAGACTAAATACTTGCAAATGATGATGAGTTGGAGATTCAATCTGATGATTATCAGCAGGGTTATCTTAATGGACTCAAATCACAACAGAGGAAATATTCATTGAGAAATAAATATTTTCATGTCATTCCTATCCACAAGAGGACATCCTAGCAAAAAGATACTCCACCCAAGAAAAATATCAAAGCTAGTCAGAACAAGGGAAAGGAGCTTGCAGCTACAAATCAAATCAAGATAAAACAAGCATCTACAAGCACACCAAGAAAAGAAAATAAATCCAAAATTAGGAAGTTGCAACAAAGGACTAGCTCGACAAGAGGGACACCACTATAAAGAGGTAGATAAGAAATCCAATCATTTTAGCTTAGAAAATTAAATCTCTAAGTTAAAAGTCTTTATCCCCTTGACCAAGATTGTAAAAAACAATAACTACAAATCTCCTGTGGTGAAAATGCTAAAATTAGATCCTATGTCTGATATGTTTGATGTTGAAGATGATCAACCTCAACTCATTTTTGGTCCAGCCATAGCTGGTCAACTAGAAGATAGTGAAGTTTCCCCGTTTTATCTGAGTTTGAGAATTCATGAGTGTATCCTCCACAATGCCATGCTTGAATATGAAGCTTCTCATAACCTAATGCCAAAGGCCATAATGGAAAATTTGGGCTTCGATATAAGCCATCCTTACCATGATCTTTACTCCTTTGATTCTGGTATAGTATGTTGTCTTGGTATTATAAAAGACTTCGTAGTTTCGCTTGAGAAAATTCTTGCTAAAAATGTCTTAATGGATGTGGTAGTAGCTGATATACCTCCACAGTTTGGCATGCTACTATCAAGGTCTTGGGGAGAAAATTTAAGAGGTAGTTTGCAATTGGATTCCTCTTATGCCACCATCCTAGTTTGTGGACAACAGAGGAAGTTCTACCAGGAGGCAAAAATGAAGTACATGATCACCAGTTAAGAGAAACCAAACAATCATCCTATCAATGTTGCACATAATGATCTTGAGTCATTTATTTTGTTTAATGATAGTGGTTTTAATGATTTAAATATCCAGCTTATAGAAGTTGATGAAATTCTAGAAATTTCAAAAATTGTTAGAGCAGTTTTGGATGAAAAACAAGGCAATCAACCCAGTTCTTCAGAGAAGATATAAGAAAATTCAGAAAAGGTTCAGAATAGATTGAAGAAGTGGCTCAAAAAGAGGAGACAAATCAGACTGCAGAATTCCAACTTCGGGATGATTAGAATGGTCTTTGGACCATGGATTTCGATGGTGGCTTAGGGAAAGATGGAGCAGACATCGCAATTTGGATCTATATTCCAATTCATCAATCATGTAAAATACCAAAGAATGTGATATTGTGTTCATACAAGTTTTCTTTCAATTTTTCTAATAATGAAGTTGAGTAGGAGGCATTCATCACTAACCTCAAAATTCTAAAAAATTTGGGCGCAAAAAGAATTTATTTTTATGGCGACTCTAAGCTTGTAATCAAATAGGGAAAGGGGGAATACCAGTCTAAGCATCCGCAAATGAGCACATATAGGAATATTTCACTTGAAATTATAGAAATTTTTCTTGAATATACATTGTCAGTAGTACCAAGAAGTCATAATCTTATGGCAGATTTGCTTGCTACAGTAGGAAGTAACTTTAAGGTTCCTATATTTTCTAATAGGAATTCTGAAATTCATGTCAAACACATACCAATTGTCCTTGATAACTTGAGGTATTGGAAATTGTTCTGGGATGACAAACAGGTGAATATTTTTCTGCAGATGGAAGGTGAATTTGAAAATTCTTTTATTTATGAGGTATATCATAAATATGATCAAGTGATCAAGGCTACTCAGGTTGATGTATTACAGCTAAAAGATAACAACATTCCAAGGGGTCTTGTACCTTTTGAAGAATTTTTTGATCAAGATGATGTTCCTAGAAAGCCGACCATGGTTCCTACTAAGAAAGGTGTCGAAGATGGGAATATTGGAACATAAAACAAGCCCAAGATGGTCAAGTTTTCCAAGTCCTTATCTCTAGAGGTAAAAGACAAATACATAGCATTTTTTTCTAAATTTTCTAATCTATTTTCTTGGGACTATGTAGATCTGAAAGTTTATGATAAGAATATCATTCAGCACACAATTCCAGTCAAGCCTGATCAAAAGCACTTCAAACAATAGTTGAGAGTAATCAAACCAAGGTTGTTGCAGTCTATAGAGAAAGAGGTGAACATAATTTTTAAATTTGGCATCATTTTTCCCATTATATTTTCTGATTTGATGTCAAATCTTGTTCTAGTGACAAAGAAAATGGGAGAAATCCGCCTTTGTATTGATTTCAGAAACTTGAATAAGGTGTCTCTAAAAGATAACTATACCCTTTTTAAGATGGACCATATCCTACAAAGAGTGGTTCAGTCATCTCGAATGTCTCTTCTTGATGGATATTCGGGATACAATCAAATCTTAGTGCATAAGGTTGATCAAGAAAAGATTGCTTTCACGATACCTTGGGGCACATTAAAGTATGCTAAAATGCCATTTGGGCACAAGAATGCAGTAGCCACCTTTAAACGGGCGATGGACATAGCATTTTGAAATGAAAAGGGTGTTTTATTAGTTGTGTATCCTGATGACCTGACATTTCTCTCATTCTCATGAGGAGCATTTGTATCATTTGAGAATTTTATTTTAGAAGTGTAGGAAATTTGGGATTCCACTCAATCCCCAAAAAAGTCTTTTTTCCATGGGGCAGGGCAAGCTTCTTTGTCATATAATCTCTAAATATGGTATCTATATTGGTCCTTCTCAGATTGAGGCTATTCAACAAAATGGTTTTCCAGACAGTAAGAAAGAGATCCAAGCTTTCAATGGTAAAATGAATTTCTTGGGAAGATTTATTCCAAATTTTGTGAAGCATCTTCGAGAGATGACCAATATGATCAAAAAGGACAGTGAGGTAAGGAGGTTGAAGGATACCAAAAACTCTTTTAATTTAGTAAATTTTGTCTTAACTACAACTCCTATTTTGATCAGCCCTGACTACTCCATTGATTTCATCATATTTTCATTTGTCTCCAAACATACCTTAGTTGTGGTTTTGATGAAAAGGAAGGATAAAACTGAACACCCCATTGCATTATTCAGTCATACCATTAGGGATTCAGCCCTTAGATATAATACCATTGAGAATCAAGCCTTGACCCTAGTAAAGGCATTGAAGGAATTTTGAGTGTATATCCTTCTTTCAGACATTCTATCCTATGTCCCTAATGCAACAGTGAAGGATGTCCTAATGCAAAATGATCCAGAAGGCAGAAGAGGAAAGTGGATAGCAGTTATGTTAGAGTATGACCTCGAGATCAAGCCTACAAAGCTAATCAAAGGTCACATATTAGCCAAGCTTATGGCTTAATCCAATTTACATGAACTTGATATCAATCTCATTTCAGTTTTTTTCCAATGAAGAAGATGATGGCACACTCATGCAGGTATCTGATATTTTTGTCTCATCCCCTTGGTATTATGATATCATTTATGTTCTTCAGCATCTTAATCCTCCTCGAGACATGTCTAAATGTAAGGGTAGGTCATTGAAGTTGAAATATTCCAAGTACTGCAATTTTGACATCGCTATATATTAGAAAGACCCAGAAGGTGTCTTGCCAATCTGTTTGGTAGAAAATGAAGCCAAGGAGGTAATGCTTGATTTTCATAAGGGAGATTGTGGAGGCCACTTGTTTTGGAAAGCCACGATCAATAAGGTGTTGAGGGTTGGATATTATTTGCCTATTATTGATGAAAATTTATATAAAACTATGATGATATGTCACGAGTTCCAGATATTTCAAGGTAAGAGGAAGATTCTCCCATAGCCTTTGCAGACTATATCTGTGCAAGCACCATTTTAGCAATGGGGCCTTGAATTTATTGGAGAAATCCACCCTGCATATTCTGCCCAACATAAATGGATCTTGACAGCTATCAACTGTTGGGTGCCAGTTTTTTACACTTTTCCTACCTTTATTTTCCCTATTTTTCCTTATAACTATAACCAATGGGAGTACCTTTGCCTCTATCTCTGACCTTTCTACCCTAAGTTGTGTTGTTTCACCTTGTTTTTATTACTTTGCCAATTCACCAATTATTATGATATATCATACATTTTTATAAATAATTGATGGTGAATGTTTGGAGAAGATCGGTCATCTTTGTGTTATCTTTTCAGATGTCATTTATAGCACCAATGATCCTAAGCACAAAGTTTACAGAAGGAGTTAAGAGGGTGTTGTTACAGCAAAGAGATGTTACACCTTTCTGTTACAGACCTGCTGGCAAACTGTTGTTACACTCTGTTGTTATAGACTTGTTGGCGAACTATTGATACAATTGTACTGCTAATTGACTCTGTCAACACTTGTTGTTGATCTGTCCTCTGGCTCTTACACTATAGCTGTCATTCTATTACAATAGATGTAGAAGTTGTTTAGCATTATATTTTTGGGATAACAGTCTAAGCGCAGTTTTGATTGTAATATTTTATTTTCTAGTCAGAAATTTATTAGGAAATGGTTATAACTATATTTGTTCTATTTCGATCAGCATGAGAATCATAAGATTCTCATGACTGATCTATCCCTTAATTTTCTGATATAACCACTATATAGTTCTTGACCCTAGAGGTCGAAAGGTTAGCGAAGAACAACACTATTTTGGCTCTATAATTATGTTCATATTAATAGAGATTATCTTTTTATTGTTGTTACATGAGTTATTCTATTTAATTTTCATTAAGTTCTTCCTCTACATGTGCCCTACTAGGGAGGAAGGGCCCTCCTACTTAGCGGGGATTGCAGGGGTTAAAGTAGTTGTGTGTATGTAATTGTATTTCAGTTTATGTGCCAATGGAGTGTTGTTTCTGTTGTTTAGCTGAGAATATATCCACTTTTATTTCAATATTTTATATGCTATTACACATATGATATTAGAGACACTAGCTGGGTACTTGTTGTGTGGAGAGCTAGACAAATTAATTGAATTGTGATTCCAATCTTGTAGATCCTTTTATTTATGCATGAGTGATTTAGTTGCAGCATTTAATTCAGCAAAGATTTATTTTCTTTGGAATTGCTTATGGTTTGTGTATCGGCTCAAAGCATGGAAAATTTTAGGGGCTAATATTCGCAGATGGGCTAATTTTCCATCATTTTTCCAAAAAAAAAGATTTTCCAATTTTCTTTTTTTATAAAAATAATTTGCCCAAATTTTACAAAATGAATCTATTATTTTCTTAAAAATTTCCAGTATTATATAGAGAATATATATAAAATAATTAGAAATTTGAATACTTTTACAAAGGCATCAATAATTTTTTTATAGTTTGCATATTAAGAACTAGTGAAATTTGCCAATGTTTTTAAAATTCAAGATAATTTTCCATCCTTAAATGTTTCCCTGGCACAGACAATGCAACTTTCATTGGAATAAATTAACATCCCTGGATTGATAATTAATGTGTTTTTTCGAGTCATTTAACAATGATTTATATAGTTCAACATTTTGGCATCGTTGTCGGGGATGACAATGACAATGCAATCAATCAGAGTTGTTTCTTAGAAGTACAATTTCTGTGTGTTTTCATAGAGTGTCTATAGCAAAAAAATTGTCGGGAAGTAAGAAAAGAGGTAAGAACCTGCGCAGTGCTCTAAAAAACTTGAGCGGGCTCACCAATTTCTTTCTGGGACACTTAGGAGGTTGAATTTCTGAGTATTTTGTTTTTTTTCTTAGAGTGTCTCCAGTGACACAATTGTCGGGCGGTAAGACGAGAGGTAATAACCTGTGCATCACTCTAACAAAATTAAGCGGGCTCAGCAATGTCTTGCTGGGACACTTAGGAGTTGAATTTTGGATGTTTTTTTAAGGGTTCCTTTAGCTATGTAGTCGTTGGGTGGTAAGACAAGAGGTAATAACTTGCACATCACTCTATCAAGCTTGGGTGGGCTCACTGCTGTAGAAAATGAAGCACTTGTAGGATGAATTGATACACATAGGGCCCATGTGTGACGGTAGGACAACATCAAAATCTATAAACACCCCCCACTCTACTGACTAAAGGAAATATGGGTCGTAAGAAGGAAAAGAAGAGTGCAGATTTGGGAAGCAAAACATTGTTTGGAGATTTCATTTCAAGGGCAGAAAAGGAAAAATCCATGTCATACAGAGATAATAGAAAGTCGGGACCACAAAAATCAGCTACCGTATCAAGGCCTGGACCATCTGTGTCTTCCATGTCTGCACCTCACCATCCTTCAAACAACATATCCACTCTCGATATAAAAACTCCAGATTCAAAACAACAGTGGAAAATCATTTATCATGATCTGAGAATTGATGGACACTGAGAGACTAGTGGGGAACATCAGGGACCTGAGGAACAACATTTAGTCGATCATCAATTGGATGATGGTATTGATGTTAAACATTTGGTTCTGGAGCAGCCTGATACTTCTATTTTTCAATCTCCAATACACTCTGAGGTCAATTCATCCCATCAGGAAGAATCAGACATGGGGGATGAGAATGTCAAGAATGATGGCTCTATTACTTTTGAATTCCCAATAGTAGTAACATGGGATGATAATCCTATGAAGAATATCCATTTATCATCCCTACCATCCTTTCAGGGGATGGCTATTAAAGATCCTCATACCTTTCTGTTTGAATTCGATGTGTTATGTAGAGGTTATGACTACACTTCAGATGCCCAGAAGCTGAAATTATTCCCTACTACTCTGAATGGAGCAACATTAAGATGGTTCATGAGATTAGGTGCTGGCACGATTCGAAACTGGAATGACATGAGAGAGGCCTTCCTCTTTAAGTATCAAGACTACTACTGAACCAGGGAATTGAAGGATGAGATTTTTAGAATTGCACAGAAGGAGGAGGAAAGCCTAGAAGTCTATCTGGAGTGATTTCAGTACAATTTACAGAGGTCTAAGTTCAGTCATTTAGATCCATAAATTCTGAATCCAATATTCTTAAGAGGTTTAAAAGATGATTTCCTGGAGCATCTAAACATAATAGGAAAAGGAGACATATCACAAGAGACATTTG
This sequence comes from Pinus albicaulis, assembly GCA_034641835.2. Lineage (NCBI taxonomy): Eukaryota > Viridiplantae > Streptophyta > Pinopsida > Pinales > Pinaceae > Pinus > Pinus albicaulis. The sequence continues at coordinate 267,579,875 of CM076579.1, forward strand.
ATGAGATAATGAAGCTTTTATTGCATAGCTCAAGAGGATCGGTCAAGGGGAGAGTTTCAGTTCGGGATCCTTCACTTCATATACATAAGTCCACAAGTGGAGGAGTAACCAAAGTAGATATTGGGAACTTTTTTTGAGGATTTTAAAACCGACCTCCTTAGCACTCTCTCTACCCAGATCCCTATGGTACAAGTCAAGAAAGCACAAGCAGAAGCTAAAGAAACCTTAGAAATATTTTTTCCCCAATGAAAAAAGAAACATTTGGAAAGAGAATATGGACTGAATAGTGTCAGTCTGTGCAACATCTATGAGTTGGCGCACTCTACAAATCAATGTCCTGATTTGCCCAGACTGAAGGCGATAGTTCAAGAATCAAGCGAGGATGTCCAATATTCTTATTTCATCGGATCAAAGATACCATGCCAGCCATGACCTATAGGTATGCCTTCAAATTTTTCCTCTTTTTATCATTGGAATAATTTTTATAATAGTCAGCAATACCCATGGAAGTATCATACTCCTTCCTCAACACAATTTCCTTCACCATGGAACCAGTGGCTAGCTCCTCTACCAATGCAATACCCTCCATCACAACCCAATCCTTGGGGTAAGAAATGGAGAGGCAATGGCCAAGGTCCAGTACCCCCTCGAATACCAATGAAACAACAGCAGTTACAACTTCCTTCTATTCAAAATCATACACCTTTTGTCCAAGCCCAATTACCTGTGCAACCTAACCCCAATCGAAATAATAAGGCATCCCAGAGCATGGATGCTTCGGTTACTCTCTAGAATTATCTTATTACTCCTATCAGACTTAATGAGGTTTGGCTTCGATCAAGGAAATTAATCATATCTAAACACACCCCCATTATTATTGAAGAAAGTGAATCACCCAGGAATGATATGGATGATTTTGAGGCAGTTGTTACACATGTAACAACTGATACATCACATGTCGTTACATCTATAACAGCCATCTCGGGAGGGTCTGTTGTTCCTATAGCAACCAATCCGAGTAAGGCTAGTACATCTGTGATAGCTAACTCAACTGTTAGAATTCAGATCCCCCCCATACCATCAACGATTATCTGAAACTGGGCTTCTCTCACAACCTAAATCCTAATTCCTCAGGGAGCTACAAAATTTGTATGTGTGGATTCCGCTATTACAAGCCCTTAAATAAGTACCTATCTAGACTAAAACAGTAAGGGATATATGTGTGAAAATACCTGGAAGGAAACCTAAAGACCCTGCTACTATCCATGTCATGGGAAAATTGTCTGATCTTATGATTGATCAGCCTTTGTTGACTAAATATGATGACCCAGGGAACCGTACAGTGACTGTCCGTGTTGAAAATCATCTCATAACCAATACTTTGATTGATCTAGGGGCAGTTATTAATGTTATTACTAAATACCTCTTCATTTATTTGGGACTCCATGGACTTAGACCTACACCTATGGTGCTTGAATTAGTAGATAGGTCCCATGTCAAGCCCGAGGGAGTGATCAAACATGTGGTTATCACTGTGACTTACTGGAATTATCCAACTGACTTTCTCATTTTACAAAACAAATCCAACCTGGGGGTCATCCTTTAACCTTGGGAAGATTGTGGCTAACCACTGCAGATGCATATATCGGATGTATGTCCGCATCTATGGTGATCTCAGATGGACAGGCCACTCAGAACCTGAACCTTTATCCCCCAACAAAACCTCATATGGATTCGAGTAGTCCCTGGTGGGATGAATTTTCACCTGAATCTGAACTTTCCCGACCTCTTCTCACGCTTGGAAAAGTGCAATACTTTAAGGATGAAATAGAGGATGATATTATTAATGGTTTTATTAGTAATTGACTCCTTGTTGCCTCCATTAGAGATTTTGGAGAACAAGGTTAGGAAGATGATGCAATTATTGAAAATTTGAAAACAACTCCACTTACTGTCAATAGTCCCGTTGAAATTGAACTTCGAAAATGTTTATATATCAGTCCTAACCTGACTGCTAAACAAAACAGATTGATGATACAACTATTACAGAAATAGAAAAAGGCATTTGCATGGGACTATATTGATATGAAAGGAATCCATCCTGGCCTATGCACTCACCGCATTTACCTTAAAGAGGATTTCAAACCAATTAGACAACCTCAACGTCGAATGAACCCCGCACTTAAGGAGATAGTGAAGGAAGAATTGTTGAAACTCCTTAATGCTAATTTCCTCTACCCCATTTCTGATAGTTAGTGGGTGTTTCTTCTTGTCATAGTTCTGAAGAAGAATGGAAAATGGAGAGTCTGCGTTGACTATAGAAAACTTAACAAGGCCACTCAAAAGGACCATTTTCCTTTACCATTAATTAATAAGGTCTTGGAAACTCTTTCCGGAAAAAAAAAATATTTTCATTTCTAGATGGGTTTATTGGCTATAATCAAATACAGATTGCCTCAGAAGACCAAGCCAAGACAACCTTTACTTTTCAATGGGGTACTTTTTCATATAGAGTCCTTCCCTTTGGCCTCTATAATGCACTAGCAACCTTTCAAAGGGAAATATTATGTATTTTTTATGATATTTTGAATGATTGTCTTGAAATATTTATAGATGATTTTACACCCTACGGGGATGCCTTTGAGACAACATTAGCTAAGTTGGAGAAAGTGGTGGAACATTGTGAACAAACTAATGTTGCTCTGAGCATGGAGAAATGCCACATGATGATGACCGAGGGAATTGTGTTGTGAAATTTCATTTTAGCAGATGGAATCAAGGTAGGTCCTGCAAAAATTGAGGTAATATTGAAAATCCTGACCCCTAAGACTCTGCAAGAGGTACGTAGTTTTTTGGAACATGTAGGATACTATAGGAGATTTATAGAGAATTTTTCAAAGATTGCATCTCCTCTATTTTCATTACTTATGAAAGATGCGGAATTTGTGTGGACATGGAAGTGCGAGTAGGCCTTTTTAAAATTAAAGAACTGTGTAAGAGAAGCACCTGCTTTACGAGGACAAAACTGGTAATTGCCATTTCATATTGCTACAAATGCATCTGACATGACTGTGGGTGTTGTTTTGGGGCAGGTAGAGGAGAAGAAACCTTATGACATTTATTACATCAGCAAGAAATTGACTCTAGCAGAACTCAACTACATTGTTACTGAGAAGGAATTCCTAGCAGTAGTGCATGCTATCAACAAATTCCAGCATTACATCACTAGGTATAAAGTATTTCTACACACTGACCATGCTGAAATTCGATTTTTAATGAACAAGCCTATTACTAATGGTAGAGTTACATGATGGTTATTATTGTTACAAGAATTTGATATTACTATTTTAGATAAACCCAGAAAAGATAATGTAGTTGCTGATTTTATTTCTAGGTTAACTATAAGTGATGACTACACTTCCACTAAGGATTCTTTTCTAGATGAGTATATTTTTTCCATCTCTACTCACTCGCCATGGTATGTAGAATAGCCAATTACCTTGCTGTAGGAAAATTCCCACACCAATTATCTTCCAAGGAAAGAAGGAGGATTATACAACAGACTGCTACCTACTCTTGGATAGAAGGCAATCTCTATCACACTGGGCCATATTTTCAGATTAGGTGATTTGTTAGAGAAGATGAGGTATTTAAGATATTGAAGGTTTGTCATGAGGAACCTTGTGAAGGACACTTCACTGCCAAGAGGATAGGACATAAAGTAATCTCAATAGGGTACTACTTTCCAACTATATTCCAGGATGCCAAGAAGTTTGTGAAAGTATGTGATAGCTGCCAAAGGATGGGCTAGCCTCTGAAATCAGATGAGATGTCTTTATAGCCTTAGATAGTAATAGAATCATTTGAGAAATGGGACCTAGAATTTGAGCGGAAAATTAATACTTCATCACAGCAAAAGGCATACATATTGGTCTGCACCGATTATGTCACAGAATGGGTCTAAGCAAGGGCACGAACTAGAGCAACAGAGCAGGCTATTTCAGGCTTCCTATTTCAAGATATTTTTGTTCGCTTCGAGATACCCAGAGAGATAGTGACAGATGGGGGACCTTCTTTCACATCTCATTTGATTAAGAAGTTGGTTTAAAAATATGGAATTCATCAGAGAATCACTACACCATATCACCCACAAGAAAATGGTCAAGTAGAAAGCACCAATAAAGTCATTGAGGGAATCTTAATAGAGACAGTAGCCAGCCACCGAAGAATCTGGGTCGAGAAATTTCTAGATTTACTGTGGGCTTACATGAAAACATGGAGGAATATTACAAGCTTCTCACCATGTGAACTGGTGTATGGTAAGAATCCTTTATTCCCAATATAATTTGAAATAAAGACATTAAGAACAACATTGCAGGTCAATCTGGATTTGAGTATAGCACAGACTCAAAGACTGAACTGACTCTATGAGTTGGAAGAGAAACAGATGGTTTCCATTCAACATACAGAGGTCATTTAGCAGCAAAGAGCTAGATGGCATGATGGGTTTATTAAGAAGAAAAATTTCCAAAAAGGAGATTAGGATCTTTTGTACGATTCAAGGTTCAAAGATTTCAAAGGCAAGCTCTGCACTTGATGGCTAGGTCCTTACAAGTGGATACAGTCTTTGACAATGGGACTATAAAATTGGTCACCATTGACAGTGATAACACGTCATTACTAGTTAATGGGCACCATATAAGGTTATATCATCAACCCGATTCAAAGGAATATTTGTCAACATTATCGCGGACTCTGATCTTCATGTTATGACAGCAGGTGAAGATTCTCCCGTGCAACCTTAAAAATATAAATTCCAATAAATGCAGCAGTTGAAAACCACCTTTGTGGCAACAATTACACCTGTTTAATATATATATATATATATATATATATATATATATATATATATATATATATACATATACATATACATATACATATACATATACATATATATCTATGTGTGTGTGTAAAAAATAAAAATAAAAAATAAAAAAACAAAACAAAAATTTTTCTAACCGAAGAAAATTCTTAACAAAGCCGTCAACCCAAGAATAGGTACGCTTGAAAACCACTCTTGTGGTGGTTGTTACACCTATGTTTTTCTTCCTGAAACATCATCTCGTCTTTCCGATCTATTTTATAGGATGATGGTGTTCATGTAATTTCCCTTTCTGTACCAATTTCTCCTGATTATTATGTTTTTATGAGAATAATCTAAGGGTTTTCTTAGCTATTACATATGTAACTACCGACAGGGACGAATAATCCTTTTTTTTATGATTCATTCGATAAACAACAATAACTGTGTCAGCTAAACACAACAACATGAACGCTGCAAGTAGGATGCCGCCAATCCAAAGTCTCCCTCAACGTCACCTCAGCTATGTCATTAAAAAGGTAAACGTTGTCATTGATGATTCGGTGATTAATTGGCAAAGTAATGATACTCTTGTGACGGTCGTGGGCGGCCATCACCATTAAGGTGGGGCAGGGGATATGTCTTGAAATCATTGCAAAAAATTGTAGTCATAAATATTTATCAAATCCGCATGCACCTAATCAATAAAAGAATTGCCAATGATGACTAAATCCGGTTGGAAAAGAGCGTGTGTACGAAATCCCATTACTTTCCATAATGAGCCATTTATGAATATTAGTGTGAGGTACAATTCGGTAAATCCATAAAAGCTGTCACCTCCCATCATCTTCGTTGACTGAAACCTTGCATCCTCATTGTAAACTGTTCGATTGGGATAAGCAGAGATGTCGAGAAGTAGTGAATTTAGAGACATAGTGATGTTACAGTGGGGCTGAACAGAAAAGAAGAAAATTTAGAAATGCAGTGATATTACAGTGTGGTTGAACAACAAGAAGCAAATTTAGAAAAAAATAGTAGAGATGGGTGGAGTAGCGGTCAGGCATGAACCAGATTCTATGGACGCCTTGCAGAATAGTCCAGAAGCCTAACATATATTCAGAGATGCTCTATGTATTGAGTTTTTCCAGAAGCTTGAAGGATCAGACGAGGCGAAGGAAATTGAATTTGCTCAGAACTTTCATAATAATAAAACCCGGGTAAGGGGCATGCAAGTGGAGGTGATTGAAGAGGTAATTGCCCAGGTAACTTCATTTCCAGTAGAGGGGTGAAGTTGGTTTAATAGAAAAGTCAATAACCCCTCCTTGAAAGATGACTTATTAGTAGGGGAAGAAAAACTAGAGAAGAAAGGGAGAGGAATTGACAGATTGTCACTTCCTCATCCTTAGGAAGATGTTTCCTTGGGCTTGATTAAATATATAAATTGTGAGGGAATATCCATGATAATGTTCAACTATCACTTTCCTCTGCTTAATCACCTGCGGCACCAGTAAAGAATTAAACTTCCATTCTATTTGTTAGGGAACATCAAGCATATGGTGACAACAGTGAAAAAAACAGCACACCCAGAGGCATGTGTGACTAATCACGGACTCATTAAGCTAATCATGCTCGATGCCCTAGGCGAGCAAGGAAAAACTTGGGAATAGTTCAAGGGAAAGAGGCCGAGGACAAGCTAGGGGAAACAGACCACGACTTCAGGAGGAAGTCAGGCAGAGGTGGAAACCCAGACTTGGCTTGTTGGAGTTAGTATTTAGAAAAAGCCTATTGATGAACCAATGGGGGATAGAAGACAAAAAAAAGGAGTGAAATTCAGCATACCTGTAGAACCTTTTCCTACAGCCGAAAAGCAGATGCAAATAGAAGTTTTAGAAGAAGAAAGGCAACCCTCCTCATCAGGTAAGGATGAAACTAATGCCTTATTTTTAGAAACTAAAATTCTAAGAAATTAAAACGAAGAATTAAAGAGGAAAGTAATTGAAGGGTAGGAAATACCGGTGTTTGTATGCATGACATGTTTTCAAGACTTAACAGCAGTGGGATATAAGGCCCGTAGAGAAAATATCAGCCCAATGGAAACAGAAACAAAACAACAAGAGGCTGTTACATAAGAACCTGCTTATGATACCGTTGTTACACAAGAACCAGCAGTCAAAGCAGAGCCTCTTGTAATAATTTACCTAGAATCCAACCGACAAGAACCTGTGGAGGCCACTCCTATTGTAGAAGAAACAACATTGGAAACAGAGGCTACTGTAGGTGGAAACAAAGGGGCTGACACACAAGAACTCACTGAGGAGGTTGTTTTTACATAAGAACCACCAGCTGAGGTGGGAAAATCCCATGTAGAAGAGGTTGGTACACCCATTTTTTATGAAGATATTGAATCGAGGAGAATGTCATGTCCCATTTCGGGATGGAGTTTTGAGAAATATTGCTAATTTCTAAGTTACAAAAGTGCAAACAGGAAGCAATGTCCCTTCGGGAGGGGATGAAATCACTAAAGGAACATCAGAGAGAAATAAACAATTTACATGAAAGATGGATGAAAGTAGAATTGAAGAAAATATGGGAGAATTAGAATAAGAAGGAAAGTTTGAAGAAACATGAAGAATAGTTGTGTTGGAAATACTGGGAAGGGAGGGGGTGTGAATCAATATACCTTTCAATTAGAGCATTAGTTAATCTTCAATTATTATAAGTGTTTGTACAATGATAATAGTAAAAAAAAGGAGCACAAATGTACACAATTTTTAAGGTGGAAACCCACTCCAGGACAAAAACCACCTAATCATTTTCTAATAATTCTTTAATATACAACTCCAATTGAAAATAAAGCTCCAACTTCCTAGAATCTGGAAAATCATTATTCTCCGGCTCCCACTGGATGGACGCTCCAATGCCCGAGATTCTTCATTAGTCAACTAAAAATATGCCCCAACACCCAATGAGCTACAACTCACCATAGCACCACCCTACCACCCTATAGAACAATAAAATAAGAATGGACTCTCGTACCAGGGAAAATGGTCCACTTTACAATGATATAGAATGATGTAGAAGAAGAAGATACACTAGACCATAACCCCAACTATGACACAACCACCTAATGATGATCCTAGACCTCCCGACACTACCTCTTCAAATCTTGGCAGATAGACACTAGTACAATTTTTACAATAATGTATTTACAATGACTTAGTACAATGATACCTTTACAGTGACTGCATGCAGTGCTGCCCACTTGAAGACTTTATGTGATGAATTTATTACTGATTTTCTACACCTTGATTGCTTCTCTTGTCATGCTACCCTCTGCTGCACCTTGCTTTGCTTTTCTGCCCTAGAAAGTCTGGTCCTTTGCAACCCTTGACAACACCTGATCTAGCTTTTTATTGCCTTCTAGGAGCTCGATATTGAATTTGGTGTATCTCTATTATTTCAAATCTCCAATATCTGATTTTTGGTCCTATAGTATTCCTCTGATTCATCTTTCCAATGCCATAGGTCTGACCCAATTTAAATTCTTCAAGGGAGATTTATGCCCAATCTCTCACAATGCCCTAATTATGGACCTTTTCAGTAGAGAAAACTTGTAAGACGTGCCATAGGTCATTGTTTCTTCATTCGACTCTAAAATTGATAGAGTGAAAACAAAATTCCATTCACTATTTGTCACCTTTTATGGAATTCCAATGTGATACTCATAGAGAGAGTTATGACGATTTTCCCAAGGTCACTTCTTTGAGATGAATTTCAGGAGCTTGGAAAAACACTGACTTCCACAGATCATATCTCTGAAAACATTGCGCACCTTGATCTGAAATTTTCATAGGAGCTTCCTTAGGATTTCTTCTTTGCCTCATAAAATTTTCTGCTTTTTAACCTTCGTATAAAACAAGTTAGAGTGAAAATTCCATGATGACTTGTTTCAGATCGCGAAATCCCTTGCATAAGGAGGATATGAGGATCACTATTTATATAAATGCTTAGGTTGAGAGCGACTTCAACAATTGAATGTGGGAGTGATTTTAGGAGCTTAAAAATTATTAATTACAATTTTTCAATGACCCATGCCACAACCCCATGGGGTTTTAGCCCACTAACTGGGGGTACAAACTTCAAACATGAATATCTCTCAAACCGTGAAGAATTACGTGGCGTGCCATATATCAATGGAAACATCTCGCCAAGTAGAAACCATCAAAATCATTCTTGATCCAAAATATATTAAATTGGTAGGTAAAAATTACCATGAAATATTTGGGTATCCCCTGGTGCTACTTGGGTTGACATCAATGACAACCGTTGATCAACAATCTCCCCCTTTGGCATTGATGGGAACACAAGTACTCCCCCTGCGATCATGACACCTCTTCCTACAACATTCTCTCCCCCTTTGACATTAATGGCAGTGGGTAACTCCCCCTGACACACAACCATCCTGTGGACCTGTACACACTTCCACTCCCCCTTTATATTATAAATAAGAAAAATCTAATGAGAACTTGGGAGAATCCCAAGCTTATGGCGAAGATATTCAAATGCTTCCCGAGGTAAAGGTTTAGTGAAGATATGAACATTTTTTTCATTTGTACCAACATAATCAAGTTTGATATTCTTTTCAGTGACTTTTTCTCTAACAAAATGATATTTGATCGGAATGTGTTTTGTTTTTTAATGCATTACAGAAATCTTGGAGATGTTGATGGCACTAGTGTTGTCACAGAATATGGGAATAGGCTCACTGAATTGTACTTGAATATCTTTCAAAGTTTTTTTCATCCAAAGGACTTGAGTACAACATGTTGTCTGTTGTGTAACCAGCTCCAAAAATAGAAGAAAAAAGATATCAACGCCTTAGAAATAAGCCACTTCGAGGGGGCAACCTCCAATACATTACATAAATGAACAATTCTTGGATGATACAAATGAAAAGAACCTCCTTCTATATATAGGAGTCCATGGGGCTACAATATAATCCTAGTGGGGCCACAATGTAATCCTAGCCGACCTAACAATAATAATGTAAGGGAAAAATAATAACAATATGGGGGTTACAGGGGTACAAAAATAACAATAAGTGGGGCTACACTAACATAATAAGGGACTACACTATTAATATAGGGACTTAACATTTTCACTACAATGTATTCTAATTCTGCTGTAGATAACGAGATTAAGGTTTTATTTTTTCTTAACCATGATACGAGACAACCACCTAGATAGAATTCTGCTCCACTAGTACTCTTATGATCATCAACGCTTCCTGCCCAATCTGCATCTTTAAAGGCTTGAATAATGAGATTGTTACCCTTGGGATACCACAAGCCATATTCTTCTATGCCCATTAGATATCGAAGAATTATTTTGATGGCAATAATATGTGATTCTTTTGGTGCTGCTTGGAATCTTGTTACTTGTCCAACTGCTTGCATAACATCTGGTCGGGAGGCTGTTACATATAGAATACTACCAATCATAGATCTGTACAACCTCTGATCCACATCCTTAGATGAGTCGTCTATGCTCAATTTGCAACCTGTTACCATCGGAGTAAGGACGGGTTTGAAATATTCCATTTTGAATTTCTTGAGCATTTCCTTGATGTACTTGGCTTGACATATAAATATTTCTTTCTCTTGTTGAGATATTTGAAGCCCTAAGAAGTATGTCAGCTCACCAAGTAAAGACATCTCGAACTGACTTTGCATCTTTGTAGAAAAGATCTTACTTAGTCGATCATCATTGCTACCAAATATTAGATCATCCACATATACCTGAACAATTGTTAAATTATCTTTCTCTATTTGTACATAAATATTGCTATCAACAATACCTTTCTTGAACCCTTGTTGACGTAGATATCCATTCTTTTGTTCTCCTTGGAGGAGCTTCTTGTTGTTTTTCTGGTATATCTTGATGATCATTATTTAATTCTTCCTGGTCGATAGTTGCTTCTTGTTCTAGAATTTTATCTGTGTCTTTTTCAGCCTCTTTCTCAAGTTTCAGAGATTCTAGATCCTCATCATTATTTGCTAGAACACCATCTTCGTCAAATGTAACATTTATGCTCTCCACTATCTGTTTTCGGCCTTTCTTTTGCGTGAGTAACCGACAAAGATACCTTCATCAACACATGATTCAAACTTACCCAAATTTTGATCTTCTCTTTTCATATAACATTTTCTTCCAAAGATTCTGAAATCTTTTACATTAGCTGGTTTTCATTTCCATAATTCATATGGGGTCTTGTTGTAATTATTTCTGAGAAGACTTCGGTTGATAATGAAGAGTGTCGTATCGATTGCTTGAACCCAAAATTTGTCATCCAATTTTGAGTCCTTCAACATTGTTCTACCCATTTCCTATACGGATCTGTTCTTTCTTTCAACAACTCCATTTTGCTAAGGTGTTCGTGCTGTTGAAAAATGTCTTTTTATTCCATTTTCGTCACAGTATTGCTGAAATAATTTGGAAGTGAATTCTCCGCCATTATCTCATCTTAGAAACTTTATTTTCAAATCAGTTTCATTTTCGACCAACTCCTTATAGATCTTAAAGCACTCAAATGCTTCATATTTTTTCTTTAGGAAACTGACGGCTCTCATCCTGGTATAGTCATCTATCATTAACATGAAATATAATTCTCCATATAAGCCTTTTGTTCTCATAGGACCACATAGATCAGTATGTATAAATTCCAATGGACGTGATGCAAAGTGTTCTTTTGTTTTAAATTGGAATTTTGTCTGCTTTCCGTGCCGACAGGCCTCACATAGTGTGTTGGAAGGTTTTGAGATTTTTGACATTTCTCATACTGCTTCCTTTTTGCTTATCCTTAAAATATTTTCAAACTTTATGTGACCCATTCATTTGTGTCATAACCAGCTTTCATCTTCTTTAGCTAGTAGACATGCTTTAGTTGCTTCATCCAAAACATATATGTCATTTGGATCTCGACTTGCTGTAGCCACAATTTTACCATACTTGCCTTCCATGATTCACATTTTGTGGAGTTGAATAGCATTGTGTGTCCTTGATCAAACATTTTTCCAACACTGAGTAGATTGTGATTCATGTTTTCAACCAATATAACATTCTTGGCTATAACATCTTTTCTTCCAAGAGCGACAGTACTTGATCCTATAACATTTTAAGATCCATCATTTCCAAAGGATACAGTTCCATCCATATTTTCTTTCAGAGACACAAATTTCCCTCTATCTCCAGACATATGCGTTGAGCAACTGCTGTCAACATGCCACACATCTTTGTTGTTTTGAGGCTTGAGAGCGAGAGCACAATTATCAGTCTTATTCTTCTTCCATGTTCGTTCATTCTGTGGCTTCGAAGATTCTTTTGGAGGATTTATAAGTCTGCAGTCTCTGGCTATGTGTCCAAAGTTATGACATTTGTAACATTCCCTATTATTTCTTAAATGTTCAAATCTATTGATGTTTCGTTGAGCCCTAGGAGGTTCATATTTGAAGGATCTCCTGGAATTGTATTGGTTCCTAGGGTACGTGCGACATTCTACAGCTTTATGACAAAATTTTCCACATGAATAACAATAGCCATGAAAAATATGTTGGTGCCTGGATGGAAATCTTCATCGAGGAATCATATTCCAAGGATTTGCTCGCGAATCTTGTCCAATGAAGTCTACATGCATGTCAGATCTCATAGGTTAATTTTGTTTTGTTGTAGAAGGTCCTGCTTCTTATTCTTTGTAACCGATGTCAGTTCTGTTGTTGTAAGATCGTTGATTGTTGATGATTTCTTCCAATGCCCTTGAGCAGTTAGAATAGTTTTGGACAGTTTTTCCGTTCTTCACTTCCTTACGCAGCGAGACTACTTCGGCTTCTAATGCTTCCATTTCTTGGTTTCTTTCTTCCAACTTCTTTTGAAGTGACTCTTCCATATATTTGCGTTCTTTAACTTCAATTTTGAGACCTTTAATTTGTTCTTCAAGAGTATTGGAATGGATCTTCTCTTCCTTGAGCTCTTTTATAAGCTTGACTGCTTCCTTAGAAAATTCTTTTATGGTCAATCATTATTCTTTGTTATTTTATACCTCTTGTTTATTGTCCTTGGCCATAAACAATACTCTCTCATTGGCTTCTTCTTCATTTTCATTGTCTTCATCGGATGATGAGCTATATTCTTTAGAGAGAAAGTTCCTTTTGGATCTTTTCTTGTTGAATTTATTAAAGCCTTTCTTTCCTTTTGAGTTGCCATCACTTCTTTTCGGACATTTCGCTGTGAAATGCCCAACCTCACCACAGCCAAAACATATCAATGGAATTTTACCTTTGCATTTTCCCTTACCAATTTTTAGTTTTCTCGTAAAGTAAGCATATTCTTCATCTGAAAGACCTTCTCCATCATCTCCCTTTTCTTCACAATTGTAGGTGCACATCTTTTCAATTGAAGGTTGTTTCTCCTTATTGGTTTTCTTATATGCAACGAACGTAGTTTCTAGATGTGAAGTACCCTCTTATTCATCAAGTCTCATTTAATATGCTATGAGAACTCCATGTAATCCCTCTTTGTTGAGTTTGTCCAGATTTTCACTGTATTCTAAGACCGATACCTTTGGGTTGAATCTCCCTGGTAACATTCTAAGAATATTTCATATAATAGTCTTCTCGTCAACTGGCTCTCCCAATCCTTCCAGAGTATTGGTTATTTCATCAACGTATTGGAAGTATGTAGAAATGTCGCAATCTTCTTTCATTATGAGTTGCTCAAATTTTTCTCTATAGATTTGAAGCTTTTCTTCTTTGACATTTGAGTCACTTGCATATATATTCTCAAGCTTGTCCCATACATTTTTGGCGTTTTTACAACCCAACACCTTATGATAAGTAGATTCAATAAGTCCAATGATAATAATATTCTTTTCTTTTACATCATTTACCAAATTCTTCTTACCTTTTTCATCCGTGGTTGATGTAAATCAATTTTGAATAGTGTTCCATACTTCATAACCTTGCACCAAGAGATAGACCTCCATTCTTCCTTTCCAGAGTGCATAATTATTTTCATTGAACAAAGGTACACCTTTCTTGGTATGCTCCATGACCTCCTTCCAGCTATTAAACTGTTATTGAAGGAACCAATCTCTGAAACCAATTGTTGGAAATACCGAGAGGGGGAGGGGGGGGGGGGGGTGAATCAGTATAGCTTTCAATTAGAGCATTAGTTAATATTCAATTATTATCAGTGTTTGTACAATGATAGCAGTAAAAAAAAGGAACAAAAATGCACACAGTTTTTAAGGTGGAAACCCAGTCCGGGACAAAAACCACCTAATGCTTTTCTAATAATTCTTTAATATACAACTCCAATTGAAAATAAAGCTCCAACTTCCTAGAATCTGGAAAATCATTATTCTCTGGCTCCCACTGGATGGACGCTCCAATGCCCGAGATTATTCATTAGTCAACTAAAAATATGCCCCAACACCCAATGAGCTACAACTCACCATAGCACCACCCTACCACCCTATAGAAGAATAAAAGAAGAATGGACTCTCGTACCAGGGAAAATGGTCCACTTTACAATGATATAGAATGATGTAGAAGAAGAAGATACACTAGACCATAACCCAAACTATGACACAACCACCTAATGATGATCTTATACCTCCCAACACTGCCTCTTCAAATCTTGGTAGATAGACACTAGTACAATTTTTATAATAATGTATTTACAATGACTTAGTACAATGATACCTTTACAGTGACTGTATGCAGTGCTGCCCACTTGAAGAATTTATGTGATGAAATTCTTGCTACTTTTCTACACCTTGGTTTCTTCTCTTGTCATGATACCCTATACTACACCTTGCTTTGCTTTTCCCTAGAAAGTCTGGTCCTTTGCAGCTCTTGAGAACACATGATCTAACTTTTTCTTTCCTTCTAGGAGCTCGATATTAATTCTGGTGTATCTCTGTTATTTCAAAACTCCAATATTTTATTTTAGGTCCTGTATTATTCCTATGAGTCATATTTCCAATGCCACAGGTCTGACCCAATTTGGATTCTTAAAGAGAGAGTTACGCCCAATCTCTCACAATGCCCTAATTATCAAATTTTTCAGTAGAGGGAACTTATATGGCGTGCCACGTGTCATTGTTTCTTCATTTGGATCTAAATTTGATAGAGTGAAAACCACCATCTGTTCACTATCTTCCATTTTTTATGAAATTCCAATCCAATACTCACAGAGAGAGAGAGTTATGACTATTTTCCCAAGGTCACTTATTTGAGATGAATTTCAGGAGCCTGCAAAAACACTGACTTCCACAGATCATATCTCCGAAACGATTGTGCAACTTGATCTGAAACATTCACTGGAGCTTCCTCAGGATTTCAGATTCACCTCATAAAAACTTCAGCTTCTTAACCTTCGTAGCAAACAATTTGGAGCGAAAATTCCACTATGACCTATTTCAGATCACGAAATCTCTTGCATAAGGAGGATATGAGGATCGCAATTTATATAAATGCTTAGGTTGAGAGGGGCTTCAAAAAATGAACGTGGGAGGGATTTTAGGAGCTTAAAAAATATTAATTATGACTTTTCAATGACCCATTCCACAACCCCATGGCGTTTTAGCCCACTAACTGGGGGTACAAACTTCAAACATGAATATCTCTCAAACCGTGAAGAATTATGTGGTGTGCCATATATCAACGGAAACATCTCGACAAGTAGAAATCATCAAAAGCATTCTTGATACATAATATATTAAATTGGTAGGTAAAAATTCCCATGAAATATTGAGGTAGCCCCTGGTGCTGCTTGGGTTGACATCAATGAAAACCGTTGATCAACAAGTTGCTGCTATTGTTACAGTAGTAGGTTTAGGAATTCACCATAGAAAACTAAGAACTTCATCACCTCGCCCTCAACTTGCTGGGTTGTAGGCGGCCTTCTCCATCCTATCCTATTTTTTTGTGGGAACGTTACTTCTTGTTTCAATTAAAATCCATTATGGATAATAGACCTTATTTATGTTCTTCGACTCGTACATTTCTAGATGATTTTCGTGCCTCTGATTTTGATGAGAAAAGCTTGCTGTGTGAGTTATTCTTACACAATATTATTTGTGAACATGTGATTATGTCGATGGTTGTGAAGGTATTCTCCCATGTAGGAGATCTTCAATTGAGGGCTTTTGTTTCGTTCATGAAGAATTAGAATGAATGGCATTTGGCCATTAAATCTATGGAGACTATTGAGGAGAAGAAGACATGGTGGGTTCGGGCAGAACCAAGATGGGTTGTTGAGTTGAGATGAGAATTCAGGAGAATGTTGAGTACCCCTGGGATTAAAGAACCGACTGCCACTATAGAAGAAGAATTTTGAACTTCTGCCTCAATCAATTCTTAATGATAAAGAGTCGAGCTTTGACAGGGTTCTTGAAACACACGGAAGCCAATAGTGCCGAGCTATTGAAGGGGGATCTATTCTACTTCCAGAATTTCATGGTCGCTATTACACATGTACCAGATTATGCATAGATTGTACAATTCCTTGGTGATTTGTGGTTGGGACTGAGATTCAAGTTTCCATTGATCTGGCTGCCAATTGAGGATTATCAGATCAATTATGAATTGAGTAAGTATGAGTCAGAATCCTAGGTATGGTAGTTGATGGCCAATCAGGGATACAGGTCTCTAGAAGAAGATGCAATTGCCGCTTATGATCTCACCAACCTGCACAGAAGATATTACCATGAGAGATGAGTTTGCATGAGGACATGCAAGTATTTCAGTTGTGGGGAGATCTTGGGTGCCAGTTTTGTAAACTTTTCATACCTTTTTTTTCACTATTTTTCCTCATAACTATAACCAATGGGAGTATCTTTGCCTCTTTCTCCTACCTTTCTACCCTAACTTGTGTTTTTTCACCTTATTTTTATTACTTTCCTAGTTCACCAATTATTATGATATATCGTACCTTTTTATCACTAATTGAAGGTGAATGTTTGGAGAATATTGATGGTCTTTATGTTTTATTTTCATATGTCATTTATAGCACCAAAGATCCTGAGCACGAAGTTCAAAGAAGAATTTAAGAGGGTGTTGTTACAGCAAAGCGATGTTACACCTTGCTATTACAGACCTGTCAGAAAACTGTTGTTACACTCTGTTGTTACAGACTCATTGGCGAACTGCTGATACAGTGGTACCTTTGACTGACCCCATCAACACTTGTTTTTGATCTGTCCTCTGGCTGTTACACCACAACTATGATTATATTACGATAGCTGTAGAAGTTGTTTAGCATCGTAATTTTGGGATAACAGCCTAAGGGTGATTTTGATTGTAATCTTTTATTTTCTAGTCAGAACTTTATTAGGAAGTGGTTATAAATATATTTTTTCTATTTCGATCAGCATGAGAATCATAATATACTCATGACTGATTTATCCCTTAATTTTCTAATGTAACCACTATATATTTCTCGGCCCTAGAGGTCAAAATGTTAGCAGAGAACAACATTATTTTGGCTTTGTAATTGTGTTCAAATTAATATATATTATCTTATTATTGTTGTTACATTTGTTATTCTATTTATTTTCCGTTAAGTTCTTCCTCTACCTGCGCCCTGCTAGGTTGGAAGGGCCCTCCTTCTTAGCAGGGATTGCAATGATTAAAGTAGTTGTGTGTATGTAATTGTATTTCAGTTTACGTATCAATAGAGTGTTGTTGTTGTTGTTCAGATAAGAATATATCCACTTCGATTTCAATATTTTATATGTTGTTACACATATGATATTAGAGACACCAACTGGGTACTTATTGTGTGGTGAGCTAGACAGATTAATTGAAGTGTGATTCCAATCTTGTAGATCCTTTTATTTCTGCATGAGTGATTTACTTCCAACATTTAATTCAGCAATAATTTATTTTCTTTGGAATTGCTTTTGGTTGGTGTATCGACACAGACAGTGCAACTTTCATTGGAATAAACAGACATACCTAGATTGATAAATAATTTTTGTTGTCTAGTCATTTAACAGTGATTTATATAGTCCAACACCGACTACTTCACCAAATGGATCAAGACGATCCCAACAAGGCAAACCATAGATTTATTCATTATTCAATTTTTGGAGACTAACAATTTGTCTCATTTAGGTTGTCCTCACAAGATCATCAGAGATAATGCGACTGCATTCAAGTCTAAGAAAATGGTTGATTTTTGCGACTATTAAAAGATCAAATTGGGGCACTCAACCACATATTATCTGCAAGGTAATTGATTGGCAGAATCTTCTAACAAATATTTAATCAACATTATAAAGAAGATGTCGGAGGAAAACAAGAAGAACTGACATAAGAAGCTTTTTAATGCTTTTTGGGGAGACATAGTGATTAGTAAGAAGTAAATAGGAATGTCTCCTTTTCAACTGGTATATGGAGTAGATACAGTTTTCCCTACATCACTTTGAGTCCCAGTTATGAATTTGTTACAAGAAGCAGGTAGTGAATAGAATTATGTGCAATGCCGAATCAATCAGATGATCTATCTTCAGCAAACCAGGGATGAGGTATTTCTAAACACCTCAAAGCTTCATGAAAGGATAAAGAAGGCATATTACTGCAAGAAAAAGGTAGATGATCTCAATATTGGAGCTGTGGTCCTTCGTTGGGATGCTAGAAACAAGGATTAATGGAAACACGGTAAATTTGAGAATCTATGGAAAGGACCATACAAGGTTCCATCCTCATGCAGACATCATGATTTTCTATGCGAGGAAATTAATGGAGAAGATTGCATATGAGGACCAGTTAATGGTAGGCTCCTTAAGCACTACCTTTTCTAAGCATATTTCTGAAAATTACCCTATTCCATTATACATATCAGTTTAATTTTTCTACAAAGTGTGAAGTAGAGAATCATTAGAGCTTGGAGCCCAAGGTGAAGGCCATATAGTTCCATTTATTTGTTGTTGTTTTCAAAATTTAGTTAAAGTCAAGTCAATCTAGTTTTGAGTCAGTTTATCATGTAAATTTTTTAGTATTTCATTTGGTTTTAGAACTTTTGACTCCATGCCCAATGGTTAGGTTACTTGGTCTACAGTTTTCTTGACACCTCCAAGGAGCTTCCATCCCCAGCTGGAGCCAATGTTAGTGTAAATCTTTACATCCTATCATTGGTGATTAAATGGACTCTTATCATGTCTTGATAGGGTCCCATAGTCAAATTTTTTTCATTTCACTAGGTATTCAAGAAAAAATTTGGTCGTTGGCATTAGGTTTAGGACTATTTTCCACTCCCAAAATTTTTAGATTATTGGTCGAGGTCATCACTCAGCTGAATGTATCACCATTTAGATATTATCATCATCATTTCTGTCATATCCATGATGATTTAATTCATTTTAGTGCCTTCATTAGGTCATTAGGGTTTCAAGGTCCCTTAAACTGCCATTTCATGCATAAAATCCTACAATTGGAGGAATGGTAATAAAGCAAGTTTCTTCAAAAAAATTTGAGTTTAAAAAATGTAATTTTATGTTTCTATATGTAATAAGCACTTCATGTTACTAAAGTTGTAGTTAATATCCTGAAAAAGTTCAAAGTTCCAAAGATATTTAATGTTCCAAAGAAGCAACAAAAATTTCAAGGTTGCAACTTCCAAAGGTTACAAAGTTCAAAAGAATGAAATTCGTGCTTGAAAAAGACATGTGGGGTGCTAGAAAATTATGTACTCTCAGAGAAAAAAATAGAGAGGGAGACTGTGAGAGAGAACAGAGGATATTACAATTGATCTGATGTAGGTTGTCTCTCTTCATTTTGCTGGATAATAGAAAGGAAAGACTAGCTGTTCGGGGTGGACGTAGCCCAAACTGGGTGAACCACGTATATCTGTGTCTCTCTAGTCTTATGTGTTTTGTGTTCTTATTTTTTAGGCATATTTTATGTGTTGCATTGCTCTGTAATATATAATTTTCTAACATGGGGCCCATCATCACTCAAAGGGAGTCATTTCATGTTTATAAAAGCATAAAAGACACAAGCTCATTTCATTTGCACTCTTTTCCCTTCCTAGAATCGAGCTCTCTTTCATCATTTATAATCTCCTCACAAGTTTAGTCCCATAATTTTTCAAAAATCTTGTTTTTGCCTTCAGTCGCTACACTTTTCCTTCCGTCACTACGCTTTTCCTTATGCCATTGGTCTTGGGTGCCAGTTTTGCACATTTTTCCTACATTTGTTTTCCCTATTTTTCCTCATGACCATAACCAATGGGACTATCTTTGCCTCTTTTTCCTACCTTTCTATCCTAACTTGTGATGTTTTACCTTGTCTTCATTACTCTACCATTTCATCAATTATTAGAATATATCATGCCCTTTTATGACTAATTGAGGATGAATGTTTGGAGAAGATATATGGTCTTTGTGTTTTCTTTCCAGATGTTATTTGTCACACCAAATATCCCGAGCACGAAGTACACAGGAGCAGTTAAGGGTGTGCTATGACAGCGAGCGATGTTGTCAGACCTTGCCCTTACAAATCCGCCGACAACTGTTGTTACACCTTGTTGTTACAGACCCGCTGGAAAACCACTGATACAGTTGTACTGTTGACCGGATCCTGTCAACACCTACCGATGATATTTCCTTTAGCTGTCACACTACACGTGTGGTTTTATTGCGATAGATATAGAAGTTGTTTAGAATTGTATTTTGGGATAGCAGCCTAAGGGATGTTTCTATTGTAATCTATAATTTTCTAGTCAGAACTTTATTAAGGATAGGTTATAACTATATGTTTGCTATTTTGATCAACATGAGAATCATAATATTCTCATGACTCATCCATCCTTTGATTTTCTGATATGTAACCGCTATATAGATATTGTCCCTATAGGTCGAAAGGTTAGCAGAGAACAACATTATTTTGGCTCTGTAATTGTGCTCATATTAATACAGAATCTCCTATTATGTTGTTACATGCGTTATTCAATTTAGTTTCCATTAAGTTCTTCCTCTACCTACACCCTACTAGGGAGGAAGGGCCCTCCTTCTTAGCAGGGATTGCAGTGATTAAAGTAGTTGTGTGTATGTAGTTGCATTTCAGTTTATATATCAGTAGAGTGTTGTTGCTATTGTTTAGCTGTGAATATATCCACTTCAATTTCAATACTTTGTATGGTGTTACACATATGATATTAGAGACACTAGCTAGATACTTGTTGTGTGGCGCACTAGAAAAAATTAATTGAAGTGTGATTCCAGTGTTGGAGATCCTTTTATTTCTGCATGAGTGATTTATTTCCAGCATTTACTTCAGCAACGATTTATTTTCTTTGGAATTCCTTCTAGTTGGTGTATCGGCAAAAACAGTGCAACTGTCAATGGAATAAAAAGACATCCCTGGATTGATAATTAATGTGTATTGTTTATTCATTTAACATTGATTTATACAACCCAAAATTTTGGCATCGTTGTAGGGATGGCAGTGACGACCCAATCAATCAGAGTTGTATCTTAGAAGTACAATTTCCATGTGTTTTTTTAGAGTGTCTCCAACAACACAATAATCGAGCAGTAAGATGGGAGGTAAGAACCTGTGTAGTGCTCAAACAAACTTGAGAGGGCTCACCAATGTCTTGCTGGGACACTTGGGAGAGTGAATTTCTAAGAATTTTGTTTTTTTCTTACAGTGTCTCTAGTGACACAATTGTTGGGTGGTAATATGATAGGTAAGAACATGCACATCTCTCTAACAAACTTGAGCAGGCTCACCGATGTCATACTGGGACACTTAGGAGTTGAATTTTGGGTGTTTTTTTAGGGTTCTTTAGCTATACAGTCGTTGGGCAGTAAGATGAGAGGTAAGAGCCTGTGCATCTCTCTAACAAACATGGATAGTCTCACTGCGGTAGAAACTGAAGCACTCATAGGATGAATTGATACACATAGGGCCCATGTGTGTCGGTAGCACAACATCAACATCTGCAAACACCCCCCACTCTACTGACTACAAGAAAGATGGGTCATAAGAAGGAAAAGAAGAGTGTAGATTTGGGAAGAAAGACATTCTTTGGAGATCTGATCTCAAGGGCAGAAAGAGAACAGTCCACGCCATACAGAGATAATAGGAAGACATGACCACAGAAAGCAGCTACAATATCAATGCCTGGACCATCAGTTTATTTCATGTTTGGACCTCACCATCCTTCGAACAACATATCCACCCCTGATATAAATTCTCTAGATTCACAACAGTAGTGGAGAATCATTGATCAGGATCTGACAATTGAAGGACACGGAGAGACCAGTGGGGAGCATCAGGGACCTGAGGAATAACATTCAATTGATCATCAATTGGTCCTAGAATAGCCTGATCCTTTTATTTGTCAATCTCCATTACACTACGAGGTCAATACATCCCATCAGGAAGAATCAACCATGGGGGACGAGAATGTCAAAACAGATAAATATGTTACTTTTGAATTTCCAATAGTAGTAACATGGGATGAGGCTCCTATGAATAATATTCCTTTATCATCCCTACAATCCTTTCAAGGGATGGCTGTTAAAGACCCTCATACCTTTATGTTCGAATTCGATGTGTTGTGTAGAGGTTATGACTACACTTCAGATGCGCAGAAGCTGAAATTATTCCCTGCTACTCTAAAAGTAGCAGCATTAAGATGGTTTATGAGATTGTGTACTGGAACAATTCAGACTTGGAATGACATGAGAGAGGCCTTCCTCTTCAAGTATCAATATTAGTGTCGAACCAGGGATTTGAAGGACGAGATTTTCATAATTACATAGAAGGAGGAGGAAAGCTGGGAAGATTATCTGGAGTGATTTCACTACAATTTACAGAGGTCTAAATTCAGTAACTTAGATCCAGAAATTCTAAAGCCTATATTTTTAAGAGGTATAATAGATGATTTTCTGGAGAATCTGAACGTATTGGGAAAATGAGACATGCCGCAAGAAACACTTGATGAGATAATGAAGCTTTGCCTACGTAGCTGAAGAGGATCGGTCAAAGGAAAAGTTTCAGTTCAGGATCCTTCAATCCGGATATAGAAGTCCACAAGCGGAGGTGTAACTAGAGTATAGATCAAAAAATTATTTGAGGATTTTAAAACCGAACTCCTTACCACTCTCTCTACCCATATTACTACGATATAAGTCAAGAAAGCAGAAGCTGAAGCTGAAGCAACCTTAGCAATATTCTGTCCCCAATGCAGAAAGAAACATTTGGAGAGAGAATGTGGAATGAATAGTGTCATCTTTTGCAACATCTGTGAGTTGGGGCACCCTACGAATCAGTGTCCTGAGTTTCCCAGACTAAAGGCGTTACTTCAAGAATCAAGTGAGGATGTTAAATATTATTATTTAATAGGATCAAAGAGACCATTATTATCTCATAGGATCAAAGACGCCATGGTAGCCATCACCTATAGGTATTCTTTCATATTTTTCCTCTTTTTATCCTTGGAGTAATTTTTATAATAGTCAGCAATATCCATGGCAGTATCCTACTCCTTCCTCAAAACAATTTCCTTCACCATGGAACCGATGGCCATCTCCTCCACCAATGGAATATCCTCCATCACAACCCAATCCTTGGGGTCACAATTGGAGAAGTAATGGCCAAGGTCTAGTACCCACTCCATTACCATTGCAACAAAAAAAGTTACAACTTCCTTCTATTCAAAATCCTACACCTTTTATCCGACCCCAATTACTTGTGCAACCTAACCTCAATCCAAATAATAAGGCAAACCAGAGCATGGACGCTTTGGTTACCCTCCAGATTTATCTCATTGCTCCTATTGGACTTAATGACGTCCATCTTTGATAAGGGAAAGTAATCAGATTTGAACATACTCTCATTATTACTGAAGAATGTGAATCACCTAGGAAGAATATGGACAATTCTAAGGCAACTGTTACACATGTAACATCTGATACAGCACTCGTTGTTACATATGTAGAAACCAACTCGGGGGGATCTGTTGTTTCCACAACAACCAATCTAACTAAGGTTGGTACATCTGTGATAGCTGACTCAGCTGTTAGCATTCATAATCCTCCATACCCTCAAGGATTAACTGAAACTGGGTTAGTCTCACAACCTGAATCCAGATTCCACAAGGAGCTGCAAAATCTATATGTGCAGATTCCACTATTACAAGGTCTTAAGGAAGTGCCTATCTATACTAAAATAGTGAGGGATCTATGCATAAAAATACTTAGAAGGAAACCTAAATACCTTGCTACTATCAATGTCATGGGTAAATTGTGTGATCTTATGATTGATCAGCATTTTTTGAATAAATATAATGATCTAGGGAACCCTACAGTGACTATCCATATTGACAATCATCCCATAACCAATACTTTGATTGATCTAGGGGTAGCTATTAATGTCATGACTAAAGACCTCTTCATCTCTCTAGAACTTCATGGACTCAGACCTACACCCACAATGCTTTAATTAGCAGATAGGTCCTAGGTCAAGCCCGAGGGAATGATAGAAGATGTGGTTATCATTGTGGCTTCCTAGATCTATTCGGCTGACTTTCTCATTTTACAAACCAAATCCAACCTAGGGGGTCATCCTTTAATCTTGAGAAGACCGTGGCTGGCCACTACAGACACATATACTCGATGTAGGTCTGTATCTGTGGTGATCTCAAATGGACAGACCACTCACAACCTGAACCTTTATCCCCCAGCAAAACCTCATATTAATTCAAGTAGTACCTGGTGGGATGAATTTGCACCTGAATATGATCTTTCCCTACCTATTCTCATGCTTGGAAAAGCATAATACTTTAAGGATGAAACAGAGGATGATATCATTAATGGTTTTATTAGTAACTCAATCCTTGTTGCCTCCATTAGAGATTTGGGAGAAGAAGATGAGGTAGATGATGCAATTATTGAACATTTTAAAATAACTCTGCATACTATGAGCAGTCCCATTGAAATCAAACCTGGAAAATGTTTAAACATCAATCCTAACCTGATTGCTAAACAAGACAGATTGTTGATACAGCTGTTACAGAAATACAAAAAGGCATTTGGATGGGACTATACATATATGAAAGGAATCCATCCTGGCCTATGCACTCAACGCATTTACCTTAAAGAGGACTAAAAACTAGTTAGACAACCTCAGCGATGAATGAACTCCACACTTAAGGAGATAATGAAAGAAGATTTTCAGAAACTCCTTAATGCTAATTTCATCTACCCCATTTCTGGCAGTCAGTGGGTGTCTCCGCTTGTCATGGTTCCAAAGAAGGATGGAAAATGGAGAGTCTATGTTGACTATTGAGAACTTAACAAGGCCACTCATAAGGATCATTTTCCTTTACCATTCATTGATTAGGTCTTGGACACTCTTTCTGGAAAAAAATTATTTTCATTTCTAGCTGGGTGTAGTGGCTATAATCAAATATATATTGCCCCGGAAGACCAAGACAAGACAACCTTCACTTTCCCGTTGGGTACTTTTGCATATAGATTCCTTCCCTTTGGCCTATTTAATTCACCAGCAACCTTTCCGAGGGAAATATTGGGTATTTTTTCTGATCTTTTGAATGATTGTCTTGAAATATTTATGAATGATTTTACACCATAAGGAGATGTCTTTGAGACAGCATTAGCTAATTTGGAAAAAGTGTTGGAACGTTGTGAACAAACTAATGTTGATCTGAGCATGGAAAAATTTCACAGGATGATGACCAAGGGAATTGTGCTGGGACATTTCATTTCAGCAGATGGAATCAAGGTAAATCCTGCAAAAATTGAGGTAATCTCGAAAATCTTGACCCCTAAACTCCAAAATAGGTACGTATTTTTTTGGGACATGTAGGATACTATGGGAGATTCATAGAGAAATCTTCAAAGATTGCATCTCCCATATTTTCATTACTCATGAAAGATGTCGAATTTGTGTGGAAAGGGAAGTGCGATCGAGCCTTTTTAAAGTTGAAAAACTTTGTAACAATAGAACCTATTTTAGGAGGACCAAACTGGGAATTTCCATTTCATATTGCTATGGATGCATCTGACATGGCCATGGGTGTTGTTTTGGGGTAGCTGGAGGAGAGGAAACCTTATGTCATTTATTGCATCAGCAAGAACTTAACTCCTGCAGAACTAAACTACACTGTTACTGAGAAGGAATTCCTAGCAGTAGTGCAAGCTATCAACAAATTCTGGCACTACATCACCTGGTACCAAGTATTTATACACACTGACCATGATGCAATTAAATTTTTGATGAACAAGCCTGTTACTAATGGTAGAGTTACACGATGGTTATTTATATTACAAGAATTTGATATTACTATTTTAGATAAACCCGGAAAAGATAATGTAGTTGTTGATTTTATTTCTAGATTAACCATAAGTGATGAATGCACTACCACTGAGGATTATTTTTCAGATGAATACCTTTTTTCCATCTCTACTCACTCACTATGATATGCAGATATAGGAAATTACCTTGCTGCAGGAAAATACCCACACCAATTGTCTTCCAAGGAAAGAAGGAAGATTGTACAACAAAGTGCCACCTACTCCTAGATAGAAAGAAATCTCTATCACATCGAGCCAAATTTTCAGATTAGGCGATGTGTTAGAGAAGATGATATATTTGAGATCTGGAAGGCTTTTCATGAGGAATCTTGTGGAGGACACTTCGCTGACAAGAGGACAGGACATAAAGTACTCTCAACAAGGTACTACTGGCCAACTATATTCTAGGATGCCAAGAAGTTTGTGAAAGGTTGTGATAGCTGACAAAGGATGGGCCAGCCTCTGAAATCAAATGAGATGTCGTTACAACCTCAAATAGTGATAGAACTATTTGAGAAATGGGCCTTATACTTTGTGGGGAAAATTAATCCTCCATCACAGAAAAAATCGTACATATTGGTCTCCATCGATTATGTCACAAAATGGGTTGAAGCAAGGGCACTAACTAGAGCAACAGAGCAGGTTGTTTCATACTTCCTATTCCAAGATATTTTTTTTCTCTTTGGGATACCTAGAGAGATAGTGATAGATGGGGGGCCTTAGTTCACATCTCATTTGCTCAAGAAGATAGTTGAAAAGTATGGAATTCATTACATAATGACTTCATCATATCACCCACAAGAAAATGGTCAAGTAGAAAGCACCAATAAAGTAATTGAGGGAATATTAACAAATACAGTAGCCAGCCACCAAAGAAACTGGGCCAAGAAACTTCCAGAGGTATTTTGGGCTTATAGGACAACATGGAGGAATACTACAGGCTTCTCACCATATGAATTTTTGTATCGTAAGAATCCCTTATTCCCCATATATTTTGAAATAAATACATTAAGAAGAGCATCATAGGTTGATCTAGATTTGAGTATAATGCAAACTCAAAGACTAAACCAACCCAATGAATTGGAAGAGAAATGGTTAGCTACCATTCAACAAATAGAGATCAGTCAGTAGCAAAGAGTTAGATGGCATGATGGATTTATTAAGAAGGAAAATTTCCATATAGGAGATTGGGCTCTTTTGTATGATACAAGGTTCAAAGATTTCAAAGGAAATCTCTAAACTAGATGGCTAGGTCCTTACGAAGTGGAAATGGTCTTCGACAATGGGACTGTACAATTAGTCACCATTGACAATGTTAAGACATCGTTGCTGGTTAATGGGCACCTTCTAAGGTTATATCATCAACCCGCTTTGAAGGAAATATTTTTCAACATTGTCGCGGACTCTGATTTTCATGTTATGACAACAGGGGAACATTCTCCTATGCAGCCTCAAAATTGAAATTAAGTGCAGCAGTTGAAAACCACCTTTGTGGCAGTTGTTACACCTATTTAATATATATATATATATATATATATATATATATATATATATATATATATATAAAAAGATAAATAAAAAGAAAAAGAAAAATAATAAATCTAACTGTGAAAACCCCTTTCCGGGGTGTAGTTAGACAGTTGGTAACAACTGAAAACCACTCTTGTGGTGACTATTACACCCATGTTTTTCTTCTTGAAACATCATCTTCCCTCTCTGATCTATTTTATAGGATGATGGTATTCATGTAATTTCCTTTTCTGTAAAAATTTCTCCTGATTATTATGTTTTTTTTTAATCTAAGGGTTGTCTTGGTTGTTACACATGTAATAGCTGACAGCCACGAATACTGTTTCTTATGATTAATTCCATAAAAAAAATATTTGTTCCGGCCAAATGCAACAACACGATTGTTCCAAGCAGGACACCACCAATTCTAAATCTTCCTCCATGTCACCTCAGGTATGTCATTAAATAGGTAAATGTTGTCATTTATGATTAGGTGATTAATTGGTAGAAGTAATGATACTCCTCTGATGGTCATGGGCGACCGTCACCATTAACATTGGGGAGGGGATATGGCTTGAATTCATTGAAAAAAGGCGTAGTCATAAACATCTATCAAATCTGCATGCACCTAATTAATAACAAAATTGCCAATGATGACCAAATCCGGTTGGAAAAGAGCGTGTACTAAATCCCATTACTTTCCATAATGAGTCATTTATGAATATTAGTGTGAGGTACGATTCGGTAAATCCTTAAAATCTGTCACCTCCCATAAACCTCCTCGACAAAAACCTTGCATCCTCATTGTGAACTCATCGATTGAGATAACCAGAGATGTCGAGAAGCAGCAAATTCAGAAGCACAGTGATATTACAGTGGGGATGAACAACAAGAAAAGAATTCAGAAACACAATGACATTATAGTGGGGCTGAGTAGCAAGAAGAAAATTTAGAAAAAAACATCAAATATGGGTAGAGCAGTGGCCAGGCATGAGTCGTATTCTATGGACGCCTTGCAAAATTGTCCAGAAGCCTACCATATATTCAAATATGCCAGATGGATTGAGTATTTCCAGAAGCTTGAAGGCTCAAACGAGGCAGTGACAATTGAATTTGCTTAGAATTTGAACAATAATAAAACCCGAGTAAGGGGCATGCAAGTGGAGGTGACTGAAGAGGTAATTTCCCGGGTAACTTCATTTCCAGTAGAGGGGCGGAGGTGGTTAAACAAAAAAATCAATGACCCCTCCTTGAAAGAAGACTTCCTAGTAGGAGAAGAAAGGGAGAGGAATTTACAGGTTGTCACTTCCTCATCATTGGGAAGATGTTGCCCTGGGTTTAATTAAATATATCACTTGTGAGGGAAGATCCACGATAGTGTTCAACTATCATTTTCCTCTACTTAATCACTTGCGGCACCAACAAAGGATTAATCTTCCATTCTATTTGTTAGGGAACATCAAGCATATGGCGGAAACAGTAAAAACAGTGACACACCCAGGGGCATGTGTGAATAATCACGAAATCATTAATTTATTCATGTTGGATGCCCTAGGACAGCAAGGAAAAACCTGGGAAGAGCTCAAGCAAAAAATTCCAAGGAAAAGTCAAGGGAAACAGACCACGACTTCAGGATGAATTCAGGTAGAAGTGGAAACCTAAACTTGGCCTGCTGGAGTTAGAATTGGGAAAGAGCCTACTGCTAAACAAATTGGGGATAGAAGGCCAAAAAAAAGAGTGAAAATACACATACCTGCAGAACCTTTTCCCATGGCTGCAAAGAAAACAGAAGCAGAATTTTTAGAAGAAGAAAAACAACCCTCCTCATCAGGTAAGGACAAAACCTGTGTCTTGTTTTTAGAACTCGAAAATCTAAGAAAGGAGAATGAAGAATTGATGCAGAAATTATCTGAGGGGAAAGAAATTCTGGTGTCTATATGCATGACATGTTTTCAAGATTTAATAGCAGCAGGATATAACATCTATAGAGAAAAAATATCATCCGAATGGAAACAGAAACAGAATAGTAGGAGGTTGTTACACAAGAACCTACTAATGATGATGTTATTACACAAGAACCAGGAGTTAAAGAAGATCCTCCTATAATAATTGACCTAGAAGCCAACCCACAAGAACCTATGGAGGCCACTCCTATTGTAGAAGAAAGAATAGTGGACACAGAGGCTACTCTAGGTGGAAACAAAAGGGCTAACACACAAGGACCCATCTAGGAAGCTATTGTTACAAAAGAAACAATGGAAGAGGTGGAATAAACCCATTTAGCAGAGGCTTCTACACCCATTATTTATTTGGATATTGAATGTAGAGGAACTTCGGGTCCCCCCTCAGGATGGAGTTCTGATAATTTTTTTTAATTTCTGAATTACAAAAATGGAAACAGGAAGCAATCTCCCTTCGGGAGGGGACGATTTTGCTAAAGTAACATCGAAGAGAAATAGACACATTAGATGAAATATGGATAAAAGAATATTTGAATAAAGAATGGGAGAATTATAAGAAGAAGGAAGCTCTGAAGAAACAGGAGTAACAAATGTTGCTATTACAGTAGCAGGTTCGGGACCTCGCCATAGACAAGCAAAAACTTCATGACCTCGCCCTCAATTTGCTGGGTTGTAGGTGGCCTTCTCCATCCTATCCTATTTTTCTATGGGAAAATTACTTCTTGTTCCATACAAAAGCCATTATGGAGGATAGACCCTATTTATGTTCTTGCACTCGCATGTTTATAGATGTTTTTCGTGCCTCTGAATTCGATGAGCAAAGTTTGTTGTGTGAGTTATTCTTGCACAATATTATTTGTGAACATGTGAGTATGCAGATGGTTGTGAAAGTATTCTCCTATATGGGAGATATTTAGTTGAGATATTTTGTATCCTTCATGAAGAATCAAATTAAATGGCATCTGGCCATCAAATCTATGAATACTAATGGGGAGAAGATGACATTGTGGGTTCGAGAAAAACCAGGGTGGGCTGCCAAGTTAAGGCGAGAATTCAAGAGAATGTTGAGTACTTGTAGGATTAAAGAACCGACTACCACTTATAGAAGAAGAATTGTGAAATTATGCCTTAATCAGTTCTCAATGATGAATATCTGAGCCCTTATAGGGTGCTTGAAACGCATGGAAGCCACTAGTGTTGAGCTACTGAAAGGGGACCCATTCTCATTTCGGAATTTTGTGGTGGCTGTTACATATGTACCATCTTATGCAAAAATCATGAAATCCCTTGGTGTTTTATGGATGGGATTGAGATTCAAGTTTCCTTTGATTTGGATGCTAATTAAGGATTATCAGAGTAATTATGAATTGAGTAAGTATGAGTCAGAGTCCTAGGTATGACAGTTGATGGAAAACCAGGGGTACAGGTTTGCAGATGAAGATACATCTAGTGCTTATGATCTCACCGACCTGCATTGGAGATATTCCCATGATAGATGAGACTACATGAGGAAATTCAAGTATCTCAGTTGGGGGGAGATGTTGGGTGCCAGTTTTGCACATTTTTTCTACATTTGTTTTCCCTATTTTTCCTCATGACCATAACCAATGGGACCATTGTGGCTCATTTGAAATATCCTTTATTTTTAATTTTCAAAATACAAAAAAATATAAAATTATGAAAATATATGTTAAAGTATAAATTTCCATATAATTTAGCATAAAAGGTGTCATATTTGTTATATTAAACTTTAAGGTTAACACTTTACACTTTAAAGAAAATGGGTCCTAGTACACAGCTAAACAACAAGAAATTTATGAAGTGGGATCCGATGATTTATTAGCCAAAGAATAAAAGTGTCAACCCGTGGGCACATTCAACACGTGGGTTAACAAGAAGGGTGCCTCTGTAGTTGACCCATTTGACTACAAAGCCTATCCAGATTAACGGTTGAGATTCACTACGAGGGCATGAACCCGACGAGCTCTCCGTACCTTGAGACCTCCCGCAGTGACGTAAGTAGCCAATTGGTGACAGCTATCATCCATGTCAGGGTACTTTTAATGGTCTTTTGGTGGATCTTTTCAGCATTTAAGTCTTAAGCCCATGCCACCTATTTAAGATGGATTATCATTTTTGTAAGGTTATTATTGTTAATTTGTATCTGAGGTTTTTTCTGCACTGTGTCTTTCCCTACTGTCTGCCACCTTGTCGATTGTCTGTCACCACAAGATGAGTTATGGCCAAGCATCCATCCCTTTCAGGTTCTTCCAGTCACATTCCTCTCATGGAAACTGAGAAGGACTGTTTGTGCTCAACCTAGTCTCCCAAATTGAGTTCATTTAATTGTCAACCAGGGTTGGTAAACTACTGAAGTCAAGTGCACTGTATGTGCCTAAGTATTTGTTTCTCAATGCGTTGTGTTTAGTGTTTTATGATGTTTTTGGTATTTTGATGGTTTTATGTTCACAAGGAAAAAGAACTAAGTGCGAGTGGAAGGAAGCTACTGATTAAAAACAGAGTGAAGCCTAATTTATTGGTGACAAATGACAAATGCAAGTGCAAATACTGAAACAGAATCAAACCTAAACTATGACTAAGCAGAATACAAAGCTTGATAATGACTTCAAGAAAATGAATCAAAACATAAACTTAACTTGTCCAATTCTTTCATTAAAGGTATTTTTGAAGAGCTTGAGAAATGGACAACTAAGTATACAAATTCTCCTAACTAAACAATTAAACAATCAGCTTATAATGATACAACATCTTATCCATGATTAAAGATTTGTTGAAACATATTTGGAGAAGAACATTGGTAACATCATAAGATTTCTACTCTAAGACTAGCTCCTAATTCTATTCTGCAACTTAGTTTAACATCACTAAACCTTACTCAAAAGTTATAGATTTCTTTTTAAAGTAGTCTTTTGAGGAAAGGCTTTGTTTATGAAGTGGTAAAGAAGTTGCAAAAGTACTTCAGGCCTTGGGATGATACTGTCTTCTGTTCAGATGGTTATGAGTCAATTATAGATTTGGAACAAAAGAGATTTTGTAAATAATGAAGGCTGTATTGTTTAAGTTTAACAACTAATGTAATCTAATATGCAATGGATGACAACTAAATGTGGAATGTAAATACAATGAGCTAAGCTAAAACTAAACTAAGTTGTCACTAGTCTACAATAAACAGTGCTGAACTAACAAGCCATTATCAAACTTAAAACAAAATAACAGAGCATGAATTGAATGCAATTTGACTCCGGAGTACCCTAACTAAGTTATCATGCATTAATCTATGGGATTCTACAGTCTTTTTTGTCCATCGTGAATGGTATTTTGGAAGAGCTTGCTAGAACAATCTTGGCTGTTCAATTCAGTGAAAATGCAAACATAAAGACTGAAAGCAATTTAAAAACTAAGACATCACAGCTATCTCATACCCATTATTATGATATTTTGGAAGAGCGTTTTAAGAGAAAGATTAGCTATGCTACTTAGTGTAAACAAACAAATGAAACATTCAGTATCATAGTCATGCCTTAGACATCATAAGGATTTTTTGGAAGAGTTTGCTTAGAATAAGTTCAACTGTGATAATGAACAAAAGAAATTACAAATAAATCCTACAACACTACAACCATTTCCCATTCATTATCATGATCTTTTGGAAGAGTTTCTTAGAACAAGTATAGCTATAGTGGCTAATGAGATTAACTATGAACTCAAACTTCAAAAAAACATGAAAACAACTAAGATACTTATCTAAATTACGAAAGTAAAGCCGTGCAGGAGGCAGGGGCCCTCTACCACCAGACGGAATCTAACTCAAAATCAACTCAACGCATTCAAATCAATGCTGTCTTCTTCATTAAAGGAAAATAACTTGAAACAGAGTATTCTCAGTCTTCAGAAATATAGCAGTGAATACATGAAATCTAAGCAAAATCTAGAGCTTGTCTCTCGGTTTCCCAAGTGCTTTTATAACAAATCTACATAACAGAACTTGCAAAAATACGGGGATCATTGTCTTTCCTTATCAAAATCGTACTAGGAATCTAAATATGGCAGCGTAAAGGGACAAAGGACATCTGGACTAGGACAGTCCTATTAGAATCCTGCCTCCTTGAATGAGTTCCCACGTACCAAAACCACGTCCAGAATTCGGTTCATTCTTCATGGTGAGAAACGAACGATGAGGACATAATGTGGAATATACCCATGTGTGGCTTTTTCTGAGAGGACACCTGGAACATGCTTGAACCTGAAGACAACTGTAGAATTGCCGGTTAGCTACGGAATGTCTGCATTCTGCAGCTAGTTTCGGTCAAAATGCATTACAATGACAAAATCAGAAAACTTAGCAAGTTAGCCATGTTAATCATTCTAAAAGTAATTTTAACTAATTTCATTGATCATTTGGGTCTGGGATAACAATGGACAAAGGAAAATGAGGTAAATTAAGATGAAAGAAAGCACAATCTTGGGGCTCAACATACCCCCACTGCTGACTTCTTGCATGTCCTCATGCAACTTATTCCATAAACTTAGAGACTTCTGCAAGAACATCTAATCCTCTCTTTCTTCTTTTCTTGGAAGTTAAAGGTCTTCTGGGTTTCCTGATGAATATTTTGAACCTTAAGTTGATAAGTGCCCTGATTAGCTTCTTGTTCCTCTTTTTCAACTTTTTATTAGCCTTTTCCACTTTGTCCATTTGTAGAGATAAGGTTGAGTTCATACTGGTTTTGAGTTTGACTTGTTCCTTCAGAATATCATTCTCAGTTTTGATATGTCTATTAAGTACTTCCAGCTCATACCTATCCCTTCTTAACACATCTATTTCGGACAGTGGAGGACTAGGGGTTCTATCTCTACTCTCTGAAGCTTTCCTTTCCAATTTTTCAACATAGTCATAAACTTCTTGCTGAGCAGGGTCAATTTCAGGGGTTTCTTCATTAAAATCTTCTTCAACATCTTCTTTAATAGATGTTTTCTCATCTTCTATATTTATCACCCCTGTTTGTTTGATCTGTGTTTTCCTTAGTTTCCCCCTGAGTCTATGGCTTCTTCTTGGCTGGGATGATCCCTCTCCTTTTTCTATGGCAGATTTTCTGATTACCCTCTCTTTCTTAAGTTGTCTCTTAATCTGAGTCAACTTCTCAGAGATTATTTCTTCACTACTTTCCTGTACTGTTTTGTCAATTTCAATTTTATAGGCTCTCCATTTTCTGCTTCTCCTTGTAGGCTGATGTTCAGGTGAGGGCTCTTTTGGTTCCTGAAAGTGATTTCTTACCAAGAAATTATCCCAAGTATCTTTTGTTTTGGCTAAATGGTGTTCAATTAAAATCTTAACCAAGCCATGATGGTATAGAGTTGTCTCTAGGAATTGGACTCTCCTTTGAACACCATAAGCCATCTTTTTTAAAATTTGAAGCAAAAAATAGGGCAAATTTAACTCTTCCTCCAGAAAATGCATTATCAACCTAATATGGTAAACATAAAATGTGCCATATCTACCTTCACAAGTGATAATTTTTTGTAGAATAAGCAATATGTTTCTCCATTTATTTTTTAATTCAGAACTTGGAATTCCCTTTTTAAACACAGTGACATTCATACCTGGTGATTTTAGGATTTGCTTCCATGATTCATTATGAAATTCTCTGTTTTTAAACCATCTTTCTCCATGTCTAAGCAATCCTGTTGCTTCTGCAATAAAAACC
This sequence comes from Pinus albicaulis, assembly GCA_034641835.2. Classification (NCBI taxonomy): domain Eukaryota; kingdom Viridiplantae; phylum Streptophyta; class Pinopsida; order Pinales; family Pinaceae; genus Pinus; species Pinus albicaulis. The sequence continues at coordinate 267,615,320 of CM076579.1, forward strand.
TATGTGATAGTGAATTTAACATCTCCAACTTCAACCTCGGCTCCTTTAAATGGCCTTGCAAATGTTTTAGTGACTTCATTGTGGAAGCCATTAAATTTCTCAAGAAATTGTATCCATCCTGCCTGTTGCAACATTTCTATACTTTGAGGGTATCCTTCCATGTATTTTGTGCCCACTGGTTCAGTTCTTACAATGAGGCCCATAATTCCCTTTTCAATCTTCATATTATTACTCTTTCTGCTCACGGAAACAATAAATTCAACCTTCAAACTGATATACCTCTGGTTCACGGTGACAATGCTTTCAATCTTCAAACTGATGTATCTCTGCTTCTCGGTGAGAATGGCTTCAAATTTCACACTGATATACTTCCGCTTCACGGTGACAATGGCTTCAAATTCAACATTGATATACTTCTTCTTCACGGTGATAGTGATTCAATCTCTACTCACGGTGATAGTTGTTTGATATTTCAAACTGATATACCTCTGCTCACGGTGATAGAGATATCTCTGTTTTGCGGAATGAAATGATGAAGGGTTGGCTATGGAATGAAGTGATAGGAAGTAGTTACGGAACGAGTTAATGAAGTGAGCTGAAGAAAACAAATCAATGAGTGAAAAGAATGCGAAGATTTTTACAATGGATTCAAAAATCATCATTAAATGATTTGGCTAGGTGACGTGAGGAAATCAAACACTTCAGCCTTTTTAACCGCTTAAATGATGGTCGGGTATAGAATTTGAAATGAAATATTTTTATCCAAAGTTTTGCGGAGGGTATATTTGGTATGATCAATAAAAATAATCAAAACAACTTTTTAGAATGATTCATAACTAGACTATACTAAAGTTTTTATGAAATGCCATTATAACCAGAACATTTTACCTTTGCTTTTCATTTGCTTTTTGTGGTCTTTGTATACTTTGTTCTCCTCTGGAAGAGTCTTCATAATCCTTCTTGATTCTTCTTATTCATGGATATACTGGATCATCTTGTTGCAAGTCAAATGTTTGTTGATCAGTGCATTCAGGATCTGTAGCTGCAGAATGACTGTCTAGCTGCGGAAAGTCTGATTAGCTGTAGAATATCTGTTTAGTTGCAGAATGTACCTGTAGAGAATTTTAATCATGGAATGGAGTGGTTTGGAATATACATAGAATATTTTATGGAATGAGTGAAGATAGGTGATGAAACATGGTATAATGGAATATGTATGAAGTGAATGATGAAATGGGATGGATTCAATTTATGAAATGGAGTGGAAGAATATAAGAAATGGCCTGCAATCCATGACATGTGTTATTCATTTTGCAGAAAAACATCAAACTTTAAATTTTGATATGGAAATGGGGTGGATGAAGTATGGAATGAGATGAATGAAATATGGAATGAAGTGAAGTATTAATGAATGAATGAAAGGGAGTATGGATGGATAAGTGAATGGAATGGAATGAAATGAGATGGATCATAAGTGCAATGGATATAAACTTATGATTTTGTAACAGCTGCTTGCAAAAACAAAATGGGAAAAGTTAGAGTGTCAGAAAGACTCTGATTTTCACCCTATCTTTTATGTATAAACATGCCAATCAATGATTGGTTTTCATGTTTATACCTTTTCTTTTCTTTTTAATTTTTTTAATTTTAATTTTAATTTTAATTTATTTATTTTTTATTATTTTTTTTTTTTTTCAAAAGAAATGCTTTAGAAAATTCAATCAAGTTGATGAAGAAGAAAGATTCTTCTTCATTAACTTCACATCACTGTTTTCCTGGAACTTCTTGACAAATTCTTCTCTTGAGAGTGGTTTGTGATACAACTTCAATCTATGACCATTCACAAGAAAAGTGACCTCTTCTTCATCTATAGTTCTGTTTTTTACTGCCCCATTATCAAAAATTTCAACAATTTCATATGGCCCAAGCCAATGTGTCTGAAATTTACCTTGAAAATCCTTGAATTTTGAATCAAACAAGAGAGCCTAGTCACCCTCTTTGAATTTCTTCTCCTTGATGTACTTGTCATGCCATCTAGCCCTTTGCTGTTGGACTAGACTTGTTTTCTGAACTGCATCTTGTCTGATCTCATCCAATTCATTAATTTGCTCCAGTCTATGCTTTTGTGCCTCCGTTAGATCAAGTCCTAGCTGAACTGCCATCTTGAAGGTTTGAATTTGGAACTTTATGGGAAACAAAACTTGCTTTCCATAAACAAGCTCATAAGGAGTATGGCCTGTTGTGTTTCTCCATGTAGTTCTATAGGCCCACAAGGCTTCAGGAAGCCTATCTACCTAATCTCTTCTATGTAAATGAACAGTCTTTGTTAGGATTCCTTCAATGACCTTATTAGTAGATTCCACTTGACCATTTGCTTGTGGATGATAAGGAGTAGATTTTCTATGCCTGATTTTGTACCTCTCCATCATTTGTTCCACTAACCTTGATGTAAATTGAGCTCCTTGATCTGTAACAATTTCCCTTGGGACACCAAAACGAGTAAAAATATCCTCAAAAAGAAAAGTAACTACAGATGCTTCATTAGCAAAAAGTAATGGTTTGGCTTCTACCCATTTGGTAACATAATCAGTGCAAACTAATATATATCTCTTTTGTCTTGATGGAGGACTAATAGGTCCTACAAAATCCAAAGCCCATTTTTCAAAAGGTTCAATATGTACCTGAGGTTGTAATGGCATCTCACCTGAAGGAGAAGGTTTCCCTACCCTTTGGCAACTATCACACCTTTTGACATACTCTTTAGCATCTTTAAACAAGGATGGCCAATAATATCCTAAATGAAGGATCTTATAAGCTGTCCTCTTATCAGCAAAGTGTCCGCCACAAGGCTCATCATGACATTCTTTGAGAATCTCAGGCATCTCATCTTCCCGAACACATCTCCTAATGATCAAATCTGGACCTGTCTTGTACAACTCATTAGCAACCCATGAATATTTTGCACTATCATAAATGATTTTTCTTTTATCTCTTGCATTCATTATTGAAGGAAATTTTCTTGAAACTAAATAATTAGCAATGTCAGCAAACCAAGGAGTTTGAGTAGAAATTGCAAAAATATATTCATCAAGAAATTGATCTTCAAATGGAGTGTCATATTTGATGTTTTGGAGTCTAGATAGGAAATCAGCTACTGTGTTTTGTTTTCCAGGCCTATCTAGAATGGTAATGTTGAATTCTTGTAAAAGTAAAAACCATATTATGAATCTTCCATTAGTAATTTATTTGTTCATTAAGTATCTAATTGCAGAATGATCAGTGTGAACAAAAGTTTCATAGCCTGTTATATAGTGTTTAAATTTGTTTATGGCATGAACAACAGCTAAAAACTATTTTTCAGTTACAGTATAGTTTAACTCTGCAGGAGTCAAATTTTTACTGGTATAGTAGATGGCATAAGGAATCAGGTCTTTTGTCCCAATACTGCTACTAGAGCTGTATCAGAAGCATCTATTGAGATATGAAAAGGTAACTTCCAGTTAGGTCCCCTTAAAATAGGTTCTTCAGAAATTTTGGTTTTCAGGGTCTCAAAGGCTAACTGGCAATCAGAATTCCACTTGAATTCACAGTCTTTGGTAAGCAATTTGAAGAGTGGAGATGCTATCTTGGTGAAGTTTTCTATAAACCTTCGATAATATCCTGTAAATCCTAGAAAACTCCTAACATCTTTTTGACAACTTGGAATAGATAAGTTAGAGATGACTTCAACTTTTGACTCATCAACTCTAATCCCATCCTCTGAAATATGATGCCCCAAAACAATACCTTCAGTAAACATCATGAAACATTTCTCATGACTAAGTGAAAGATTTTCTTCTTGACATCTCTTTAAAACTTTTTCCAAGTTTGCTAAAGCTTCTTCAAAAGTGTTTCCATAAACTGTGAAATCATCCATGTATACCTCTACACAATCATGTATTAGATCTGAAAAAATTCCTAATACTTCCCTTTGGAATGTTGCAGGTGCATTACATAATCCAAATGGCAATACTCGGTAAGCATAGGTACCCCAAGGACAGGTAAATGTGGTTTTTTCTTGATCTTCAAGTGCTACTTGGATTTGATTGTAACCACTAAACCCATCTAGGAATGAGAAGTACTTTTTGCCAGCTAATGTATCTAACACTTGATCTATGAAAAGTAAGGGAAAATGGTCTTTAAGAGTAGATTTGTTTAGTTCCCGGTAGTCAACACATACCCTCCATTCACCATTTTTCTTTGGCACAATTACCAAAGGAGAAACCCACTGACTATCTGAAATAGGATAGATGAAGTTGACATTTAAAAATTTTTGCAATTCTTCTTTAACAATCTCCCTAAGATTTGGATTCATCCGTCTTTGAGGTTGTTTGATTGGTTTGCAATTTTCCTCTATATATATGTGATGAGTGCAAGTCTTGGGGCTTATCCCTTTCATGTCAGTGTATTCCCATGCATATGCAGAAGAATGTCTCTGTAATACTTTGACTAACTCTTCTTGTTGAGATTTTTCTAGGTTCTTATTTATGTTCAAAGTTTTGCCTAGAAATATCTCACTTGTAGAGTTGCCAAATTTATCCATAGAATGAAGAGACATCTGCCTTGATGACAAAAACTCAATATTGGATCCCTCTTGAAATGATTCATGTTTGTGTTCTGGAGAGAATTCAAAGTTTTCTAGAGTATTCAGAATTTGATTATCTTCACTAATTTCTGAAATTGTGAAGAGAGGTTGTAAATCTTCTTCATCCTCTATCCATTGAGTGTCATCTAAATCTGTAATTGTCCTAGCTGGAGGATATAAAGTGAATTTCTTAGTTGAACTACCATCAAAGATGTACATATCACCGGATCTACAACTAATAAAAGCATTAGCTATAGCCAACCAAGGTCTTCCTAATATAACAGGATGTCCTCCTAGATTATTCTTAGGAGTTAGGATCATGAAATCCACAGGGTACTCCCAAGAATCTAGGGACACCGGAATGTCTTCTATTACCCCATCTGGTTTGATCACAGATCTGTCTGCTAATTGTAATAATGTGGGTGTAAAGAGAAGATTAGGAAGTTTCAGTTTATCCATGATTTTTCTACTCATGATATTGATTGCTGCTCCTAAATCAATGAGTGTGTTTTGGATTTCAATTCCATTGATGTGAATTTTAACAACCGGATTTCCTGGGTCAAGATACTTTGGAATAGCAATCTTGCCCATCATAATGTCTGCTATTTTTCCTGCCAGTTGAATTTTCTTTGTTTCTTTTATTCTTTTTCTTGTTTTCTTCATGCTCAACTCCTTTATTGTTTTGGCTAAAATTGGAATTTCCTTGATGGCTTGTAATAATGGAATTTTAATGCAAACATTTCTCAGCTCATCTAGGAAATCATAATTAGGCACCATGATTTGTTTTTCTACACCTCTATCAATTTGTAGTCTCTCCGGAAAGGGAGGTATAGAAGTAGATGTAGATGGTTGCTCTAATACAGGAGTTGAATTTATTGGATCTTTTTGTTTTAATTTTTCAGTGTTTGGGTCTTGAAAGGATGTGTCTTCCTCAAGAATTTTATTCACCAGTAGAGAGTCTTTCTCAGAGTTATCTTGTTATTGTATAATCACGTGTGAAGCTTCTTCGTTATTCTTCCGTACCCAAGTTCAACATCACCAAGGTCTAAAGGAGTAATTAAATGTTGGAAACCGTTGGCCTTCTATCATGTATGTGTTCGAGGATTTTTATTATCGGGGTTTGGCAATGGTTGATGTGAAATTGATTTTATTTTTCAGGAATGGTAATGGAAGTGGTTGATTTTCATGTGGTAGGTTGTGATGATGTTGTTGAGGATTTCGTTGAAAATTTTGTTGAGGATTTTGAGGATAAGAATGTGGGTATGGTGGATAGGATGGTGGATACTGATAATACTAAGAGTATCTTCCAAAGGGATTTTGTGCTCTTTGTGCCCAAGCTTGAGATTGATTTTGAAATTGAGGCCAAGGTCTTCTAGAGACAAAATTAAGAGATTCTGTGGAATCTGTAAGAGTTTCCTCCCGAAAGACAGCTTTGAGACTAGGAATAGAAGGAAAACTCTTGGTCTCATGTTTTTCAGAACAAATGACATAGGTCTCTACAACTTTTACATCCAATGGACACTCTCTCAAGGCATGTTTCTTTCTACATTTGGGACAAAAGATTGCCAAGGCATCAGATTCAACTTTTTGCTTGTTTTGTATCTTAAGGGTGTCTATTTGTTCACTAAGACTCCCTAAGATGTCAGATTTAAAATCATCAAGCATATGTCCTATTTCTGATCTACTTACTGTCCCAGAAGCAGACTTACTTTCCCTTGCAAGAGCAGGATCTCTTGGACCTTTTACAGTTTTAGATTTCCCTCTTGAAAGGTTGATACATAACTCAGATATTTTAGGTAATGTGAGATGTGATATATCCCCTTTTCCCATCATGTTAAGGATATCCAACCATTCATCCCTAATTGTTTTCAACAAAAGAGCTTTTAAGGTGTCTTGATCTAGGTTTTCCATTTTTTCTCTTTTGATGTTGTAATGAAATCTCTCCAACAAATCTTCCAAGTTTTCATCTTCTTTTTGTAACATCTTAAACAATTCTTCCTTATTATTGACCGGCATACAATAATCCAAATACTTCTCTAGAAATGCTTGTTTCATGTCTTCCCATGTCCTAATAGAACTGTTGATCAAACTCATAAACCACTTCAATGCTGCTCCTTTCAATGTTGAAGGAAATAGTTTAAGTTTTTGAGCATCTTGTAAGTAGTCATAAGTTTTACATAGGATTTCAAATTAAAATAGGAAGGTTTTAGGATCTTCAGTTTTAAGTCCATAGAAGTTTGGAAGGACAGAGGGTGAAATGTTTTTCATGGTTGTATTGCTTTCTTCATCAATTATAGGGAACCCAAAAGAGCTTCCTATTTCTCTTCTACCTCTTCCTCCATCTGCACCTCTACCTCCTTCTCCTCTACCTCTACCTCTACCTCCAAATAATGTGTGTTATCCATTAAAGACTCCTCCTCCCCCTTCTTCTGCCATGGTTGACTCTCCTGTGGAAGTGGAAAATTTTGTGTCCCTAACAGGAGTCTTTAGATCTTCTTCTAAGGCAGGTTCAGTGGATGAAGTGGAAGGTTTTTCTAATGGAATATCTAATCTTAGGTCTTCTAGAAGTCCAGGATCAGTAAAGGATGGAATGTGGGTCTGAGTTGAAGGTGTACTAGCTCTTGGTCTAGGTGAAACAAGTGGTGTTCTAGGAATCAAATTTCTGTTTCTGCTGCTTATGAATCTACCCCTTGAGTCTCTCTCTCTATGCATATAATTGTTTTTGGGAATTAAGAAACAAAGGTTACCTAGTTTTCACTTCCCCGGCAATGGCGCCAAAATGTTTGTGCTCAACCTAGTCTCCCAAACTGAGTTCATTTAATTGTCAACCAAGGTTGGTAAACTGCTGAAGTGAAGTGCATTGTATGTGCCTAAGTATTTGTTTCTCAATGCGTTGTGTTTAGTGTTTTATGATGTTTTTGGTCTTTTGATGGTTTTATGTTCACAAGGAAAAAGAACTAAGTGCTAGTGGAAGGAATCTACTGATTAAAAACAAAGTGAAGCCTAATTTATTGGTGACAAATGACAAATGCAAGTGAAAATACTGAAACAGAATCAAACCTAAACTATGACTATGCAGAATACAAAGCTTGACAATGACTTCAAGAAAATGAATCAAAACATAAACTTAACTTGTCCAATTCTTTCATTAAAGGTATTTTGGAAGAGCTTGAGAAATGGTCATCTAAGTATACAAATTCTCCTAACTAAACAATTAAACAATCAGCTTATAATGATACAACATTTTGCCCATGATTAAAGATTTTTTGAAACATATTTGGAGGAAAACATTGGTAACATCATAAGATCTCTACTCTAAGACTAGCTCCTAATTCTATTTTGCAGCTTAGTTTAACATCGCTAAACCTTACTCAAAAGTTATAGATTTCTTTTTAAAGTAGTATTTTGAGGAAAGGCTTTGTTTATGAAGTGGTAAAGAAGTTGCAAAAGTACTTCAGGCCTTGAGATGATACTGTCTTTTGTTCAGATGTTTATGAGTCAATTATAGATTTGGAACAAAAGAGATTTTGGAAATAATGAAGGTCGTATTGTTTAAGTTCAACAACTAATGTAATCTAATATGCAATGGATGACAACTAAATGTGGAATGAAATTACAATGAGCTAAGCTAAAACTGAACTAAGTTGTCACTAGTCTACAATAAACAGTGCTAAACTAACAAGCCATTATCAAACTTAAAACAAAATAACAGAGCATGAATTGAATGCAATTTGACTCCGGAGTACCATAAACTAAGTTATCATGCATTAATCTATGGGATTATACAGCCTGTTTTGTCCATCATGAATGGTATTTTGGAAGAGCTTGCTAGAACAATCCTGGCTGTACAATTCAGTGCAAATGCAAACATAAAGAGTGAAAGAAATTTAAAAACTAAGACATCACAGCTATCTCATACCCATTATTATGATATTTTGGAAGAGCGTTTTAAGACCAAGATCAGCTATGCTACTTAGTGTAAACAAACAACTGAAACATTCAGTATCACAGTCATGCCTTAGACATCATAAGGATTTTTTGGAAGAGTTTGCTTAGAATAAGTTCAACTGTGATAATGAAAAAAAGAAATTACAAATAAATCCTACAACACTACAGCCATTTCCCATTCATTATCATGATCTTTTGGAAGAGTTTCTTAGAACAAGTATAGCTATAGTGGCTAATGAGATTAACTATGAACTCAAACTTTAAAAAAACGTGAAAACGACTAAGATACTTATCTAAATTACGAAAGTAAAGCCATGCAGGAGGCAGGGGCCCTCTACCACCAGACGGAATCTAACTCAAAATCAACTCAACGCGTTCAAAGCAATTTTGTCTTTGTTGTATCACAACCTTACTCAGCAAAATGTCGGGAGAAAGCTTGAAATATTGCTCAAAGAACAGTGGCGTACACAAGCATTAGAGAACCAAGATGTTGAATACAAAACATTGAATGTCCTGGATTTTAGCAGCTCAAGGAAGCGCCAAGAACACTTTGTGTTGCTTATAGGTTTCTTAATATTGATATGTATAATTCATGGAATGAAAAATTCATGCAAACAAAATCTGCTTTAACTGAGCGTGAAGAAAAGATAAATCAGTTGCTTGTCTACTCAGTCTAGAGATTTAGAAACAAAGAATTGGGTTGAACAGCAACTCGTTGCCTCCTTGGACGATCGAAATACAAAATGCAATAATACAACATTAGTCATCGATGGCAGATGTTTGACATATGCTTTTGAACCTGATCTCCGTGATACCTTTCTGAAATTGAGTTGCCAATGCTTCACTGTTATTTTTTGTCATGTTACACCTCTTCACAAGGCACATGTCATTACATTAATCAGACACCATGCAATATGATGAACTCTAAGCATTGGAGATGGTGCCAATGATGTAGGCATGATACAAGCTGCTCATGTTGGTGTTGCAATTAGAGGACGAGAAGGGATGCAAGCAGTAATGGCCAACGATTCTGCAATTTCTCAATTCAGATTCTTGACAGAGCTCCTCCTTGTCCATGGAAGGCTGTCATATATTCGTATTTCAAATCAATCGCCATGGGAATTTTGGACCAAGATTCGCGCTTTTGAAAAAGCAAGGTGCAAGGAAGATAACATTTTCTTTAAGAGAGGAAAAGCTGGTGTAGAAATGATCAAGCAATCGAGGTTTTAAAAACTTTTGATTGACAAAAATTCTACACCTAACAATAATGATCTGGTATAAATGGGTCACTTTGCTTCCATGCCTGCAACAATCTTTATATACTTCTGAATATATTAAGCATGACTTGATGCAAGGTTCCCACATGCCACAAAGAAGCCTTTTGCAGCAATAAAAAGAATGGACAGTCACCGATCTGAAAATTCTTCAAAAGTCCCCAAGCATCTGATGTAGGCCAAATTAACATCATTGTATGGCATTGAGCATTATAAGTTAGCTGACACATCCCTCAGGAGACAGTCAGGTTCTGCCCAAAGCAGTTCATTTCATGAGCTCAACCAAAAGAGGACAATACTTTCAAACTGTGCGAACGGCCAGAGAAACATGAATTCCACTTCACCTCTATAAATATATGACGAAGATAGCGCATATAAAAACAACATAAGAAACAAAACGATGACCATCTGCAGAATTAAGAGCTCGGCTACTATAGCCTTTCTGACATGATAGAAAGGAAGTTTGAGATACTTAGCGCTCCTGTTAGAAATGTCTTGTCTGGCCTCCAATTCGTGGGGAATTTTGACAATTCAAGTTCTGTTTGACGCGTTGATTAAAATGACTCAGACACAGAATTTGGAAGGGAATTACAAAGGTATGTTTCTCCAGAATTACTTTCTGCTCATAATCTGGAATTAGCTGTACCGGGAACATATCGTGCAGATCTCCAGTGGTTACTATTGTGGGTTTTTCTCCACAGTTGCTTGTCATAACATCAAAGCAACGCCCCGAAAGATGACCATCCATGGAAGGGAAATAATGTTGATGATTGTGATTTTCCGCTCAAGGATCACGAAGATCTGCGAGAAGATGAGCATGTCATGCAGCTGTTTGATCTAGTGAACACTTTGTTGGCAATTGTGCCACAAACTGCAAGAAAAGATCTCTCTATTCAACGATATTCTGTGATTCCGTTGTCTCCAAATGTTGGTTTGATAGGTTGGGTTCCTAATTGTGATACTCTCTATCAGCTTATTCGTGAATATAGAAATGCAAGAAAGATGTTTGTGAATTTGGAACATCGGTTGATGCTAGCATTTACTCCGGATTATGAACATTTGCCACTAAAAGTCAAAGTTGAAGTCTTGGACATTGGTTGATAATAGATATTTAGAAACTGAAAATCGGAATGCTAACAGCGGGAAAGCAGAGAACATTTTCGTTGATGATGAAATAGAAGCTAGACTGAATGATCCCTTATCCTTTACAGTGCAGTCTGTTTCAGTAGACATGAATTTGTAGAGTTAGCACGCTTCTTCAAGTGGGAAATTGAGTGGCACAGTAGATATATTTGCAGAAAATGATGAAGCTGTTGGTCAGGATACTAATCCTCATCATCCTATTATCCAAGGGGAGGCACCACAATCAGCAAATAGTTCTGGTAGTGATACATTTGGGGGTGGAGCAACAGATTCCGATTATGTATATGATGAATCATCAGGGTATTACTGCAGCAGCAAACACATACATATTGCAGTTAAATCGACGACGTGGATCATTTGGCCCGGATCCAATGATCTTGCGGGGGTATAAATTAAACGGAGTTTACGGGAGATGGTACCCCCGTAAATGGTTTAATCGAAACCACTTTTTACAAAATAGACGGCCATGATATATTACGGTACACCCGATTCATTTCGTACAAGCTGCCATCAGCACCCCCCGTAGGTGGTTATCGGTTTTCATAAACCATGGGCGGTTTTGTCGATTTAATGCAAATGCATAGTAGTGGGACCCAAAATGCACTATTAGCCCTTTTAAAACTTTCAATTCGATTTTTGGGTTTTTTATTATATATTATATATATAATATTCAAACATATATTTTTTGCAAATTTAAATGATTCCAGCACTTTCAAGAATCAGTTTTATAACTGATCAAAATAGTCAGGAAGTTACATGAAAGGGCTGATATAAAAGCAGAGATAGGAGTAGGATTATAGGTTCCGAGTTTTGGGAAATCTTGAAGCCAAATTCTGTATTCCAGAATAGCAAATCAATGTAAAAGTATGCAAGTTTCTAGCATTTGTTTATGCTGAAGAGTTTATCCAGTTTACATAATGTTTTTCGTCTATGAATGAAATAGAGTGATTTGAGCGGCGGGTCTCTTTATACTTGTGTATCTAAGAGTTAAATGCACCTTAATGTGCGCTCCTCTATTTTATCCTTATCTCTATATAATTCTTCTGACTTTTAAAGTGATAGTTTCTGTTTTAAACGGCATATCAGTTTGAAATTCCTTTCTCATTTTCTTCCACCCAATCATTTCAGCATAAGTGAAATATAGCATTGCATAACATATATGGGTTTGATGTTTAAGGGGTCATACAATCAATGTTTTAAGAGTTTTTCAATACAGAGACAAAGTATATCAATTTGTGACAGAAGTACATAATGTCTCAAGCACTGATTTCTTTACACAGAAAGAAATTGTTTCTTGAGGAACAACATTAATTGGCGCCCTTGCCGGGGATCGAAGAAGCGAAGTTCATTTCCCCGGGTTTTCTTTCTACTTCCTCTGGTTGTTCAGTGAGGAGGAAGTTTTTTCCTGTGTTTACTTTGTACATAATTCTCATTTTCACAAAGCCAAACGCGAGGTCACATACCTTGCAACAGATGGTTTTATAATCCTTTCTTTTTGATGGTGAACAAGTTTCAGATTTGAAGATTGGTTGTTTATTATTCCCCTGGCGACTCCATGGATGAAAGTTCCATTAGATGAAGAATTTTCCTAGCAAGAAGATGAGAAAGTATCATGGAAGAAACATGTATCAGAATTTCTGTTTTTTAAGGGAGGTTCTATTTTTTACTGTCAGTTTAGTAATCCATTTTCCCATTTATATTAAAAGGATTGTTTCCTGATTTGTTTTCTCAGAAGACTACAAGGCCAAAAATGTAAATTCATTATTGGAAAAAGATGATTTTTCTTCTGCTTGTATTATAAATCTTGACATAGGTGTATCTCCTAAACATGAAAGGAGGGACGATTGTTGTATTACAATCCCAGAAGATAATCAGTTATAGTCTGGGCATAAAGGTGATGATTCATCATCTTTAGATGATAAGGTTTTGCCTCATAAGAAATTGACTATTTTTCAGTTCAAAAACAGAGAAATATTTAAACCCCTGAAGTTGCCCGCTATTCTTCATCAATATCCTTCAAAAAGATTCAAGTCCTTGCCGAGTTTCTCCTGGAAGGAGAGGGACATTTCAGCTACATCACATATCTTGGAATTTGAATATTTTTTGGATGAATTTCAAATTACTTATGAAGACGTGGCTTTAAGGATGTTTTTTCATTCTTTAAAACAGGATGCTCAGCAATGGTTCCAGTGTTTGGAAGCAGGTTCAATCAATTCCTGGCAAGATCCTCAAGATGTATTCCTTACATATTGGGGCGAGAGTAGGTCATATGAAGAACACCTTTTGGAATTACATTCTATCCGAAGACAAAGTAATGAATCAATTTCTGAGTTTAATAGGAGGTTTTAAAAAATTTATTTCAGCATGCCAAAAGAAATTAGACCTCCAGAAGCAACAATGATGGTCTATTATTTGAAAGCTCTTTCTATCGCCTTAGCTTTTTATCTCAGAGAGAGAAAGCCTAGCACTCTGAAGCTGATGTTTTTCCATGCGCAAGAAATCGAGAATAATGCATGGGCTTGTAAAAAATTTTCCTGCAAAGTAGAAAGTCCAAGTTATGTCAAAAATAAGAGTGCTTGTGAAGGGAACATTGGAATTTATTTACAATATAATGTGAGTTCAGAGGCGAATAAAAATTTCCAAAAAGTGTCAAAAGGTTCCTATATTGGTGAAAGACAAGAATCTAATCATTTTGAAGATTCTAGTCAAAACTTAGTTGCAACAGCTGAACTACACTATGAAAGCGTGGAAGATCATTACAATAAGTTTGTGAGTAGTGAGGAAAAGAGTGCAGTTCCTCAGACCTGTTTGCAAGAAGAGGAAATTTTTTGTCAAGAATTGATGTTATATGAAGAGCATCCACATTATGGAGAGAAAAACTTGGATTTTTATTTTCAGCATGAATGCCTGTCTACAGAAAATGGTAGTGAAGTTCCTCACACGCAATTTCTAATTGAAAAGTCAAACAATGAAAGAAGCCACCACGTTCAAAGAAGTCCGCCTCAGCGAACTGTTAAAAAAACGGTGGCGAAAACTTTATTTCATGAGTTCTATGATCCGGTTGCTGAATATATGGAAAATTTCGTTGGTCAGCTATAAGATTTTATGCAAGGGTGTGTACAAAGTTCTTTAGATGAAAACTTTTCATGGTACATTCCTATTTTGATTTTTAAATTTCAGCAGTGCGACGGTATTAAATCTAACAAGAAGATGCTGGATTGGTTCCATTGGAAGGTTGACTTCACTTGACTAAGTTCAACCATGCTTATATATATAGGAGTTGTACATAAATAAGCTCAGAAGTTGAGCATTTCCAGTTGCAGTAGTTCTAATTTATCATTTTCAGTTCAAGAATAAAGATCTTAGAAGAAGAGAGGTTTTAGAAAAATTCGAAATTTTTAGAGATTTTGGGATTGAGACAAAGTTCAGTTTGACTCGAATCCATGCCCAATAAAGGCTACTGATCTACAAGTTCTCATCACTTTGATACCAAAGTACTGTCCCCAATTGGAGCCAGATGTTGTAGCACAACCTTACTCAGCAAAAAGTCAGGAGAAAGCTTGAAATATTGCTCAAAGAACAGTGGAGTACACAAGAATTAGAGAAGCAAGATGTTGAATACAAAACATTGAATGTCCTGGATTTTAGCAGCTCAAGAAAGTGCCAAGAACACTTTGTGTTATAGGTTTCTTAATATTGATATGTATAATTCATGGAATGAAAAATTCATGCAAACAAAATCTGCTTTAACTGAGCGTGAAGAAAAGATAAATCAGCTACTTGTCTACTCAGTCCAAAGATTTAGAAATAAAGAATTGGGTTGAACAGCAACTCTTTGCCTCCTTGGAAGATCGAAATACAAAAGGCAATAATACAACATTAGTCATCGATGGCAGATGTTTGACATATGCTTTTGAACCTGATCTCCATGATACCTTTCTGAAATTGAGTTGCCAATGCTTCACTGTTATTTGTTGTCGTGTTACACCTCTTCACAAGGCACATGTCATTACATTAATCAGACACCATGCAATATGATGAAATCTAAGCATTGGAGATGTGCCAATGATGTAGGCATGATACAAGCTACTCATGTTGGTGTTGCAATTAGAGGATGAGAAGGGATGCAAGCTGTAAGGGCCAGCAATTCTGCAATTTCTCAATTCAGATTCCTGACAGAGCTCCTCCTTGTCCATGGAAGGCTGTCATATATTCGTATTTCAAAGCAATCGCCATTGGAATTTTGGACCAAGATTCGCGCTTTTGAACAAGCAAGGTGCAAGGAAGATAACATTTTCTTTAAGAGAGGAAAATCTGATGTAGAAATGATCAAGCAATCGAGGTTTTACAAACCTCTGATCGACAAAAATTCTACACCTAACAATAATGATCTGGTATAAATGGGTCACTTTGCTTCCATGCCTGCAACAATATTTACAGACTTCTGAATATATTAAGCATGACTTGATGCAAGGTTCCCACATGCCACAAAGAAGCGTTTTGCAGCAATAAAAAGAATGGACAGTCACTGATCTGAAAATTCTTCAAAAGTCCCCAAGCATCTGATGCAGGCCAAATTAACATCATTGTATGGCATTGAGCATTCTAAGTTAGCTGACACATCCCTCAGGGGACAGTCAGGTTCTACCCAAAGCAGTTCGTTTCATGAGCTCAACCAAAAGAGGACAATACTTTCAAACTGTGCGAAAGGCCAGAGAAACATGAATTCCACTTCACCTCTATAAATAGATGACGAAGATAGCACATATAAGAACAACATAAGAAACAAAATGACGACCATCTGCAGAATTAAGAGCTCGGCTGCTATCACCTTTCTGACATGATAGAAAGGAAGTTTGAGATACTTAGCGCTCCTGTTAGAAATGTCTTGTCTGGCCTCCAATTCGTGGGGAATTTTGACAATTCAAGTTCTGTTTGACGCGTTGATTAGAGTGAATCAGACAAAGAATTTGGAAGGGAATTACAAAGGTATGTTTCTCTAGAATTACTTTCTGCTCATAATCTGGAATTAGTTGTACCGGGAACATATTGTGTAGATCTCCAGTGGTTACTATTGTGGGTTTTTCTCCACAGTTGCTTGTCATAACATCAAAGCAACCTCCCGAAAGATGACCATCCATGGAAGGGAAATAATGTTGATGATTGTGCTTTTCCGCTCAAGGATCACGAAGATCTACGACAAGATGAGCATGTCATGCAGCTGTTTGATCTAGTGAACACTTTGTTGGAAATTGTGCCACAAACTGCAGGAAAAGATCTCTCTATTCAACGATATTCTGTGATACTGTTGTCTCCAAATGTTGGTTTGATAGGCTGGGTTCCTAATTGTGATACTCTCTATCAGCTTATTCGTGAATATAGAAATGCAAGAAAGATGTTTGTGAATTTGGAACATCGGTTGATGCTAGCATATACTCGGGATTGTGAACATTTGCCACTAAAATCCAAAGTTGAAGTCTTGGACATTGGTTGATAATAGAGATTTAGAAACTGAAAATCGGAATGCTAACAGCAGGAAATAAGAGAACATTTTCGCTGATGATGAAACAGAAGCTAGAATGAATGATCCCTTATCCTTTACAGCGCAGTCTGTTTCAGTAGACATGAATTTGCAGAGTTAGCACGCTTCTTCAAGTGGGGAATTGAGTGGCACAGTAGATATATTTGCAGAAAATGATGAAGCTGTTGGTCAGGATACTAATCCTCATCATCCTATTATCCAAGGGGAGGCACCACAATCAGCAAATAGTTCTGGTAGTGATACATTTGGGGGTGGAGCAACAGATTCTGATTATGTATATGATGAATCATCAGGGTATTACTGCAACAGCAAACACATACATATTGCAGTTAAATCGACGACGTGGATCATTTGGCCCGGATCCAATGATCTTGCGGGGGTATAAATTAAACGGAGTTTACGGGAGATGGTACCCCCGTAAATGGTTTAATCGAAACCACTTTTTACAAAATCGACGGCCATGATATATTACGGTACACCCGATTCATTTCGTACAAGCTGCCATCAGCACCCCCCGTAGGTGGTTATCGGTTTTCATAAACCATGGGCGGTTTTGTCGATTTAATGCAAATGCATAGTAGTGGGACCCAAAATGCACTATTCGCCCTTTTAAAACTTTCAATTCGATTTTTGGGTTTTTTATTATATATTAAATATATAATATTCAAACATATATTTTTTGTAAATTTAAATGATTCCAGCACTTTCAAGAATCAGTTTTATAACTGATCAAAATAGTCAGGAAGTTACATGAAAGGGCTGATATAAAAGCAGAGATAGGAGTAGGATTGTAGGTTCCGAGTTTTGGGAAATCTTGGAGCCAAATTCTGTATTCCAGAATAGCAAATCAATGTAAAAGTATGCAAGTTTCTAGCATTTGTTTATGCTGAAGAGTTTATCCAGTTTACATAATGTTTTTCGTCTGTGAATGAAATAGAGTGATTTGAGCGGCGAGTCTCTTTATACTTGTGTATCTAAGAGTTAAATGCACCTTAATGTGCGCTCCTCTATTTTAACCTTATCTCTATATAATTCTTCTGAGTTTTAAAGTGATAGTTTCTGTTTCAAACGGCATATCAGTTTGAAATTCCTTTCTCATTTTCTTCCACCCAATCATTTCAACATAAGTGAAATATAGCATTGCATAACATATATGGGTTTGCTGTTTAAGGGGTCATACAATCAATGTTTTAAGAGTTTTTCAATACAGAGACAAAGTATATCAATTTGTGACAGAAGTACATAATGTGTCAAGCACTGATTTCTTTACACAGCAAGAAATTGTTTCTTGAGGAACAACAGTCTTCTTCATTAAAGGAAAATAACTTGAAACAGAGTATTCTCGGTCTTCAGAAATATAGCATTCAATACATGAAATCTAAGAAAAATCTAGAGCTTGTCTCTCGGTTTCCTGAGTGCTTTTATAACAAATCTACATAACAGAACTTGCAACAATACGGGGATCATTGTCTTTCCTTATCAAAATCGTACTAGGACTCTAAAGATGGTAGCGTAAAGGGACAAAGGACATCTGGACTAGGACAGTCCTATTATAAGTCTGCCTCCTTGAATGAGTTCCCACGTACCAAAAGCACGCCCAGAATTTGGTTCATTCTTCATAGTGAGCAACGAACGATGAGGACATAATGTGGAATATACCTGTTACACAGTAATTTGTCACCGTCCCTACCATTCCCCGTCCCGCACAATGGAAGACCCATTTTGTGACCTGTGAACATTGTCATGCCTTGAAAACATCATCAATGCATTCCTCTAAGCATGAGCTTTATTTGCCCTTGAGACATCTCCTTGCAAAAATCATGAAAAACATCCCTTTTTGCATTGGCGCGGGCAGACAGTTCAGTACTCGCGCCAATGGGGAAAATCTTGCAAAGAGGTCGCGCCAACTGGCGCTCTGTCATAGAGCAGTAGTCGCGCCACCCAATTTAGGGACTGTTTTTTAAATAAAGATGGCGGAAGTTGAGTTCCAACAAACTCAGAAACCATTGCCTATCTTGAGTTGGGAGGTTTGGCTGCGGGAGTTCTATTGAAGGGAAGTGGTTTTTCCACGTCCCATGGAACCTTCCTTGTTGATAGGGCCAATCCCATAATAATAGGGATCCCAACTCCCTCCTTCCCCATATATAAAAGCCTGCTCAATCCCATGGCAAGCTAGTCTTGAAGTGCCTAAGCTTTGAATCTCCATATTCCCAAGAGCCTTTGTGCTGTAAAGAGCCCTCTTTTTCCCTTAAGGCCGACTCAAGTAAGGAGACCATCGTCGAGAGACTCCGGAGAGGTTTTCCCTTTCCTTGGTGAGCTTTGCGAGACGTGGACGACTGGAGACCCATCCGAAAGAGACCGCGACGTCAGAACTTGGTTGTAATCTCTCTTCGTTTGTTATTTAATAGATGATTATGATTATGGTTCCACTCTGTTTTCCATCATGTTAATATGAGTAACATGCTTTCTGACTGATGTTTAGTTACGTATGCCGGATTTTATGCTTGTATCTGTTTGTTTCTTCCATGTGAAGGTGTTCATCCGCGGAGATCGTGGAGGGATTGTGATCTGCCGAGGCTGAGGAACGGGGACGCTTCTTCTTCAAGGTCATAGCATTGGAATCCAGGTAGGCTTCTATCCCTAGTCCTTTCATTCGTAACTAGGAACTTGCGTCGTAACATTGTTTGATTGTTGCTAGACCCCTGCTGGGCTAGTAGGGATCGCCTCTGTCCGCAGAGGGGATTTACCTCCTCAACAATACCCATGTGTGGCTTTTCCTGAGAGGACACCTAGAACATGCTTGAATGTGAAGACAAGTACATAATTGCCGGTTAGCTACGGAATGTCTGCATTCTGCAGCTAGTTTCGGTCAAAATGCATTACAATGACAAAATCACAAAACTTAGCAAGTTAGCCATGTTAATCATTCTAAAAGTAATTTTAACTAATTTCATTGATCATTTGGGTTTGGGATAAAAATGGAAAAAGTAAAATGAGGTAAAGTAAGATGAAAGAAAGCACAATCTTGGGGCTCAACAGGGACATCCAGGATACTTTCTGTTCTCTAGACCACCTTTCATTTTATCAACAATTCTTCTTAAACGATAAAGCTTCTCCAATTTACACTGCCATGGTTAAAATTGGTGTATTTTCTGCATGAATTCCAAGAACACACCTTTTTCTCGAACTTTTATATTGGCTAGTGTCTATCATGTATCCAAGGAAGTGTTTTGTAATGAATTTTCAAGCAGAAAATGTTCTGCAAGTCTGATCCCAATTAATTCTTCAATTTCTGTGTTACCCTGAGTCAGAGTCATATGTCGAATTCAATTATGATTCGTTGATGGAACATTATGATAGTCTTGCAGGTCAAGAGTTCAACCAATTCATCTTTTTCTTGAAGCCAGATACAAGGAAGTTTGCACGTAACAATAAATAATTCTCCATGGAGGTTTTTGATGTAGAAGTCAGACCAATGCTGAAGTGAATTTCAAAGGTTTTGGAAAAATATGATGACATTACAGTAGACAAATCAGTTCTAGGAATGTTCACCTTGATGATGAAGCCTGGAGTATTGCTGGATATTCCTTCTTATTGGAAAGAAGCTGTCAATTCTCAGCTTATGAGTTTATCACTAACGAGTTCATTCAGGTTTCCCTCTCTTGTTATTTATCTTTTTTTATATCAAAATATAGAAGAATACATGCATATGGGGTTAAATATAATAGATATGAATAAGAAGAGAGAGTCAGTGGTATTTTGGACATACATAGTAAGTAAAGAACATAATGAGGAAGGTTTGTTTGACTTTGTAAGTCATTTTATATCTACTGCATATAGAATTTTGAATGGAATCTCTCCCCCATGCTTACTACCAAAGGCTCAAGAGTTCATGCAGCTGGGGATGAATTGTAAGTTTGGTGACTAGTATTTCTTTTAATATTATTATGAAATTCGACTCTATGGAACAGGTGTAGAACCTTATAGGCTTCCAGTATTTGTGCCCATGAGATTATTTGCTTTGGAATTCATTAGGAAAATTTTAAATGTTGATCAAATACATTTTATGCCTATGAAGAAAGGTCATATATTTAAGTTTCCAATGACTGTTGGTCCTTTTATAGTTAATATAAGACAGGAAACTGATGATGTCACTAGGATGTTATATGAAATGCATCTACTGTTAGGATAGAAGTGGGCTTATGACCATCATAGCATGATTTATAATAGGAGAATTGAAAATGGATATTTAGCATTCATTCATGAAATAAGACATGATACTGAATAGATGGAAAATAAAGGTTTTGCAGGTTATGTGAACTCAATTGTACAAAATCTTGTCATATCAGAGAAGTCAAATAAGAGAGGTAAAGAAGCAGTGATTGATTCAGAGGATGAATATTAGAGAAATGAAAAGAGGACAAAGCTCTATAGGATTAAGTAGATGCTCAACCTGGTTTCTCATTACAATTGGGAGATGAGAAAAATGTCCCGGCTTCACCGAAATGATATGAAAGCACTCAGGAAAAAGTGCCCTTAATTAAACAAATGTTTTCTCAAATTGCAGAAATAAATCAAAAAATGAAGGCAAGCATGAAGGCTCAAGTTGATTACCAGATAACCCCAGATCAAACAAGATTGGTAAATGCAATGGATTTTGAAAGGGATCAATTTAAGATTTCCCTTTCACATCCCTCTTATATGTCTATTGGTTCATCCAATAATTTTAATACTGTGAATCTAACTATAGATGTAAAGAAAATTCCATTGCTTGACAAAGTAAATCTACATATGCAAACAGGCCAACTGATTGTAAATCACTTAACCAAAACCAATGCAATGGCACTCAAGGCTGAAAACATGCTTGGAAAATTTATCAAGAAATTGAAGTTAGAGAAAGCAAGTTCTAGGGCTTTAATAATCCATAGTGAAGAACTCAAAAAGATTATTGTGAAGATTGGGGTAGATCCCAATGACAAGTTTGTTGTACAGAAGCTGCTGCAAAGTGCTGAATTAGAAATATTTGTGCTGAATAAAATGTTGAAGTTGCCTATAGGAGAGCACTCTATGGTGACAGAGGTTGTAGAAGTAGAAAATGAGAAAGAGAAAATTCTTCAACAGATCTTACAAAAGGAAGAAGAACTCACCAAATTAAAGAAAATTTCATTATCATTATAGAATCACATTGATTCTCATACTTGTACTTTCGTTTTTCCATCTAGTAATGAAGATCTAGTAGCACAAATATCTCAATTGACCACTGAATTGAAAATGGTAGAGAGAGATCGCAAAAAGGCACAGGATGATTTGGAGATAGAAACAAATATCATATAGGCCAAAGAGGGGGAAGTTAGTAAATACAGAACATATTGCTAGACTGCTGATGCGAAGATTAAAAATATCAAGGAAAAATTGAAGGGAAATATATCCCTAATACAGACTAAGGACATCATCTGGAATGATATCATTGCAGAAATGAAAGAAATTTTGGTTTTTCTGACTGTTGTAGCAGAGGAAAGAAGTATTATCAGACATTTTGAAGAACAAGTCATGGAAGACAGGAAAAAGACAATTAACAGGGCCATTTGGGAAACAAAATTCATTGATTTCATTGATTCCAAAACTGATCAAGGGTTGGAAGAAAATGATATTAAATACAGTATTTTATATGCTGTGTAAATTAATAAGATGATTGCCAAAAATGATTGCAGGAAGTCTACAGAGAAGAAGCTGATTGAGCTTAAGGAAGCAGTGAGCCAGTTTGATAACTTATTTGACAAAAGAGCTAGAGCAGGTTTGCCATCATGCTGGGGTCTTGGAGGTAGTATTTTATCATGGGATTCTTATGAACCCTTACTGGTGTTGGAAAAAATCAAGGTGGACAATACTCATGAAAAGACTCAAATTCTTAAACAAGCAACAATGATCAATTTCCTTCAAAGACATTTTCAGCTGTTATGGTTAGTGAAGACTTTATTTATAGAGAGGCCATCATTCAATAGAATCACTACCTTTATATTGGAATATCAAAAGCTAGTTCATTCACCTAAGGCAAACATTGAGGTATGGAAGAAATTTAGAGCTTGGATGACAGATCTACCAAAGGATCCCTCGACTTCAAAGAAAGATAAAACAACCAGTCCAGGAAATGCAGTAGGAGCATCATCAGTTCACATTCAACAAATAGATTAGGATCTAAGTTTCATGTTATTTTCCTATTTTAAAGAAAATGTATTTATAATAAGACATTTTGATGACATGTAATAGGTAGTTGACGAAGTCCTAAGTAGTTGAAGCAGTTAGGATTAGTTCCAGCAGTTACATAGTGCTTTCTATTGTATTTAAAGAGATAGTCATGAAAGGCAAAGGTTTCGAGTTTTGGACCTTCAGACTGCAAATTTTGAACTTAGTTTTGAAATGATTAATGAATGAAAAGCAAGTTTCTGGCATTTGTTTATATTGATATGTTTTCTAGTTTACATTGTTTATTTTCTGTTCTTGAATAAGATGAAATTATGAAGTTGCAGGTCTCTTTTCACATATGTGAACAAGAGTTAAAATCCTTGATGGGCACTCCTTCATTTCGACTAATCTTCTTCCATAAATTATTCTGAAGTTTAAAGCGATAGATACTGTTTATCAGTATATCAATTTAGGCTTCCTTCCTTTATATTCTTCTCATCATTTCATTTGATATCAACAAATAATGGCATTGCAATGCGTTTATGAAATTTTATTCTTGAGGGTTTAATAACAGAGCATCTGAAGGTGGTTAAGTAGAGACCCATGATATTAAAATTCTATGACATATATGTATAAATTTCTTAGGCACTAATTCCTTAATACAGTCAAGGGATTGTCTCTTAAGGTACAACATTTTTTGGCGCCATTGCCGGGGACGAAAAAAATGAAGTTCTTTCCCTGGGCTTTATTCATATTTCCTCTAACTTTCTAGAGAGGAGGAACTATCAAGCCGTGTCTTTATTTCATAATTCTGGCGTATAAAAGGCCACATTCGAGGTCAGATACCTCTCAATGAAAAGGTCCTATTTTTTTAGATCCTGAGAAGCTAGGTTCTAAAAAGGGCCAGAAATCAAGAGTGCTTTCTACACCTGATGCTACACTGCCTGAACAAGGCAGCAGTTCCCATAACCTTTCATCCAAGGATATTTCACGGAAACTCATTTTCTAGAAACAAGAATCCCTTTCCCCACCTATTCATTTGCAAGAACCAAAGTTAGAAGAACAATATTTTGAGTTTTTTTCATTCACATTTACAAAAGCTCAGCCTATTATAGTTGCTATTTCTTCTACTATTTTTTATCAACCCCTTCCCATATCAGTTGTTTGACCTCATCCATCCACATTTACAACTAGTGTACAAACCCCACTTACTCAAGGAGCAGTTAATCAAGGCATAAACATGGAAACCCCTATCCCTGCTTTCTTGATGAATAGATATGCACCATTAAATCTTCCACAACATATGAATGCAATGGCCCAGGAATACCTTAAGTTGCTTCCTAGATTTACTGGTGAAGATGAAGTAACTGCAGAGCAACACTTGCCTTTGTTTTGCACTTTTGCTGAAAATTTAAATGTTGAACATATTGATGTAGTAATGAGGCTTTTTGTACAGTCTCTGAATGGAGAGAGAAGAAAATGGTTTAAAGGATTGCCAAATTCCTCAATCAATAATTGGGACGAATTAGAAACACAATTCATCTGAAGATGGGGTGAAAAGATAGATCATGGTTATTCATTGACAGAATTTAATGCTATCAAGAAGAAATCAGATGAAAGCATGACTGATTTCATTAAAATATTCAATAAATTGTATAATAGTTTTCCCGCATAAATAAAGCCTCCTCCTATTGGAGCAAGAGTAGTTTTTGTTGGGGATTTTGTATTAGATTTTAGTTTTACTTTGAGAAAAATAAGATCAGCTACTCTTGAACAAATCCAGACTGATGCTTTGGAGATTGAGGAAAATATGACTGCTACTAGAAAAACAAAAGAAAAGTAGTCAGTTCAAGATAAAGGTAAGGCCAAAGAAATTTCACCACAGGATCAAATGATTTATGGCATGATAAAGGTTATGAAGAACTTGTCAAATAAACTAGTGAAGATGGAACTAGACAGTAAGAAGCCTGCATAATAAAATAAAGGAGTTTTCAATCCAAAATTTAGGAAGCAACCCTTACAGATTTTGTAGAGGGAAAGAAGAGATCAGGATTGAGTTCAAGCACCTTTGTATATATAATAAACACCTTCACAGTCTGCTGAGGATTATCAAAAAGAAGTTGAAGATCAAATATCTGCTATTTACATGGAATATAATGAGGAAGAAGAGGAATGTGAAGAAGAATGCATAGAAGCTGATGTGTCATTTGATCAGGAAGATATGGATGAGTATTGTAAACAATTCACATATTTCATGCAAGTAGAGCTTCATAAGAAGTATGAATTGAGATCCAAAAAGAGATTAAGAACTCAGGATGATGAGGAAAAAGAGCCAGAGTCAGTCCCTTCTCCAATGGTGACTCCACCATCAAAGAACTTAGTAAAAAAATCAGACAAGGGGAAACAGGCTATGAATTCAGTGAGTGGAAACGAAAAACACCAGGCTGGGGCTTCCCAAAATAATTCTATTGATTCTAATATTATGGAGAAGATTGTTTATGTACCTGAGTAGAATGCTAATCCTAACGGAAATCGAGAAGAACCTGAGAATATTTTCAAACAAAATCAAACCTTCAGTCTATCCAAAGAATTAGAAAAGATCAAAATTCAAGTACACCTGCTTGAGTTAGCTAAGACACCTGGTTACAAGAAGGAGATTGCAGAATTTATTAATCTTTCTCAGTCTGATGATATTGGTGATACTGTGAATTTGCAAGAGGAAAAACCAGTGGTGACTTTTGTTCCACATGTGGAAGAGGTATATTATCCTGTTCCTCCATTTTATATATTAGTGCTTCTTCATGATTTTATTCTTCATAATTGTGTGTTAGATTCTGGTGCATCACATAATCTCATGCCATTGTATATATTGAAAGAATTGAATTTACAAATTACTAAGCCCTATAGAGACCTATATTCATTTGATTCAAAAAGTGTGAAGTGTGTTGGACTTATCAAATACATGGTGGTATCCCTAGCCCAAATTCCAGCCAAAAAGCATTATGATGGATGTAGTAGTTGCGGATATTCTAGCCAGATTTGGTATGCTTTTGTCCAAATATTGGGGAGAAAATCTTGGAGGTGTTTTAAAGATGGAATTTACATATTCTATCATTCATGTGTTTAATGGGGAAGAAATAAGGTTATACAGAGAAACAAGATTTGTTAAAACTACTACAAAGAAAGATGCAGGAAACTCTCCTATTTATGGTCAAGAGAAGGAAGATATTTCATGTTTTATGCTGCATGAAGATGAGGAATTTATTGAAGACTCAGAGAAGAAACTCTCTTCAACAATTGTACATAATGAGCTGGGTTCAAATAAAATTTGGAACTGTTATTTTGATGGTGCCTATTCAAAGGATGTCACATGAGCTGGATTTTTACTCATATCTCCAAAAGGTAATCTTTTGCCTTTTTATTTTAAGCTTGAATTTTAATCAACCAATAATGTAGCTGAGTATGAGGCATTAATATTTAGTCTTCAAACTGCTAAAAAATTAGGAATTCAATGTATTTCCATTTTTGGTGTTTCTGAATGGATTATAAGACAGATTAAAAATTTGTGTCAAACCAAGCATCCAAGGTTGAGATCATATAGGAATGAGGTCTGGGACCTTATTGAGAATTATTTTGAAGCTTTGAATCTTCAGTTAATTCCAAGAGAAGAAAACAGAATGGAAGATTCACTGGCAATTGTAGCCAGTACATTCAAGCCACCCATCAATCCTAAACTGAGATATGAGATTGAATTGAGGCATAGACCCTCAATCCATGATAATGTTAAACACTAGAAGGTCTTTGAAGATGATGAGAAGATCAATCATTTTGTAATAATAATTGGAAACTTTGAATAAAGTGAAATAGATCAGGAAAGTGAGCAGACTAATTAGAATGAGGGCTTGAAAAATCTTAAGAAATCAATAGGTGATCAGAAGATAATACAATTGAAAGACAATGTATTACCCAGAGTTTTGGTTCCTCTTGAAATATTATTTGATGAAAATGATGTAGCACTAGATAAAAAGAAGGTATCTCATGAAGGTGAGATGGAGGACTGTAATCTAGGAACTCAGCAGGAGCCCAAGGTTGTTAAGATATTCAAAGGAGTCCCGAAGGATTATAAATAAAGGTATGTTCATCTTTTCAAAAATTATATGGATGTATTTGCATGGTCTCATGATGATTTGAAAACATATGATCTGGATATTCTTTAGCATAAAATACCATTAAAGGATGGGATCAAGCCTCACAGGCATAAGTTTAGGCAAATTAATCCATTTCTCCTTGCCCCAATTAAAAAGGAAGTGAAGAAATTACTGCAGGAAAAAATCATAGTCCCACTTAGATATTCAGACTAGGTTTTTTAATCTGTTTCCTATGAGGAAAAAGAATGGAGAGATAGGGCTATGTGTTGATTTCAGGAATTTGAATAAAGATTCTCTCAAAGACAATTATCCTTTACCAAAGATGGATTATGTTTTACAAAAAGTGACAGGAGCTTATAGATTCTCTATGGTTGATGGTTTCTATGGGTACAACCAAGTAGCTGTTGAAAAGGAAGATCAGAGAAGAACAACCTTTACCACACCTTGGGGAACATTTATATATGTCAGGATGCCATTCAGTCTCATGAATGCAGGGGGCACTTTTAAAAGGGCAATGGACATAACATTTGTGGGTGACAAGTTTTTAGTCATATATTTTGATGATGTGACTATTTTTTCACGTTCTAATGATGAGCACTTAGAGAATTTGCAGAAGGCTTTCCTGAAATGTAGGAAGTTTGGGTTATCATTGAATCCTACGAAATCTCTGTTTTCTTTAGAAGAAGGAAAGTTACTGGGGCATATAGTTTCAAATAAGGGGATGAAAATTGATCCAACAAGAGTTGAAGCTATACAAACAATTCCTTTACCTAGAAGTAAGAAGGATATCCAGAGGTTTCTAGGAAAAATTAATTTCCTGAGAAGATTTGTCCCAAATTATGCTGAGATTGTCAGAAACATAACAGATATGCTGAAGTAAAATGGGACAAATATGCAAGAGGGTCCTTTGCCAAGATTAAAGAAGCTCTTCACAAAGCTCCTATTTTGATCAGTCCATATTATCAAAAGGCTTTCCAAATATTTTCATTTTCATCACCTTCTACCATTGACATTGTGTTGTTGTAGAAGAATGAAGAGGGAAAAGAGCAACCTGTGGAATTTTTCAGTAAAGTTATTAGAGATGCAGAACTCAAATACAATATCTTGGAGAAATAGGTATATGCATTAGTTAAAGCTTTAAAATCCTTCAGAACATATGTGCTACAATATCAAATAGTTGCATATGTACCTAATTCAGCTGTAAAAGATGTGTTAGTTCATAGTGATGTTGAAGGAAAAAGAGGAATGTGGATTTCTAAAATCCAGGAGTATGACTTAGACATTAAGCTTACTAAATTGGTAAAAGGATAGGGCTTGGAAAAGCTGTTGACAGAATCTAACTTTCAAGCTCTGGGAATAAATATGATTGCACCCTTGGATGAATTTGTTGATGAAATGAGTCAAGGTAGCACAAAGTCAGCAATTAAATACAAGTTTATCTGTTGTGATTGGTATAAATATATTATTCATTACTTGTGTTTTTTGTCTTCTCAACCCTCAATAAATAGAACAAAGTATAGAACCCTTAAACTCAAAGCTCATCATTATGTTATAATTTATGCTAAATTGTATTGGAAGGATCCTGTTGGCATTTTGTTGTTGTGTTTGATAGAACAAGAGTCAATGGAAGTTATTAAATAATACCATGAAATTATTTGTGGAGGCCATTATATCTGGAAGGTTACTACTCATAAAATCCTCAAATCAGGTTTTTATTGGCCTTCCTTGTTTGTTGATGTATATAGATTGGTTAGAAGCTGCCAAAAATGTCAATTGTTTGCAGTGAAAAAAAGGTTAGCTACTCTACCTCTTCTCCCTCTATTTTATGAAGAACTGTTTGGACAATGGGGGTTATATTTTATTAGAGAAATCAATCCACCATCAAGTGGGCAGTTCAAGTTGATTCTGACTGCCACTGATTATTTTACAAAGTGGGTGGAAGAAATACTTACTAGAAAAGAAAATGATGTAGTAGTAATGAAGTTTCTGGAAGAAAACATCTTCATCAGGTTTGGGTGTCTATTCAAAATTGTAACAAACAATGCTCTGGTATTCAATTCAGTTAGATTCATTAATTTTTTTCAAACATATAATGTCATTTTGTCTCATTCTACAACATATCATTCTCAAAGGAATTGGCTAGTTGAATATTCCAACAAGACATTAGTTAAGATTTTGAAGAAAACAATTAATGCTAATCAGAAAAACTGGGATTCAAAGTTGATATTCTCTCTAGGCAATAAGAATGACTACTAGAAGATCTAGTGGTAAGTCCCCTTATGAATTGGTATATGGTACTCAAGCTTTGTTTCCTACTCAACTAGCTAGACTAGTAATTTCTTTTCTTAAAGAAGCACAAGAAGAACCTAATGGATTGATAAGAAGACTAAATAAGGTGATAGAATTGAGTGAGAGCAAGAATAAAGTTAGGGAAAACTTGGTCACCTATCAAGAAAAGTTGAAGTCCATTTTTGATAGAAACGCAAAGGAGATTCTTTTTAAAACTGGAGATTTGGTATTAAGATGGGATACTAGAAGAGAATAAAAGGGAAAGCATGATAAGTTTGATCCACTCTAGTATGGCCCATACATGATTGTTGAAGCTAGATCAAATAACACATTCATGCTGGAGAATCGTGATGGAGAAACAATAGAGCTTCCTGTGAATGGGCAGTATCTAAAACATTACTTCTAGCATTGAAGTTTTATGGTACACCATTGTACATATTCTGTTTTCTTCATTGTACACATTTCATCAAACAACATTTGACTCCATGCCCAAAGTGAAGGCACTAATCTACAGTTCTTAGTGTTTTGTGGCAAAACGACACTATCCCTAGGTGCAGCCAGATGTTGTGGATAATTTGCAATATCCTTTATTTTTAATGTTCAAAATATAAAAAATAGAAAATTATTAAAATATATGTTAAAGTATAAAGTTCCATATACTTTAGCATAAAAGGTGTCATATTTTTTATGTTAAATTTTAAGGCTAATACATTATACTTTCAAGAAAACGGGTCCTAGTACACAGCTAAACAACGAGGAGTTTATGAAGTAGGATCCGATGATTTATTAGTCAAAGAATAAAAGTGTCAACCCATGGGCACATTCATCACGCGGGTTAACAAGAACGGTGCCTCCGCAGTTTACCCAGTTGAATACGAAGCCGATCCAGATCAACGGTTAAGATTCACTGTAGGGGCATGAGCCCAACAAGCTCTTCGTACCTTGAGACCTCTTGCAGTGATGTAAGTTGCCAGTTGGTGACAGCTATCATCCATGTTGGGGTAATGTTAATGGTATCTAGGCACGTCTTTTCAACATTTAAGTCTTAAGCCCACACCACCTATTTAAGAAGGATTCTCATTTTTGTAAGGTTATTATCGTTAGTTTGTATCTGAATTTTTGTCTGCGTTGTGTATTTCCCTAATGTCTGCCACCTTATCGATTATCTGTCACCCCAAGCTGAATTATGGCCTAGCGTCCATCCCTTTCAGGTTCTTCCAGTCACATTCCTCTCATGGAAACTGAGAAGGACATCCAGGATACTGTCTTTTCTCTAGACCACCTTTCGTTTTATCAACATATCTGCTTAAACAATAAATATTCTCTAATTTACACCGCCATGGTTAAAATTGGTGTATTCTCTGCATGCATTCCAAGAATGCACATTTTTCCCGAATTTTTTCATTGGCTAGTGTCTGTCAAGTACCTAGGAAAGTGTTTTGTAATGAATTTTCAAGGAGAAAATGTTCTGCAAGTCTCAGCCCAATTAATTCGTCAAGCTCTGTGTTACCCTGAGTCAAAGTTGTATGTCCAATTCACTGATGATTCGTTGATGGCACATTATGATAGTCTTCCAGGTCAAGATTTCAACCAATTCATCATTTTCCTGAAGCCAGATACAAAGCAGTTTGCACATGAAAATAAAGAATTCTCCATGGAGGCTTTTGATGTAGAAGTAAAACCAATGCTAAGGTGCATTTAAAAGGTTTTGGGAAAAGACAATGACAGTACAGTAGACAAATTAGTTCTGGGAATGTTCACCTTGATGATGAAACCAGGAGTAGTGCTGGATATTCCTTCTTATTGGCAAGAAGCTGTCAATTCTGAGCTTATGATTTTATCACTAAAGGGTTCATTCAGATTTCCGTCTCTTGTTATTTATCTATTTTTATATCAAAATATAGAAGAATTCATGCATCCGGGGTTAAATATAGTGGATATGAATAAGAAGAGATAGTCAGTGGTATTTTGGACCGACATAGTAAGGAAAGAACATAATGAGGAAGGTTTGTTTCACTTTTCAAGTCATTTTATGTCTAATGCATATATAATTTCGAATAGAATCTATCCCACATGCTTCCTGCCAAAGGCTCAAGAGTTATTGCAACTGGGGACGAATTGTAAGTTTGGTGACTGGTATGTCTTTGAATATTATTCTGAAATTATAATCTATGGAGCTGGTGTAGAACCTTATAGGCTTCTAGTATTTGTTCCGATGAGATTATTTGCTTTGGAATTCATTAGGAAAATTTTAAATTTTGATCAAATAAATTTTGTGCCTATGAAGAAAGGTCATATGTTTAAGTTGCCAATGACTGTTGGTCCTTTTATAGTTAATATGAGATAGACAAATGATGAAGTCACTAGGATGTTAGATGAAATGCATCTACTGTTAGGAGAGAAGTGGGATTATGACACTCATATAATGATTTCTAATAGGAGAATTGAAAATATATATTCAACATTCATTCATGAAAGCATACCTGATACTAAAAAGATGGCAAATAAAGGTTTTCTAGGTTCTATGAGATCAAATGTACAAATTCCTGTCATATCATAGAAGTCAAATAAGAGATGTAAAGAAGAGGTGATTGATTCATAGGATGAAGAACAAAGAACTAAAAAGAGGACAAAGCTCAGTGAGGATTTAGTAGATGCTCAACTTGGTTTCTCACTACAATTGGGAGATGAGAAAAATGTCTCCGCTTCTCAAAAAAGACATGAAAGCACTCAGGAACAAGTGCCCTTAATTAAACAAATGTTTCCTTAAATTGCAGAAATAAATAAAAAAATGAAGGCAAGGATAGAGGCTCAAGATAAGTACCAGATAACCCCAGATCAAACAAGACTGTTAACCGCAATGGATTTTGAAAAGTATCAATTTAGGATTGCCCTTTCACATCCCTCTAATATGTCTATTGGTTCATCCAATAATTTTAATACTATGAATCTAACTGTAGATGTAAATAAAATTCCATTGCTTGAAAAAATAAAACTAAATATCCAAACTGGCCAACTGATTGTAAATGAATTAACCAAGACCAATGCAATGGCACTCAAGTTTGAAAACATGCTTGGAAAATTTATCAAGCAATTAAAGTTAGAGAAATAAAATTCCAGGGATTTAACAATCCATAATGAAGAACTCAAAAATATTATTGTGAAGATTGGGGTAGATCCCAATGACAGGTTTGTTGTATAGAAGTTGCTACAAAGTGATGAATCAAAAATATATGTGCTGAAGAAAAAGTTGAAGTTGCCTACATGAGAGCACTCTATGGCAGCAGAGGTTGTAGAATTAGAAAATGAGAAAGAGAAACTTCTTCAATAGCTCTTACAAAAGGAAGAAGAAATCACCAAAATAAATAATACTACATTATCATTGCAGAATCACATTGAATCTCATACTTGTACTTTTGTTTTTCCATCTGGTAATGAAGATCTAGTAGCACAAATATCTCAATTGACCACTGAATTGAAAATCGCAGAGAGAGATTGCAAAAAGGCACAAGCTGATTTGGAGACAGCAAAAAAGATCATAGAAGACAAAGAGGGGGAAGTTAGTAAATATAGAACAGATTGCCAGACTGCTGATGCTGAGATTAAAAATCTCAAGAAAAAATGGTTAAGTCCCTATATTAATAGTGTAGTGCCTTATTATGTTAGTGTAGCCCCCCTTATTGTTATTTTTGTACCCCTATAACCCCCATATTGTTATTATTGTGCCCTTACATTATTACTATTAGGTCAGTTAGGATTACATTGTGGCTCCATGGACTCCTATATATAGAAAGGAGGCTTTTTCATTTGTATCATCCAAGAATTTTTCATTTATGTAATGTATTGGAGGTGTCCCCCTTGAAGTGGCTGATTTCTAAGGCGTTTATCTCTCTTTTCTTCTAATTTTGGAGCTGGTTTCACAACATCTGGTATTAGAGCTTTGGATTCTACGGTTTCGCTACTCCAAACAGGTCATCGTGGCATGTTTGCTATAACTTTGTTTCTACGAAGGTTAAGAAGCTAAAAATTTTAGAGTGCAAAGAAGAAATCCAGAGGAAATGTGTCTCAAAATTTCAGATCTTGGTTCACAATATTTTGGGAGATATGGTCTGTGGCATTTAGGTCTTTTGCACGCTCCCGAATTTCATCTCAAATAGGAAATCGTGGGAAAATATTCATAACTCTCTCTTTGAGCATCGGATTGGAATTCTGTAAAAAGTGGTTGCAAGTACACAAAATCTAGTTTCCTTTTTATCAATTTTAGTGCCAAAGGAGGAAACAGTGACATGTCGCAAGTCGTACAAGTTTGATCTACTGAACCAATCCATAATTAGGTCATTGTAGGAGATTGGGCACAACTTTGTCTTCAAGAATCCAAATCAGATTAGACCCGTGGCATTTGAAAGTGAATGAAGCGGGCTACCACACTGCCAAATTTCTATTATTAAGGATCTGAAATCACATAGATAATTCAGTTTCAATATCGAGCTTCTCAAAATCAAGAAAAAGGTGTGTATTTGGTTTTTAAAATTGCATAATGTTTGTTTGAAAAATAGTTTGAAGTAATTGCAAGGGAATATTTCTGAATTTTTATCAGTATTGGGTTTTATAATGCCTCCAAAAGATAATTCCATACCCATTAAGACCTCAAAAAGCTATACTATGATGCATGAAGAGGAAGAATTGCAGTACGAGATATCAAAATTACTGTACCAAGTGCAACAAATTTCGATCTTACGAAGAGAAATCGAAGATGAAATAGATGGTTTAAAAGCAGAAATGGAGGCTAAGTTGGATGGTATGAAGGATCAAATAATAGCTAATATGGATGACAAATTAGTGGAAGATCACATCGAGCATCAACAACAAGTTCTCCAGCTCTCAAAAGATAACCTAACTTCGGTGCAGAATCTAATGAAACAACAGGAAGATCAACATGACATCGAAAGAAGTTATGAAGTAGTAACAAAAACAAGAACTTGAAAAGTATGATCAATTTCAGAGTATCTCAACAAGTGGAAGAACCTTACTGTAGAAGATTCCACATGGGAGGATGAGAATTTTATACAGAAGCATCAAGAAATAATCAAGCGTTGAGGACAACACTTGTTTGAAGGAGAGGGGCATGTTAAGGCCCTATATTAATAGTGTAGTCCCTTATTATGTTAGTGTAGCCCCCCTTATTTTTCTTGTTGTACCCCTGTAACCCCCATATTGTTATTATTGTGCCCTTACATTATTACTGTTATGTCGGCTAGGATTACATTGTGGCCCCAATAGGATTACATTATGGCCCCATGGACTCCTATATATAGAAAGGAGGTTTTGTCGTTTGTATCATCCAAGAATTTTTCATTTATGTAATTTATTGGAGGTTTCACCCTTGAAGTGGCTGATTTCTAAGGCGTTGATCTCTCTTTTATTTTATTTTTGGAGCTAGTTTCACAAAATTTGGTATCAGAGCTTTGGATTCTAGGGTTTCGCTGCTCCAAACAGGTCATCATGACATGTTTGCTATAACTTTGTTTCTACGAAGGTTAAGAAGCTGAAATTTTAAGAGTGCAAAGAAGAAATCACAATATTTTGGGAGATATGGTCTGTGGCAATTAAGTATTTTGTAGGCTCTCGAATTTCATCTCAAAGAGGCTATCGTGGGAAAATATTCATAACTCTCTCTCTGAGCACCAGATTGGAATTCTGTAAAAAGTGGCCACAAGGACACATAATCTGGTTTCCTTTCTATCAATTTCAAAGCTGAAGGAGGAAACAGTGACATGTGGCAAGTCATACAAGTTTTCTCTATTGAACCAGTCCATAATTAGGTCATCGTAGGAGATTGGGCACAACTTTGTCTTCAAGAATCCAAATCAGGTCAGACCTATGGAATTCAAAAGTGAATTGAAAGGGCTACCATAGTGCCAAATTTCTATTATTGAGGATCCGAAATCACATAGATATTTCAGTTTCAATATCGAGCTTCTCAAAATCAAGAAAAAGGTGTGTATTTGGTTTTTAAAATTGCATAACATGTGTTTGAAAAAACAATTTGAAGTAATTGCAAGGGCATATTTTAGAATTTTTAAGTATTGGGTTTTATAATTCCTCCAAAAGATAATTCCATACCCATTAATACCTCAAAAAGCTATACTACTACGCATGAAGAGGAAGAATTACAGTATGAGATATCAAAATTACAGTACCAAGTGCAACAAATTTTGATCTTACGAAAAGCAACCAAAGATGACATAGATGGTTTAAAATAAGAAATGGAGGCTAAGTTGGATTGTTTGAAGGATCAAATAATAGCTAATATGGATAATAAATTAGTGGAAGATCACATCGAGCATCAACAACAAGTTCTCCAACTCTCAAAGGATAACCTAACTTTGGTGCAGAATCTAATGAAACAACAGGAAGATCAACATAACATCGAAATAAGTTCTGAAGTAGTAAAAAAACCAATAAATTGAAAAGTACAATCAATTTTAGAGTATCTCAGCAAGTGGAAGAACCTTACTGTAGAATATTCCACATGGGAGGATGAGAATTTTATATAGAAGCATCAATAAATAATCAAGCATTGAGGACAACACTTGTTTGAAGGAGAGGGGCATGTTAAGTCCCTATATTAATAGTGTAGTCCCTTATTATGTTAGTTTAGGCCCCCTTATTTTTATTGTTGTACCCCTGTAACCCCCATATTGTTATTATTGTGCCCTTACATTATTATTGTTAGGTCGGCTAGGATTACATTGTGGCCCCACTAGGATTACATTGTGGCCCCATGGACTCTTATATATAGAAAGGAGGTTTTTTAATTTGTATCATCCAATAATTGTTCATTTATGTAATTTATTGGAGGTTGCCCCCTCAAAGTGGCTGATTTCTAAGGCATTGATCTCTCCTTTCTTCTATTTTTGGAGCTGGTTTCACAACAAAAATTGAAGGGAAATATATCCCTAAGATAGGCTAAGGACATCATTTCGAATGATATCATTGCATAAATGAAAGCAATTTAGGGTTTTTTGACTGTTGTAGTAGATGAAAGAAGTATTATCAAATATTTTGAAGAACAAGTCATGGTAGATAAGAAAAAGACAATTAACAGATCCATTTGCGCAAGAAAATTCATTGATTTCATTGATTCAGAAACTAATCAAGAGTTGGAAGAAAATGAGATTAAAGACAAGATTTTATATGCTGTGGAAATTAATAAGATGATTGTCAGAAATTATTGTAGGAATTCTATGGAGAAGAATTTGATAGACCTTAAGGAAGAAGCGAGCCAATTTGATCATTTATTTGACAAAAGAGCTAGAGTAGGTTTTCCATCATTCTCGGGTCTTGGAGGTAATCTTTTATCATGGGGTTCTTACGCAACCTTACTGGTGTTGGAAAAAAGCAAGGTGGACAATACTCATGAAATGACTCAGATTCTTAAAGGAGAAAAAATGATCAATTTCCTTCAAAGACATTTTCAGTTGTTATGGTTAGTGAAGACTTTATTTACAGAGAGGCCATCATTCAACAGAATCACTGCCTTTATATTGGAATATATTAAGTTTCTTCATTCACCTAAGACAAACATTGACGTATGGACGAAATGCAGAGCTTGGATGACAGATCTACCAAAGGATCCCTCGACTTCAAAGAAAGATAAATGAACCAGTCGAGGAAATGTAGCAGCAGCATCATCAGTTCACATTCAGCAAATAGATTAGGATTTAAGCTTCATGTTATTTCCCTCTTTTAAAGAGAATGTAATTGTAATAAGACATTTGGATGACATGTAATAGGTATTTGAAGAAGTCCTAAGTAGTTGAAGCAGTTAGGATTAATTACAGTAGTTACAAGTGCTTTCTATTGTATTTAAAGAGATAGTTAAGAAGCGAAAAGATTCTGAGTTTTGGACCTTTGGACTTGTTGAAGCCCCGAAAATTGGGTCTACAACAAGGGGGATACCCACCCAGTCCACACCTTGGTTAGCAGTTCCTTCTCCATTTGGTGTAGTGGGTCCGACTGGGTATAATGGGACCAGTTTCCCAATATGTGTGTATGTGTGTTGAGAATTGATATTTCCTATCTAAGAAAGTTCCTAAGTGAAATGATTTTATTCTATTTCTAATCTAATCATATGCAAATTGTATTTTAATTTAAACAGAAATATCTAATTCTAAACTATCCTGAGATGTAATCTTTCTATTTATGCGATCTAAAATGATTTCAAATAAAAATTGGTAATAAATATCATTCAACTGTTATAAGAAAATAATTTAGTAAATATAAACCATTTCGTATAAAAATTTAGACGAAACAGTTGTGAAAAATATATCGCATAATAAGCTATTCATATATTAAGCATAAACAAATGGCTATCACCTTACAAAAGTGCAAAATGATAACTCAAATATTCAAGTGTTAATACATAAACAACTGACCATAAATATCACTTTAACACAAAGGCAAAAATAGTTAAGAGATAAAAGTACCATTTATAACTAGTTCTACTCATGAGCTTCAAGCAATAATGACTTATCTCTTCTTAATTCAACATCCACTAAGAGTACATAAGTGCAACATCAGTAGCAGATATTAAACGTAGATATCAATAAATCATGTTCCATTCATTCATCAAAACCTCCTCGGAGGGTGCAGAAGTGCATGTTCTGAGGAAAAGTTTTTGACAAATTTCAGGACCCTTCTCTAAATGCATGAAAAGGGTTTAAATACTAATAACTAAATCTAAAAATAATTAATTACAAAAATGTAGGATACGGTTTAAATGACCGTCCTCTTTTTAGGCAAAAATAAAGCAAAACTAGTACTAAATCTAAAATTAAAATTTAGCAACTAACTAACTGTGAATGTGTTCTTTGGGATTGCAAGCATTCAGCATTGATTTGAGAAGAATAGGCTGGTTGACTTCAGATTTCAACTGTCCCGTGAAGACGGAATTGACAAGAGCTGGCGCTATCTTTTTGGCAGAATTTTTGATACACTCGAGAGTCATACACTGGCTGTGTCATTTTACCAGACATGCCTAGTAAGAATTCCAATTTAACTTTGTTTCCCTTAATCAATTCTACCTTCTCTTTGGCTTTCTGTTTCCATTCTATTTGCAGTAGCTCTGATTTTGGTAGGTATCCTGGATTATTTTCAGAGATCAGATTTTCATTGTGTAAATTTTCATTTATACAATCAATAATACTACTAGATGTTGTGGCTGCTTCTTCTTTCGCTTGCTTTTCCATCCTGATCTATGCATCCCAATTATTAAAAAGTATTTCTTTGTGATTTTCATTGATTGTAGGTGCACCTTCTCTTTTCCCTTCTTCTGTATTTTTCTAGGCCAAATAGTCATTAACTCTTTTTTCAGTTAAATCATAATCATGTCGTAAATCTACGACATGATTAGTGATTTTATCACTTTATTCACAATAAGAGTTCCATTCTGTTATTCTTTGGCATAATATTTCTTGTGGTTGCAGTAGTTGGTCATTTAAAGAAATATAATCTGTTATAAACTCTGTGAGCTTGGGATCATCTTTGTGCGTCTCTTGCATAACCTGTAGTTGTTTCTCTTTCTCGGCCAAACTGTTCTGATATCTAATCTGCATTTGTTGAAAATATTGTTGTAATTTTTCAAGTTGTTTTTGAGCTTCACTATTAGCATTGGCTTCTTGCAGCTGTTGTTGTAAGACCAGTATCTGATCTTCTTTCTCATTCAATAATTGCCATACCTCAGATGCTTTTTCAATGGCTACAGAGGCATAAGATCCAGTGATCTAAGATAATTTAGTGAGATTTTCAGTTGGACTAGTAGTAGGATTTTTCCATAGAACATCTAGGTGTTCTGCATCATAAGAAGGCACATTTTCTAATTTCCTTTTCTTTCTTTTTTTTCTTACCACTGCCTTGTGTTGTGGACTATAGAACACATCAAGAGGAGGAATTTCCTCTATCTTAAGCATGAGTTCAGAAGATGGGGTTATAGGAATATGTTCTGTCTCTGAGACATTGGTAGTTACTCCTATGACTATATTTATTGTTGTCTGTACATTGCTCACAGGTGTCTGTGTATTTTGTGCTTCAATATTAATCAAATCATTGAACA
The DNA here is from genome assembly GCA_034641835.2 of Pinus albicaulis. Lineage (NCBI taxonomy): Eukaryota > Viridiplantae > Streptophyta > Pinopsida > Pinales > Pinaceae > Pinus > Pinus albicaulis. Next base: position 267,654,585 of record CM076579.1, read on the forward strand.
TTTTCCATTCCTTATCCAATTCAGTTATGACTGATGATTGCTGTACAATGAGAGGGGGAATATTTAACTGTGGAGAGGTTGAAATCTGTTGCTGTGAGAGTTCTTTAGACTGGGCAGTATCTTTTACTGACCCTTCACTCTTAGAGTGTTCAAAGGTTTCTCTTTTGGACTTTGAATTAGACCTGTTTGTACTTGAACTTCTACTGAGACTAACACTAGGAGTTGGTTCCCTCACGGGTTCCAATCGCAATTTATCTAAAGGGATGGTAGTTAACCTCCTTTATCTGTATATTTTAAATTCTTGAAACTCTGTTGGAGGAAACCGTATCTGAGCCAAATGTATAATTTCTTTAAGTGTGCCTTTCTCTTGGAACATGTCATCAAACAAATCTTCTTCTTTAGAAAACACTCTTGTCTTCACTGGAGTAGTGAAAATTTTGACAACATCATATGGGTCGAATGGTCTTCTTGGAAACTTGAACAAATGTAAACATGTAATATTGTTTACTTCTTTAAATGCATGACCAAAATCAAACAATGAAAAGGCCCTACAGGCCACAGTATATTGATGCCAGATAGCCTTCTTCTTATCCTTCAACTCTTTCGTCAAACCTCCTTCTCCGCAGGTTTGATAAGAAATTTCTCGGGCGATGATTTTATCAGGAACATACAATGGTAAAACATGAGGGGAAGCAAAACTTCCAAAAGCCCTAACATATGTAAATAATTCTTCTCCAAACCATCTCGCAATAGGTAGAATGTCCACCTCTGCTTCAGGAGAAAACCTTGGAGCATCTTTATCATACAATATTCTATACAAGGGAAACATGATGCCATGGAAAATCTTGTAAAAACAGGGAATGAACTTTGAATCCCACAACTCTTTGTGATAAACATGAATGGGTAGGGGATCTTGAATTGTCCATTTCCAACCCATTAATGGAAATTTAGAAACAAAACAGATTTAATCCATCACATAAGCAGATAAACAAAAAGGAGGATAAATCTTCTGAGAAACAGTTCTCTTAGACCGATAATTTAAAATAGTCGTGGCTATGTTGTCAGAAAGTATCTTATCCCAATCCACAATGGTAGCATTAACAACATCATTCAACAACGGAAGCCATTCAGGTGAAAACTTATTAATGTTAGGCTTTCCAAAAAGCCGACAGAGCATAGCAGCAGCAAAGCAATATGGAGAAGTGAGAGAACCAGTACTATACATACCGTGTTTATCTTTCTTTAGTGGTTCGTCTCTCCTAGACCAGTCCTTGGTGCATCCTGCCAGGTTTTCATTTTCTTTGGAAAACATTTCCATGAACTGTTTGTTATAAGTTGCCTATGGCTCCGGCAAATGATACATGAGCCTCAAATCTTGTGGAGTGAATGATCCAATGAGCTCTTGACCCTAAGTCTTAAAATGTCTATCTTAAATATCAGTGCTATCCAGCACCCATTTAATCATATCCGTGTATGGGAGAATTCTAGGTCTCACTGCTATTCGGTGCAAAAATGAACAAGCTAGCTCTATAAGAGATGCTTCAGAAGACCCATGTGATCCCGCAGTAGCCGTAACCTCCATTACTCTGGGGTTCTCTTCTTCAAGTAGATTATACATGCCCTCCCAAGTAGTGATACTAGCATCTCTGTTACAAGCAGTGTCTGTGTATAAGGACGTCATCTCTTTATCTTCCGAACTTGGAGTCTTGTCTTTCTTTCCAATTTTATTCTGAATACTGCTTTGTATAGTTCTCAGCTCTTTGCTCCTGCAGTTCACGAATTAAGTAAGAATAATGATAGAAAATGGTGACGGGAAAGTTTTAAATGCTGAAGACGTATGAAATATAGTACCTTACATGAAATAACTCTTCAATCAGAATGAAAGAATTTTTCATTAATGAATGACAATCAATTCATTAATTTAACATTAAAGCGTATAACAGGGTCTCGATTTATGGAAACATTTTCTTCGTGTAATGAGCCTTTAAAAATATGCGATAAGGCGATCTTTGATTTTCTTTGCAATATCACAAAATTGCAACATCGCATATCGCAATCTCGTGGAATCAAATAGCGCAATTATTGTAACATTGCTAAATTGATATATCACAATATCGCAAGATCGCAAGACATAATATATGACAAACATCCGTTAACATATTTTCTGCGATATGTGATTTGCGATACATGTTATCTCTCACCGATGATTTGAAGTTTTCATCGTAAGATATAACATTCTAAGAATGCGATGCAATGAATGTTCCTTTAGTGCGTAGTTTCATATCGCAATTTTTAGAATTACGCTTATAAAGAGGCGTTCATTTACCTTTTTGCGATGTGATATTCCTCAAAGAATGATTAAATTATAATCTATCATAAAACTTAAGTTTTCTAGATTTTTCAAGGAAGTTTCTGCTAAGTTTATGATAGTAAGTTTTATTGAAAAAGGAAAACAATCACTAATTGATTTTTTTGGATTTTTTGAGTAAGGGTCCCCACTTATTTAGTATTACCACTAATACTAAATAAGAAGGGGGGTTGTTGCTGGCCACAACAATTGGCGATTCACTAGGAAGAACTAGTTATCTCTGCTTTTTCTTTTGAATTTTCTAAACTTTCAAAATAGAAAATTTTCCAGAAAATCAAACTTTATTATAGAAAGACAAAGTATATTATGCTTCTATCTATCAATGATATTTTTGTTTTTTCTATATTCAATTTTGATTATTTACTTCCTCAAGCTAGTCCTTGTATCTACATCAGTCATTACTTGGTCTATAAAGATAAAAAAAAAGGCTTCTCTGTAAATCAGTTTTTAAATATGCTCATTTGTCGTAGGTAGAGCCACAGCTGCCAGCAAGCATTTAGAGCCTCGACAGGGTTACTTGTTACCTAACAATGATCCTGTGTCCTACTTAGGAAAATATACAATTTTCAAAGAGAAATCCATATCCACACTTATTGCTTTCACTTTTCTTTTTTATCCTTAAAGAACAATGTCTTGGTTTGGTAGCCAATTTATGACAGTGTCATTCACTTGATTTATAACTTTGCTGAACAAGCTGGCTTGTGATGAGACCCCTTTCCTTTCGATTGCAACAATCTTGAGTCATTGCCCTATTGTGGTATGCAGTATTGGCAAAGTCAGTAAGCTATAATATCTATGATCATGATAAGTCGGCTCGTGATGAGACCTCTTAATTTTTAAGTTAAAGTGCATTGTTGGATTATTCCCTGAAGATTGTAATTTTCTAGGTAGGGAGGAAGTCATTGTTTCCTTAAGATAGCTCTGGACGACAAAGGTAGAGTTTGTTGGAAAGAACTTTTCTACAGAGAATCTTTGTTTTGTTATTGATACCTTTCATTAGACTGACATAAAACAATTTCCCACTGAAAGTTGTTTTTTATCAAAATTTTCAAAGTTCAAACTAATATCATTTCTAGGTTTAAGGCTTTTAACTGTATCTTAAATAATAATGATCAATTTTCTAAAAGAATTATATTTATACAAGTGAAAAAACAAAAAAACTAAAAAGATAATTTGTGTCTTTTTTGTGAATTTTCAAAAGTAACCATTTACAACCGGTTTTATTATGACAGTAAAAAAAACTAATATACAAAATAGAAGAGTGATCTTCTATGGAAAATATTTTTTTAGGATCTATCCATTAACAGGTAAAGACTCTCTTTTTCCTGTTAAATCCTGTAACATAAAATTAGATGGACCTATGATATTTGTGATTCGAAAAGGACCAAGCCACATTCGTTGAAATTTTGTATGTTTCCCTTTTTCCTCATGAGCCTTGTCCCATTTTAAAACTAGATCTCCGACCTGAAAGTACTTTCTGGATACCATGTTTGAATCAAAAGAAGCTTTAATTAACGCTTGGTGATGAGCATGAGTTATTTTGGCCTTTTCTCGTCATTCTTCTAGCTTAATTATTTCCATCTGCCTTAGTTGTAAGGAAGAATTTGGTGCTTCATCAATATATTGAACTAAGGCCATAGAAGGAATTGCTAGATGAGTTGGAAGAATCACTTCTTTCCCATAAAATAAATTAAAGGGAGAAGTGCCAATGGAGGCTTTCTGCATTATTCAATCTTCCCATAAAGCACATATTAAAGACTTACGCCAATTTTTATGATTTTGATCAATGGTTCGCTTAATAATTCTGATTAAATTTTTATTTGTGGATTCAGCTAAACCATTTCCCTGTGGGTAATAGTTGGCAGAGTATTTAAGTTTGAAACCTCTCTTGAGTGCAAATTCAGTCATAGCATTAGCAGAAAAATACGATGCATTATCAAACATTAAAGCAGAAGGTAAACCAAACCTAGTGATTATGAACTGATCTATGAACTCAATGATATGCTCGGCATTAGTAGTCTTGAGAGGAACTGCTTCTACCCATTTCGTAAAATAATCAGTTGCTGTAATGATATACCTATGTTGCTTAGAAGAGTGAGGAACGATCTCACCTATTATATCTAATCCCCATTGATCAAAAGGTTGTTCAATGTTAACTAGTTGTAATGGCAATGATGGTTTCTTTTGTCTTCCAGCAACAGTTTGAAAAACTTGACATTTCCTTGCGTAGCTATGTGAATATTTGAATAGTGTAGGCCAGTAATAGCCTGCACGAAGGATTTTATGTGCAGTAGAATCTCCAGCATAATGCCCACCTACTGGCCCATCATGAAGTTCCTGCAAGACTTTTTCAGCTTCATATTTCTCAAGACATCTAAGGAGAACAAAATCATAATTCATTCTAAAAAGAATATCATTCACAAGCTGATATTGTTTATCCTTTAACCTTAGAGCTCTTTTCTTGGTGTAATCGAGATTTGGAGGAGCATATCCATTCTTTAGATAAAATATGATATCAGCATATAATGATTCTACATCATTTAGGCTTACCTCATACATTTGTATCTCTGCAGATGGTTTTTCAGAAATAAGCGATGCCCCAGCTAGTATTTTGCAAAAGCCTCGACCTCTTACAATACTTGCCGGTTTGATTTCTACATCATATTCTTGTAAGGCAATAATCCAATTGGCTCTTTTCTCACCCACATCTTTCTGAATTAAAATATTTCTTACCGCTAGAAATGGTACTATGATTTTTGTATGGGTTTTAAGTAAAAAGGGTCTGAAATATTTAATTTCTTTGAAAACATCATAAGATTGTTTCTCTACATCTGAATAATTCAACTCATCCCCCTGTAAATTTGAACTGAAGAAAGAAATTGGGGCTTCTGCCTTGATTTGCTTGAGTAAGTATCGCAACATATGATTTGTCAGAGGAAAATGTATACATAATAAAAGGATCAGAAAAATTTGGAGTTGCTAAAGATGGAGCATTAATAATTGCTTGTTTGAGCAGATTAAATGCCTCATATTCATTTTGGCCCCATTTGAAGTTTGAATTCTTTTTAATCATTTCTTGTAAAGGAGATACAATTCTTGAAAAATCTGGCATGAATCTCTTTACAAAATTAATTTGGCTGAGAAAAGATTGCATAGCTTTCTTGTTGTGAGGTAAGGGTATTTTAGAAATCTCCTTGATTCTATTAGGATCAATATGAATTCCAGATTTTGACACTATGAATCCAAGAAGTTTTCCTTCACTTAATGCAAAAAAGGATTTTTTCGGGTTAAGTGAAATTCCATACCTTTGACAACGTTGGAAGATTTGTTTCAAATATCTAAGATGATTGCTTCATTTCTTGGAATATACAGTTATATCATCCAAGTAGATTACCACTGATTTGTTAAGTAATCCCTTGAAAGTGATGTCCATATCTCTCTGAAATGTGGCACCAGCGTTGATCATACCAAAAGGCATCTTTTGATATGCGTAAGTGCCCCATTTAGTCCTGAATGTGGTTTTCAATTGGTCATCAGGATGAACCAACACTTGGTTGTAGCCAGAGAAACCATCTAAGAAAGACATTAATTCTAATCCTGCAACTGCCTGTAATATTTTCTCCATAGGAGGCAAAGGAAAATTTATTTTTTGGCAGGCTTTGTTAATATTTCAAAAGTCAATGCAAATTCTAATGTCTCCATTCTTCTTTCTAATAGGAACCATATTGGAAACCCATTTAGAATGACGAACGGGAAAAATAATCTTGGCTTTCAATAACTTATTGAGTTCAAATTTTATTTGATTTTCTAGATTGGGATGAATCTTTCTCAGCTTCTGTTGGACAGGTTTTTCATCATTTATCATTGGGATAGTATGTTGGATGATAGAAATGTCATAAGTTTTGAGTTCATCGTAATTCCAAGCAAAGACACTTTTGTATTGTTTCAAAAGACGAACATATGCTAATTTTTCTTCAGGAGCTAGGCCGAGGCCTAGGTTGATATTCTGTGGTTTGGTATCAGTTCCTAGATTTACTAATTCATAATTCAAAGTTGAACTTTGGAGTTTTGAATTGGTAGATCTTTTGAATCGATCTTTCAAATCACAAAGGTATTCTAACTTGACTACTGACTTTGGCATAACATTATTAGTGCTATCTTGTTGCAATTGTCTATCATGTTGTTCTTCATCAATTATCCGATTAGTGTAAGATCCTTCAGATGTGAGGAAACTTACAATATCAGGATCATCGTTGAAAATACTCCAATTGGTAATGTTATCAGGAATCGAGGGTCTAAAGATTAATTCGATTGAAAATCAGTCAGGGCTAAAGTCTTCTGAAGGAATGAGTTTAGAAGCTACGTTAGCTAGGAGGTCTGCACTAGCATTCTGGATTCTCGGAATTGATGAAATATTGAATGCTATAAAATGTTCAGTCAGATCTTGAACTAAAGATTGATAATGCTTTAAATGACCTGATAAACAATGTATAGTATTGCGTACCTGTTTGATTACAATTTCAGAATCTCTGAAAACTTGTAGATATTTGACGTCTAATCCGATTGCTTTGTATAATCCTTGGACTAAAGCCTCGTATTCTACAGTATTATTGGTGCAATCGAACTCGAGTCTACAAGTTAACATAATTTTGTTTCCCTATGGACTAACCAACACGCATCCTACTCCTGCTCCTTCATTAGACTTAGAACCATCAAAAAATAACTTCCAAAATAAAGATTTATTTATAGGAGTATCTACAAAATTAATGCATTTAGAACTATCTGTTTGAGAAAAAAATTCTACTTGAGATAAAATAGAATGTTCTAAATAAGGTGAAGTATGAGCATTGAAATTTCCTAAGAAAGAATCAACTGAATAATTGCCAATGATATTATTGTTGTATGCAACCGGTTCATTTTCTCCCTCCAATTCTATTACTATGTATTTCTGATGTTTTTCTCGCTCAACCTTTATCTGATTTGGTTTACCATTGTAAGGAAGCCACATATGCGACCAATCAGTTGCGAAGTATCCATGAAGTTTTTCTGACCAATCTCTGCTAAGAATTAAGCCATAAAATTATGGAATATCTGCAACTAAAATATCAATAACTTGACATACCTTTGTATTAGATGAGAGCCTTATGGTAACCTGATTTAATTCACCAATCACTTCGACTTGCGATCGATCTAGCTGAAATATGTGCACAACAGACTTTTGTGGTTAAATATTCAACTTTGCACATACTGATTTTGGTAGAATATTAGATGAAGCTCCAGAATCCACTAAACAATTATGCAATTTTTTATTGAAAACTTCATAAGTAAGAAGAAATGGAGGAGTATGAGATCTCAACCTTCCTCCAATTAAATCGATATTTTATAGATCGACTTTCCTAATCGCATTAGTTGGAGGTCTTCCCATCTCATTGGAAGCTTGAGAGATTACAGGATCAGGCAAAGGTTTTTCTGGTACAACATGTAATTCTTTCAAAAGTATCTTTTGTTGGTGTTTTAACTTGCTCAATTCATAAAAAGTAATGTTAGCCCTAGTATTCTTCATATCTTCTATGATATTATACTCCATTTCATCTGAAACGATCAGTGTTTTTGATGGAGTTGATAAATCTGATTGGACTGTGCTAGTCTGAGTTGCTTTTGATGTCGTTTTCTTGGGTGCAACTGTATCCTTGGTCATTGAGCTTGCACTTTCTGACTTAGGAGTAGTTTGAGGATGATCAAGTTTATTTCTACTTCGAGTGCTAACCGGAGATGCTTCTTGGTCTTCCTAATCTAGGAGGATGAAATCCCACATACCTTCAACTTATACAACTTCTTCTTCATTGGTAGTTTCTTCAGCAACAGTCTCTTCTTCTTCTTCTTCTAATTCAGCATTTGTAATAGCATTTGGTGGTTCTAAATTAGTTGAAGGGTTTCTTCTAAAAGGATTGAAATATTTTTTAGAAGATGTTTCTGCCACTTGTTTCTTAATGTCAACCATTTCGTTAGACATGGTTTTCAAAATTTTCTGCAATCCTTCTAAATCGAATGGATCTTTTGGTTGTTTTTTCCTGGAATCTTCCTTAAAAGTAACCTTCTTGGATTTTCATTCTTCTATCACATTTTTCTTTTCTAAAGAAATGATACGTTTCTCTACTGCTATTTCTTCCTTCATATTGTCTGCTAAAGTTGTTTTGTTAGCTCTATTAACGAAGATTGCTATGTTTGATGGTAAATCTGAGATGTACCATTCACTTCGCACTTCTTCACTAGGCTTGGAAGCAGTCGGAATTTTATTTAGCAATTTATTGAAACGTGAATTAAAATCCTTGATAGGCTCTTTTGACTCAGCTCTAAGATTAGACAAGTCATTGATCAATGTCGCTATAGACCTGTCATCACCAAACTTAGTAAAAAATTGATCTTGGAAAATATCCCAACTAGTGATAGATCTAGATGGTAATGAAAAATACCATGATCCGGTTGCTCCTTGTAGAGTATAGGGAAAAAGTTGGACAACAACATCTTCATTAATAAATCCATTTAGATTTATAGACAACATAAAATTGTTAATATGTTCTTCATCTAGCATGCCTGCTTCAGGGTTAGACTTAGGCAGCCATTTTTCAGGATGGGCTGGTAATTGACTCAAGGGTGCAGGCATTAAGACTGCCCCTGGGTTATTCCATGGAATTTGGGCCATCGTTGAACTACTAACAAAGGAAAGTACAGAAGACAATACCTGCGATTGGGAAGATGAGGATATTATGATTCCAGATGTTTGAGAAGGAGATGTGGAAGTTCCAGTAGCCTGACGAACAATAGTCTGAAGTGGAGGGGTGGATGGTTGACTTCGTGGTGAAGAGGTTGAAATGGATGATGATGATGAAAGAGTCTCACTATTATACCCTTTAGGTGATTTCCTTGCTCTTTTTCTTGTAGGTAGAGGTAACTTAGTTGGATGAATTCCAAGCTTCTCGCTCTGTAATCTGGTAAGAGGACGAGCAGGATTATATTGTGAAGTCAGACAGCCTTGAGATTTATCAAATCGCTGAGGTGATATTGAAAATCGCTGAAGTTTATGAATCAAAGATTCAACTTCAGGAGTTTCAACAGTAGATTATTCTAAAAAGTCAAGGTTTGTGGCAGTGGCTATTTTTCTTTCGACTTCTGGCTCTAGATTTAAAAATTCTATGTGCGATGGAGAAGTCCGGGAAGATGGTGAGGGTGATTTACTCTCAGAATGGTATTTAGATTTTGACTTACTTGCCATTCATAGTTCAGGGCCCTCCTAGTGCCAAATATGTTGAAGCCCCGAAAATCAGGTCTACAACAAGGGGGATACCCACCCGGTCTAGACCTTGGTTAGCAGTTCCTTTTCCGTTTGGTGTATTGGGTCTGACTGGGTATAATGGGACTAGTTTCCCAATATGTGTGTATGTGTGTTGAGAATTGATATTTCCTATCTAAGAAAGTTCCTAAGTGAAATGCTTTTATTCTATTTCTAATCTAATCATATGCAAATTGTATTCTAATTTAAATAGAAATATCTAATTCTAAACTATCTCGGGATGTAATCTTTCTATTTATGCGATCTAAAATGATTTCAAATAACAATTGGTAATAAAGATCATTCAACTGTTATAAGAAAATAATTCAATAAAGATAAACCATTTCGTATAAAAAGTTAGACGAAACAGTTGTGAAAAATATATCGCATAATAAGCTATTCATATATTAAGCATAAAAAAATCGCTATCACCGTACAAAGGTGCCAAATGATAACTCAAATATTCAAGTGTTAATACATAAACAACTGATCATAAATATCACTTTAACACAGAGGTAGAAATAGTTAAGAGATAAAATTACCATTTATAACTAGTTCAACTCATGAGCTTCAAGCAATAATGACTTATCTCGTCTTAATTCAACATCCACTAAGAGTACAGAAGTGCAACATCAGTAGTAGATATAAAAAACAGATATCAATAAATCTTGTTCCATTTATTCATCAAAACCTCCTCGGAGGGTGCAGAAGTGCATGTTCTGAGGACAAGTTTTTGACAAATTTTAGGACCCTTCTCTAAATGCATGAGAAGGGTTTAAATACTACTAATTAAATCTAGAAATAATTAATTACAAAAATGTAGGATACGGTTTAAATGACCGTCCTGTTTTTAGGAAAAAATAAAGCAAAACTAGTACTAAATCTAAAATTAAAATTTAACAACTAACTAACTGTGAATGTGTTCTTTGGGATTGCAAGCGTTCAACATTGATTTGAGAAGAATAGGCTGGCCGACTTTAGATTTCAACTCTGCCGTGAAGACGGAATTGGCAAGAGCTGGCGCTATCTTTTCGGCAGAATTGATGATACACTCGAGACTCATACACTGGCTGTGTGGTTTTACCATACATGCCCTGTAAGAATCCCAATTTAACTTTGCTAATCCTTTAATCAATTCTGCCTTTTCTTGGGCTTTCTGTTTCCATTATGTTTGCAGTAGCTGTGCTTTTGGTAGGTATCCTGGAGTATTTTCAGAGATCAGATTTTCCTTGTGTAAATATTCATTTATACAATCAATAATATTGCTGGCTGCTGTGGCTGCTTCTTCTGCCGCTTGCTCTGCCGTCCTCATCTATGCATCCCAATTATTAAAAAGTATTTCTTTGTGATTTTCATTGATTGTAGGTGCGCCTGCTCTTTTCCCTTCTTCTGCATTTTTCCAGGCCAAATAGTCATTAAATCTTTTTTTAGTTAAATCATAATCATGTCATAAATCTATGACATGATTAGTGATTTTATCACTTTCTTCACAATAAGAGTTCCATTCTGTTATTCTTTGGCATAATATTTCTTGTTGTTGTAGTAGTTGGTCATTTAAAGAAATAGACTCTATTATAAAAACTGTGTGAGCTTGGGATCATCATTATGCGTCTCTTTCATAACCTGTAGCTATTTCTCTTTTTCGGCCAAACTGTTCTGATATCCAATCTGCATTTTTGAAAATCTTGTTGTAATTTTTCAAGTTGTTTATGAGCTTCACTATTAGCATTGGCTTCTTGCAGCTATTGTTGTAGGACCTGTATTTAATATTCTTTCTCATTCAATAATTGACATACCTCATATGCTTTTTCAATGGCTACAGAGGCATAATCTCCTATGATTTGAGATAATTTAGTGAGATTTTCAGTTGGATTAGTAGTAGGATATTTCCATAGAACATCTAGGTGTTCTGCATCATGAGAAGGCACATTTTCTAATTTCCTTTTCTTTCTTTGTTTTCTTACCACTGGCTTGTGTTGTGGACTATAGAACACATCAAGAGGAGGAATTTACTCTATCTTAAGCATGAGTTCAAAATATGGGGTTATAGGAATATGTTCTTTCTCTGAGACATTGGTAGTTACTCCTGTGACTATATTTATTGCTATCTGTACATTACTCACAGGTGTCTGTGTATTTTATGCTTCAATATTAATCAAATCATTGAATTTTTCCCATTCCTTATCCAATTCATTTCTGACTGATGATTGCTGTACAATGAGAGGGGAAATATTTAACTGTGGAGAGGTTGAAATATGTTGCTGTGAGAGTTCTTTAGACTCGGCAATATCTTTACTGACCCTTCACTCTTAGAGTGTTCAGAGGTTTCTCTTCCGAACTTTGACTTAGACCTGTTTGTACTTGAACTTCTACTGAGACTGAGACTAGGATTTGGTTCCCTCACGGGTTCCAATCGCAATTTATCCAAAGGGACGGTAGTTAAACTCATTTCTTTGTATATTTTAAATTCTTGAAACTCTGCTAGAGGAAACCGTATCTGAGCCAAATGTAGAATTTCTTTAAGTGTGCCCTTTTCTTGGAAAATGTCATCAAACAAATCTTCTTCTTTAGAAAACACTCTTATCTTGACTGCAGTAGTGAAATTTTTGACAACATCATATGGGTCAAATGGTATTCTTGGAAACTTGAAGAAATGTAAACATGTAATATTGTTTACTTCTTTAAATGCATGACCAACATGAAATAATGAAAAGGCCCCACAGGCCACAGGAAATTGAGGCCAGATAGCCTTCTTCTTATCCTTCAAATCTTTCGTCAAACCTCATTCTCCATAGGTTTGATATGCAATTTCTCAGGCGATGAGTTTATCAGGAACATACAATGGTAAAACATGAGGGGAAGAAAAATTTCCAAAAACCCTAACATATGTAAATAATTCTTCTCCAACCATCTCACAACAGGTAGAATGTCCACCTCTACTTCAGGAGAAAACCTTGGAGCATATTTATCATACAATATTCTATACAGGGGCAACATGATGCCATGGAAAATCTTGTAAAAATAGGGAATGAACTCTGAATCCCACAACTCTTTGTGATAAACATGAATGGGCTGGGGATCTAGAATTGTCCATTTCCAACCCATCAATGGAAATTTATAAACAAAACAGATTGAATCCATCACATAAGAAGATAAACAAAAAGGAGGATAAATCCCCTGAGAAACAGTTCTCTTAAACTGATAATTGAAAATAGTCGTGGCTAAGTTGTCAGAAAGTATCTTAGCCCAATCCACAATGGTAGCATGAACAACAGCATTCAACAACGGAAGCCATTCAGGCGAAAACTTATTAATGTCAGGCTTTCCAAAAAACCGACAGAGCATAGCAGTAGCAAAGCAATACGAAGAAGTGAGAGAACCAGTACTATACATACCATGTTTATCTTTCTTCATTGGTTTCTCTCTCCAAAACCAGTCCTTGGTGCATTCTGCTAGGTTTTCATTTTCTTTGGCAAACTTTTCCATGAACTGTTTGTTATAAGTTGCCAGTGGCTCCGGAAAATGATACATGAGCCTCAAATCTTGTGGACTGAATGAGCCAATGAGCTCTTGACCCTGAGTCTTAAACTGTATGTCTGAAATATCAGTGCTATCCAGCAACCATTTAATCATATCCGTGGATGGAAGAATTGTAGGTCTCGATGATATCCGGTGCAAAAATGAACAAGCTAGCTCTGCAAGAGATGCTTCAGAAGACCCATGTGATCCTGCAGTAGCCGTAACCTGCATTACTCTGGGATTCTCTTCTTCAAGTAGATTATACATGCCCTCCCAAGTAGTGATACCAACGTCTCTGTTACATGCGGTGTCTGTGTATAAGGACGTCATCTCTTTATCTTCCGAAGTTGGAGCCTTGTCTTTCTTTCCCATTTGATTATGAATACTGGTTTGTGTAGTTCTCAGCTCTTTGCTCCTGCAGTTCACGAATCAAGTGAGAATAATGATAGAAAAAGGTGATGAGAAAGTTTTAAATGCTGAAGACGTATGAAATATACTACCTTACGTGAAATAACTCTTCAATCAGAATGAAACCATTTTTCATTAATGAATGACAATCAATTCATTAATTTAACATTAAAACGTATAATGGGGTCTCAATTTATGGAAAGATTTTCTTTGTGTAATGAGCCCTTAAAAATCTGCGATAAGGTGATCTGCGATTTTCTTTGCAATATCTCAAAATCGCAACATCGCAGATCGCAATCTCATGGAATCAAATAGCGCAATTATTGTAACATCGCGAAATTTCTATATCGCAATATCGCAAGATCGCAAGACATAATATATGACAAACATCCGTTAACATATTCTCTGCGATATGCGATTTGCGATACATGTTATCACTCATCGATGATTTGAAGTTTTGATCGTAAGATATAACATTCTAAGCATGCGATGTGATGAATGTTCCTTTAGCGCGTAGTTTCATATCGAAATTTTTAGAATTCCACTTATAAAGAGGCATTCATTTACCTTTTTGCGATGCGATATTCCTCAAATAATGATTCAATTCTAAGCTATCATAAAACTTAAGTTTTCTATATTTTTCAAGGAATTTTCTCCTAAGTTTATGATAGTAAGTTTTATTAAAAAAGGAAAACAATCACTAATTGATTTTTTTGGATTTTTTGAGTAAGGGTCCCCACTTATTTAGTATTACCACTAATACTAAATAAGAAGGGGGGTTGTTGTTGGCCACAATAGGACTGCAAATTTTGTACTTAGTTTTCAAATTATTAATGAATGAAAAGCAAGTTTCTGGCATTTTTTGATATTGATATGTTTTCTAGTTTACATTGTGTATTTTCTGTTCTTGAATAAAATGAAGTAATGAAGGTGCAGGTCTCTTTTTACATATGTGAACAAGAGTTAAAATCCTTAATGGGCACTCCTTCATTTTAACTAATATTTTGACATATAATTCTTCCGAAGTTTAAAGCGATAGATACTACTTATCTTCATATCAATTTAGGCTTCCTTCCTTCATATTATTCTCATCATTTCATTTTATATCAACAAATAATGGCATTACAAAGTGTTTATGGATTTGATTCTTGAGGGTTTAATAACAGAACATCTGAAGCTGGTTAAGAAGAGACCCTCGATATTAAAATTCTGTGACATACATGTATAAATGTCTTAAGCATTGATTCCTTAATACAACCAAGGGATTGTCTCTTAAGGTACAACATGGACTATATTTGCCTCTTTTTCCTACCTTTCTATCCTAACTTGTGTTGTTTTACCTTGTTTTCATTACTCTTCCATTTCACCAATTATTATGATATATCATGCCTTTTTATGAATAATTGAGGATGAATGTTCAGAGAAGATCTATGGTATTTGTGTTTTCTTTCCACATTTTATTTGTTGCAAAAAATATTCTGAGCACAAAGTACACAAGAGCAGTTAAGGGTATTTTGTTTCAGCAAGTGATGCTATTACACCTTGCAGTTACAGATCCACCGACAACTGTTGTTACACCTTGATGTTACAAACCCACTGGCAAACCACTGATATAATTGTATCATTGACTGGATCTAGTCAACACTTGCTGATGATCTATCCTTTAGGTGTCACACTATAGCTATGGTTTTATTGTGATAGTTGTAGAAGTTTTTTAGCATTGTATTTTTGGGATAACAACCTAAGGGCGATTTTTATTGTAATATATAATTTTATAGTCAGAAAATTATTAAGGAGAGGTTATAACTATACGTCTGCTATTTCGATCAGCATGAGAATCATAAGATTCTCATGACTGGTCCATCCCTTGATTTTCTGATATGTAACCACTATATAGATCTCGGCCCTAGAGGTCGAAAGGTTAGCGGACAACAACATTATTTTGGCTATGTAATTGTGCTCAAATTAATACAAATTCTCCTATTATTGCTGTTACATGCCTTATTCAATTTATCTTTCGTTAAGTTCTTCCTCTACCTGCCCCCTTCTAGGGAGGAAGGGCCCTCCTTCTTAGCAGGGATTATGGTGATTAAAGTACTTTTGTGTATGTAATTGTATTTCAGTTTATGTATCAGTAGAGTGTTGTTGCTGTTGTTCAGCTGTGAATATATCTGCTTCAATTTCAATACATTTTATGGTGTTACACATATGATATTAGAGACACCAGCTGGATACTTTTTCTGTGGCGCGCTAGAACATATTAATTGAAGTGTGATTCCAGTCTTGTAGATCCTTATATTTCGGCATGAGTATTTCTAGCATTTACTTCAACAGCGATTTCTTTTCTTTGGAATTTCTTCTAGTTGGTGTATCAACACAGACTGTTCAACTATCATTCAAATAAAAATATGTCCCTGGATTAATAATTAATGTGTACTATTTAGCCATTTAATAGTGATTTATATAGCCCAACAATTGCGCTTTTCCTTCTGGCATTGCACTTTTCCTTCTAGCGCTACACTTTTCCTTTTGGTGTTGTGCTTTTGCAGAGGAGCTATGCTTTGTATTCATGAGCTTCTAAAGGGTTGCAGAAGGTATTCAAGCTCATCACAAGCTTTCATAAGGGTGAAACAAGTAAGTTGAAGAACTCCACACCTTCTTTCACTCATTCTTTTCATTCTTGTGGTGGAAAACATGCTAATTTCTTCCTATGCTACACTTTTCCTGAAAAATATTATTTTACAATTTTAAAACCCTATTATCCCTATCCTTCCATACCATAACATCCTACAAACCTAGATACATCCCTAAAACCCTAAGTGCCTCTCATTTTCATTACCTAAAACCTATCCCCAAACCCTATCCCTGCTTGCCGTATTTTTTGGGCAGCCAAGAGTATAGACCAATGTAAAAATTCCCTAGCCCTATGCCCTCATCCTTTTAAGCTCCATCCATTTCCATAAGGTCCCTAAGATCCCTCCTCACCTCCTAATTTTTTCCTACATTCATCCCTACTTCCTAACCCCATTATCCCATTCCTTTTTTCCCTTACCTTGTATTTCCCCTGGGGTTTCTTATCTTAGTTTGCTATGAAGGAGGAGAAGAAAACATATAACAACGGTGGGAAAGTGTCAAGATATGAATGATCAGATACTCGAGATTTTTTTCCATCACCACTTGCAGTCAAGTTTTTTCAACATGTTGGGTGTTTTTACTTTTGTGAGTTGGTCCAAAAAGTGCAACATCATCTTGAATTGATCAGATTGTTTGTCACAAACCTCAAGAAAGGTCAAGTAACTATTGCAAGGGTAACCTTTACCATCTTATCCGACACCATATTAGAAGCAACTGGGATACCTAACATGGGTGAAAAATTATTTAAGACCCGATAATTGGATGCTCAATTGTATCAACCCTATCTCAAAGCTCAATACAAAGATATCATCAAGAAAATCTTTCCTTTTCGCTAGATCCTTGACAGGTTTGTACCTTTGATGAAGGTCATCATGAAATATTTTACTTATGAGGGGATATTCTCTATGCTCTACAATTATCACATCAGATTACTTATGCATTTTACCAGGGTGAAATTCCTCAACATACCCTACTACCTGTACAAAAGTCTGGACAAGATGGCATACATAGTGTAGCACAGAGACAGTGAGCTACAACAAAACAAACTCTTTGATCAGTCCCTCATCGAAATTATTGTCCTACATCATCGAGACCAGCTAAACATATCTTGGGATGCATTCATTGAATCAGAGGTCTTTTTACCTTCTTCTAATTAGCCTACTAGACTTACTTCATCGTTAGCACCACATACACAAACATAAATTGGTTCTTCTAGTAGGGATACAATGAAGAAGAAGAAAGGACGGGATAACGTGGTAAAAAACTATCAAATAGGGAACATTATTTTTTTATCTCCACAGATTGTAGGAGGGGCCAAGCCTACTTCACCAAAACATTGATCACCATCAGTGCAGCATGACATATCCATGCATGACGCATCTATGCATGATGAAGAGCAAGACTTTTACCTAGTTGAATTGGAGGCCCATGAAGAGCATGAAAACCTAGAAAGGATAATTGAGGAAAAATATTCTCAAATCAAAGAAAGAACTTCATGAAAATATGGAAAGGCCCAAATTCATCATTTCATTCCTTGAGAAGGAGAACAATCAACTCAAAACAAAGTAACTAGTTATGGAGGTAGAGCAACTTAAAGCTGAGGCATGAATTAAAATTAAATAAGTGGTTGAGAATGATGAGTTTGATGGGAATGAATAATATATGGGGAGGAGCAGACCAAGAACAAGGGGCCTAGAAAGACCATTAGAGCTAGAAAGAAAATAGGAAGTAGTTCTTGTAGAGGAACTCACTTTTGAGAAGAATATTTCCATGGAAATCAATGAAGATAGGGAATTTTGGATAGAAAGGGTAAATAATCACTTATAAAAGCTCCTTGAAAATGCCAACATATATAAAAAATACATAAATGCATGGTTTCCCACTACCAAACAAGGAATCAGATTGCACAAATTAAAATTAAGCAATTGCAAGACAAGATTAAGGAAACCCTAATCAGCCAAAAGGAGAAGGGTAAAATTGATTTTCTTGCTGATGCCTCCATGATTGCATAATATACCTCATCATGACCTCATATATCAATGTTGGGAAGTCTCAACGAATATTTTGGTCAATTTCATATTTTTGGTCCAATTGGGCAATTTTTAGCACAGTCACCGTGCAAAAAGCGTAGCGTGGGCCACACTACACTATTTTTGGAGAGTTCCAAATGGCACGAACTCTACATAGATGGATATCTTATGAATCATACATCAAATTTGCACACATGGGAGCCCAAGTCATCATCTTTTACAGGGTGAAAATGGTAAAAAACCACCTAAAAAGCACCTTTCTGCCTTGTTTTTTGAGACCATGCTACACTTTTTGACCAGTATTGGGAGAATAAGGTTTTGAAGGCCTTCCCATGGGTCATTTTAAAAAATTCAAGATGTTATGGAAACTAGACAGATAGGGATAGTTTAAATTTCTCTCAGATTTCAAATTTGACTTCATAAAGGTGCATAAAAATGGCCTCCAACAGAGCTCTCTACCTTTTGCAATTTTCTGAGATTTTAATTGAATTTTCACTGTGTAATTTTTGACAATTCCTAGTTTGAATTTTGTAATAGTAAAAAGGTGAATGTGGATGAATGTAAAAGTAAAAATTTAAATGTAAATTTAAATGGTAAAAATGGATTTGAGTAAGTGTCTTATCCTCCATTTATTCTTTGAGTATATGTCTCTTAATGGTTAGATAAAGGGGGAATTTGTTAAGTAACTTGCCTAGTGTATAGCAGAATTTGGATATATGCATGTATTTGACTTTATTGCTGGAAAATTTGACCTCTAAGGGAGGATCTCGACCGCAGTGGCTACATGAGATAGTTTTTAATCATCTTCAAAGGTTGGATGTTGTTGAATTTAGCTTGGAACACTAGTGTATTTTGTGAATTTGGCAGGAACTAATAGACAAAATTTGAAGCTATTGTGGTGGGATTCATGTAGTACGTGCTTTAGAAGTGTTTATTCTTTAGTCATAATATGTTTGAATGTATTGTACCTTCCATTTCCATTTTCATGTCTTATGTGATTGATTTCTAGGTTTGATAAACATAATTCATTGATTTTGATGCTCTATTTTGGAGAAGATTTCACATTTATGTTCATTTTCTTCTAATATAAATGAATTCATGATATTCGTTCTCATTTTGAAACCCTATAAATATATCATATTCACAAAGATACCTTCAAAGTGCTAAATTTTGTGCCTACCTTGCCCCATTACATCTCTACAAATCTGATTTTCAGAGCCCTGACCTACTCTCTCCTAGACCTAATTCACCATCCAGCACAAACCTTCAAAGTCAAATAAAACCCTAATCTGCATACCTAGCCTAAAATATTTCATGATATGGTCAAATTGGCTATGAATCTCATTGAGAGATCCCTCTCAGCCTAGTAGGGTTAGATATTTATTCAAAATGGTCTATGGTTACCTTTGTTGGTCTCCTTCTCAGCCTTCAGAGAACTGGTGGAGTGTTAATACAATGATTATAGACTTCCTATCATACCCTAAGAAGAAATCACCACCATCATACTTCTCCTACTCATAGAACCACTCCATATGGGGAGTGAAGTGAAAGGATGCACCTGATTCAATCAACCATGCCTCATAATCTACATGTGTATTTGCAGAAGAATCCAAATACACATCCTCACCTTCATCTAAGGTGGATTTTTCCTCTGAAGAAGGAGAATCATCAGATCCATTTAATTTCTCAGGAAATTTAGATCTACAGTCCTTTTTGAAGTGCCCTTCCTTTCCACATTTCTAGCACACCTTTATAGGATTTCCTGGAGATTTAGATCTCCCACTCAAAAACTTATTTTTGTTTCTGTTCATGGACCTTCCTCATACATATAAGGCATCTCCATTCTGGCGCTCTATATTTCTCCATATTATTTCATTCTACATCAAGGCTGAGACAATTTCATTAAAATTCAAGGTAGTTATATTGCTACCTATTGCAATAACAAGAGTGTCCCACGAATCTGGTAGAGAACACAGAAAAATGATGCACTTATCTTCATCTGATATTTTAACATCAACATATGAAAACTAACTTACAATAGTATTGAAGGCATTTATATGCTCTATCATCGAGTCTCCATCCTTCATCCTCAGGTTATACAAATTTTTCTATAGGAATAATTTATTCACTAGAGACTTAGATTGGTAAAAGGTCCCTAACTCGACTCGCAAAGTCTTCCCCATAGGTTCCCCATATACATTTAAAAAAACCTAATCTGAGATACACAACCATACTCTGCTATGTTCCATCTGATCCAGATTCTCCCAGTCCTCATCTGATATTGTCGTTGGTTTAGTACCCAAATCTATCAGGATCCACTGGTCTATATGCACCAGCAAATCCTCCATCTTGAGCTTCCACAACTCAAAACTCTAACCATTAAATTTCTCGGTCTCTATCTTTCCATTGCTCACCATCTTCTTTCATCGCAAGAATCGATCCAACAGATCTCCTACTGAACAGGGTCTACCACAGGCCCGAGAAAAAAATCCCTCAGCAACAAAGGCACCCCCTTGAAGCCAAAACAAATCTAATACCAAATGTAGGTTTTAACCCTGTATAGAAATTATCTGCAAATGAATTCTTAAAAACACAAAGCAAGAAAAATGCGAGAGCATAAAATATAAAACAATCATACACAAAGAATTTTCCCCTGGATCCCAAATCGGGATGTCCAACCAGCTTGATTTTTCATTATATTCCTTTTAGTGTCACATCACATATATATACATGTCGAAGAATTTATAAACCCAATTCATTATCCCTAGATTAGAGCATAATTGTAGTTCCCTTGACCAGATCTACAAACCACTAGGGGCACAAAACCATCATGCCCCAAAACCATGCGCAAACCCATGCACAAAACCATAGGTGGGTTTGCCCACCTAAAATAGGGTCCAAAATTTCTTTCCCATGGCACTGCCCTGGAACCCATGCAGGGGGCTACCTACCCTCTGCAAACCCCTAGACAAGGGGGCTGTGACCCCTACTGCACCTGACACAATGAAAACAAAGGCGCTATCACCCCCCACCCCTTGCGTGTGTGACTATTCATGGAAATAATATAACACACACCCAACACGCCTCTCATTTCATTACCAAATTTTTAAAGATGACCTCTGATCCTATTTGACTCAAATGTTGCTACACTTTAGAATTGTGTCACCAATATGTTCAAGACAAGTCATTTTTGTCAAAAATCCTCTGTTTATCTAACCTCCTCTGTTACAATCCCGAATCACTCCTATAATCTTAAACTATTTGTTGTTTCATGTTGATGATGTGGAAATCATCATGGCCCTCATTTGAAAAATCACATCCTGTCAACTTTAGCTCATTATTTGGGAAGGTGATTTAGAAACTTCTTTCAATATCTTGGAGCTTGCATGCCTCAATGGAAATTTATTCATGTTCGATGACAGGTTCACATAATTGGCCTTCGATCGAATGATTTTGCAAGTGTTCGACTTCAACACATTCATTCACACTTGTAGATTGTGTTGTTGTACATTGAGGTACATCATCATTATTGGTGGTCTCTCTCCTGCCTATTAACGGTTGTCATCATTGGCTAGTAATCAGGTGCTTACTACCATGTTTGACACCATCACATTTATTCACAAGTATATATTCGTACATTAGGTTGATTGAGATCAAGGTGAAGACCCTCGGTCACATCTGATTTTTGTTCGAGGTTCCGAGGAGTTATTGAGTATTCATGATTGTATAGATGATCCTATCTATACGATTTGACACATCCATACTGCAGATCCATTTCTATGATCTCTTTTAGACAGATGGTTGCGACCATGTCATGGGTTCATGTGTCATTTGATGCCTAATGCAGCATTATGTGGTTAGGCATATTCATATCATAGATGTCATATATTGTAAAATTTTTAATTTGGAAGATTCTCTAGAGGTGGTCTGTGTTCTTTGCCTTGGTTCATAAATAATTTTATCCGTCACTCCATGTTATGCCTTCATGCTTTAGGGGGAATCTGTTACGCAGTAATTTGTCACCATGCTTTTTTTCCTGTCCCTGATCCTGAAATGCCCCATGAAAGATCCTATGAAATGTTTCCACCATCAAGAAATATGTTAACATATCCCCTTGAAGATCCAAATAAGACTTCTTTGGAAGATTAATGAAGAAACTTGGTTAAATTCCTATTTTCCTGGGTCAGCGCCCTTCCTGATGCCATGGCCACACTGATATCCTTTTCACAGTTCTGGCCTAGCACTGGCAGCACCCTAATTTCTTGGAAAACTGCATTGATCCCCTTTGTGGCAGTGCTTTCTCAAATGGAGGAGAAGCTTCAACCTCTAGAAGCTCAAGGGTGACAAGTTGGTTATTGAATGGTGGTGATAAGCTCGAGGTCTTTGATTTTAGGGCCTTGATCTCATCCATGGGGGATCATCCGTTATAAAGTGGGACTTCCTCCTCCTTTCATGGGCTCCCAACCTCTCCTCCCTTCCTATAAATTCTCATCCCTCATTCCCCCAAGTTTAGAGCTTAGTTGATCATTGTCAGACTTGTATGAACTCTCATCCCTTTGAATTCTAGCACTGTGATAAATCCTAAATGCTCGAGATAAGGAATTATTTTTGAGCTTCGGTGAGGGATGTTACACCATTTTTTGGTCATCTAACCTATTATCATTAGATGGACCTAGGTACACCATGTAAGACCAATTTTACCCCAAGTAAAATTGCTTTCACTATGAAAATAACTTAGTAAACTGCCTTTATTAAGTTGTTTATCGTCTAAACAGGAAACCCCATAAGGAAATATTAAATAAATATAAATTTGTTTGATTTTCCTCAAGGAATAATTAGTTAAACAATAGTTTAATTAATATTTTTGGTTATATTTAACCCAAAACGAGGAAATTAATTCAATAAATCATTATTTATCTTATTATTTTCTAAGAGTGATTATTTAAACATTATTTAAATAATATTCTTTGTTAAATATGACTAATTCACCCTTAAATAATTAGATAAATTATTATTTATTTAATTATTACTCAACCATAACCTTAAAATAATAAATAAATCATTTATTTATTTATTATTTACAAATAAAGGGATTTGACCCAAGTCAAACTCCTTTCCCCTCCAACAAATATAATAAAATATTCCATAAAAATTGGATCTTGATTTGGTTAATAATATTTTAATTATGCACCAATATCTAGACTAGCTCAATATTTTGTTATAAATAGAAGGGTTTTGCCATTCATTTACCACCTTTTGTTGCCTAAAGATCACTCTGGATCTAAACTTTTTGTTTGACTATTGAGCCACCATCATAGTCATATTTTTTCATTTTTTTCTGGGTTTTCTACACCAGCAAGAGAGAGGAATTCTAGATCTGAAGTGCTTAGGACTTACAAGAACCCATCCCATTGATGAGAACAAGGAACACCCTCTTGTGTTTTCCTCCCAGGTGCCATTAATACAAAATTCATTTGATATATTCTTGTCTTGTCTATTGGATGCATGTAGTAAATCTTGTTTTTTCTACTGTTTAATGTCTTCTAATGCATAGATCTAGATTTTTGCAGCATTTATCATGATCACCTACCTACAGATCTCAAGATATTAGCAGTCATTTCTGTTGTTAGGGTTGATTGTTATGCCTAGCTAAAGTGGTATTTTTTTGTACGCTTGGAATTAAGATTCATACTAAGAAGGGACTAAAATATTCACCTAAATATGCCTCCATCATCAAGGCCTAGGTTGTAAAATCCCCTTTTGTAATTTATCAATAAGAACATCTGATGTTTTCTTTCTATGTTTTTCTAAATGTTTATGCAAATATTCTGGTACTCCTTGATCTGCTATATATCTAGTGTTTACATTTATTATGTATTGTATCACATTTTCTGTTGTCTCTTGATCATCTGCAGGTATTTGTGTGCCATCGGTAGTAGGAAGTGGGCCTACAAGGATTGTGGATCGAGGTCACTATCAACGGATCCAAGTGTAGCATTGGGAAAAAGGTATTTATGTTTCTTTCCTCATTGCATTGTAAACATTAGTTAATAGAGCTTTACATTAGAAAGAATCTTGTGTTTATAGACCCACTCTAGGGCTAGATAGATCACCTTTGTCCGCAAAGGGGACCTATCTTGACAACAATCCTCTTTAGATCATAATACATATTTTCAAATATAAGGGCTTTTGAAATGCCATATATCCCATAAGATGGAAAAACATATGGTCAAGAACTCCTTGGAATTTGTCTACCATACTCGAATGCATGATTCTATCGATGCGTAATCCCATGTAACATCTATGGATAAGTGTTGCATAACTTTCTCCCAGATGGACCTGGTGAAAAGCCATGTTATAAGTAAATGATAAACCTCTTAATTTGTTTCCTTGCACAATTAACATCTACCTCGGCCTTGAAAACCCCTTTTACAAATATTTTCCAAAGTGACAATATTCTCTTTCCATGCAAGGAAACAAAAAATACTTAATTTTAATGGCATGTTCCATGACCAGATTGGATTATACCAGCACATCGATACAAATGTCAATGGATTATAAGAAATGTAATCATAGATCTCCTTAACCAAAAAAATTCCCTTGATAGGTTTACCACCTCAGCGAAGGGAAACAAGAACATTTTAGATTTTAATACATACCTTATATATTTTTTTGATGTAATCTTTCCATATGGATGTCGAATGTCCATTTATGCCCAATTTTGTTGCATGCTTCGAGGAAGCGTTACGTAGATCGAAAGTCACATCTAAATGAATTTCAAATCTATGTATTATTCCCATTCCGTATAGGTAACATAATATTTGAATAAGCAGTGTATGATCACCTTGGATATCATAAATGGGATCCAAATCTACCTTGACCATTGAAATATTCCCAATATCCCCTCATAAATTGCCAATGAACCATTTTTTGATTTTCATGAATCCATACCAGATTATTGAAACCTTTTCTGAGGTACCCGCACCATTTTTAATATAAGTGTGTGGGTGTGTTTTACGTTAATTGAATTTATTTTGAATAATTTATTTATTTTTAATTTAAATAAATAATATATTAGACTTTATTGTTATAATTTTGAAACCTGGGGATGGTCTACTGTGTGGGATTACAGAATTTTTCAACTTTGTCATACTAAGAGGCTCTAGGATGAAAAAACAATTTCTTTTAAATTGTCCCACCCTTACTCACACATTCACTCTGATTTCTTTAACATTTTTCACATTTCCAATCTTCTTGACTTGTTAAGTCAACCCAACTATAGTGATCTTGGTGCACTTCTTTTTAAACGTATAAATAAGATTTTAAAGAATTACAATTAGATTCTTCATCTTCTTAAGGTCTGGTAAACTGCATTGGTCTTAATAGACATTATTCATCATCATCGTGAGTTATATATATATATATATATATATATATATATATATATATATATATATATATATATAATAAAATAAATATATTTGAAATAATGACAATCTAAATAGTAATGAAAAACACAAAAAAATTATACAACATAAATTAGGTTTAAATTATAATAAAATTTGATTTTGTTTTGTTTAAAAAAAATTGTGTTTTTTTAACAGATATATGAATTTAAAAAAAACATAAATATTATACATTTTATTGATCAAAGTTTTTTTTAAATAATTAATAAAATATACAATAAATAACAATGTTTTAGTGAGGTGAGGAACTTAAAGGTTTAATGATGTTCTAAATTATTTTAAGAGTTTAATTACGGGATATTTTGGTATTTTTATTAAAAATTATTAGATATTTTAATTCATTTTACAATGTTTAAAAAACATTTTTGATGTCTAAATAAATCTTGTCTCTTAAAATACTTTCGAATTATTTTGAAGTATTTAAACTATATAGGTTATATAACATAAATTTATGATTTGAGGAAGTATTAATTAACTAAAAAATTAGTTAAGCGTGGATAAATTTGGTTGAGTTGGTGAGTTATTTGTTACCTTGTTGTGTGTTAGGGTTGCTAATAATACATTTTATTGATTTATTTAAATAATAAGAAAAAATATATATAGCTAATAACATTGACCAAACCTATTTCACTATGGATTGAATGGTTTAGATTATTTATCTATTTGGAGTTTAGAGTTATGATTAAATGTTTATATTAAAGTTGAGTACAGATAAACTTCTCACTATTTGAGGTTGGAAAGAGTGGGACGGGTAACCTGTTACCCTACTGACTAAAAAGAGCTTCAATATGCATTGTACTTGGGTATTGCTATCAATATCCAAGAAAAATATCTAGCTCTGTCACAGGCTAGAAATAGCAATTACAAAAAGAATTTCTTGATTAATGGTCTGTGAAGACTCCGTGACAATCATTCAACAAATGAACAAACTTTAAGAAAAATGCATCCTCCTTTACCCCTTTATATTGAAAAGAATTTCATAACAATTGAGGAATTTTGAAATAATTTAGCTCTATCATGTTAAACGATAATTGAACTCAATGGAAGATGTGTTGGCTTGGCTAACAAAGCACTAAATATGAATACATGAATTATGGATCAAAGTCAAAGTATAATATTTTTAATCTATTTCCATGACAGGGGACATTAATTTCCAGGAAAGTTGAACTCAATGGAAGATGTGTTGGCTAACAAAGGAGTAAATATGAATAAAGAATTATGGATCAAGATCAAAATATAATCATTTTTAATCTATTTCCATGACATGGGACATTAATTTCCAGGAAAGTTGTAATACATACAACAAATTTAGTGGTGATACGAGACTTTACCGGATTAATGGATGACATTATGGATTCCATATACATGCTCGTTTACTGGTTCCATTGAATCACCCAAATCAAGAGAAATCAGAATGGAAACCTATCAATATTGATGGTAGTGGATCGAAGTATAACACTTGTCTCATCTTGGTACATGACACCATCAAGTGGGACATCTCGAGGATCAATAATTATTTGCAAAATTGACAAAGGAGTTTGTAGGGTGTCAATTTAAATGCCTCGCTTGGGATGGCACACGTTTAATGTGGAAATTTGATTGTGGAAATCCTAGGAGATACCACGGAAACAGTCGAGGAGGAATGTTAGGACGTGACCATGAATTTAGTAAGATAGGTTTTAATTATCATTTAATGGATTCCTTGACAGTGCACAGCCATAACACACGGATGGTTGATTTATAAACTGTCCACAACTTTTTCTCAAATTGCATACCATAGGATTAACTTTTGGGAAGCAATGATTATCAAGTGTGATTTCAAACCTCAGGACAGGCAGGAAAACGGAGATAAACACTCATAATCTTCTCGTTAGGGAGTAGGACAAAATTAGTCAACATCTAGACTGCTTAAGAGATATAATGGAGTATATATTTGTCTACTTAATCGACAAAGTGAAATGGAGGCAAAGGAGAAGTAGGTGCATCTAGCATTACTAGACCAGACCAAAAATGTGAGATGTTACAAAGGAAATTTGAGAAACTCCAGGAAATCTTGGAAGCAGAGGTGACTTTATTAGATATAAGTTTGAAAAGTTGGAGCTAGATATAAGTTGCTCCTAAAAATATTCCTTAGCTTCTTTCTAACAAGAAATTTGTAATTAAAGAGGGCTCAAAGCCTAGCATGTATTCTTCTAATGAGAATTTTTATCTCAGCTTTGAACATTTGTAATTTATCCACCTAATTTTACCATGATCAATTTTTGACCCATCCTATATTTCTAACACTGACTATTTTTATCGCTAAACCTGATTAAAGCAATAGAATGACTGTATTTATATTCCAGACTTATGTTCTTATTTTTCTTTCAACTATAAAGTAGTTCGTTGTACATTTTACTGATCATAATTTGGAACTTTATTTTGACTTTGTGTATATATGTGATTTATGCCAGTTATTATCGGGAATAGCCACAAAGACATAATAAATATTTGTAATGCTTTTATATTCAAAGGTTAACCTCCTAGGGCCTAGGGAAAATGTATACACACTTCTAGTTTATTTCATTTAGAGACCTTTTACCCGATCGGGGTGACGGCAGCGGAACAGATTCCTGGGGATCCTGAATATGGTTAGCAGACCAAGGCATAAGGATGGATAGGGCTTTAACGTACACGCTCACACAATCGCTAACCTTTTCAGGTTGAGTAGTTTTTAGAGCAATTTTTTGAAGATTTTTATGGTTTCTGGTTTAATTTTTTTAAAATTCTGCAGTAATTAATTCAAAACAGAATTTTGATGGCTAACTTTGCACAATGAAAGTGCTCTAAGAGTTTTTTAGGGTGCTGAATCCATACATATAGTAAAAAAACTAATTTAAATAACAAAAACGGCACTAAAGAGAACTCTTTTTCAGAGTGATGAATAGCATACATGACATTTATTGTGATTTGCCTAATAGGTATGGCTTCGTCTACTTGAATTTTTCTATTGTGTGGTGGTTTTGAGCCAGAGTAATTGGTATCATTGTGGTTACAGGTCTAGAGGTTGTCTCTGGTGCGCTTGGGAAATTTATTCCTGTCGTAGTTCGATTGGATTCTGCAGCCCTTATCCATTTAAGTGAGATTATTGTGTGCGGGTATGTCTATATTATGTTTCTTCCCATTCCGCCTTCTTTGTTTGATGTTTGTATGATTTTTCGTGGGGAGCGGGTCTCTGAAACTATATTTTGGGGTACAATGTTGGTATTCCAGAATTTATGGAAGAAATATGTCATTTCTTCTTTTTGAAAACTTCAATTCGGTCAGATTGTCTATGTTATATATAGTATCCTTCTCTCATATGGAGATGGGTATGTGTTGGGGTTCTGCCCTTGCATCCATTCTTTATTTTATGCATATTGGAATTGGAT
Organism: Pinus albicaulis; assembly: GCA_034641835.2. Taxonomy (NCBI): domain Eukaryota; kingdom Viridiplantae; phylum Streptophyta; class Pinopsida; order Pinales; family Pinaceae; genus Pinus; species Pinus albicaulis. Next base: position 267,683,750 of record CM076579.1, read on the forward strand.
GATTTAATCATTTTTTAATTAATCGTTTTGATCGAATGGTGTAGATTTAGAGATGCCAGTATATTCTCATCGTTATCACTCAATCAATGAATGAAATTAAAAACCATAACCTCCTTCCATGTCTGAATCAAGTGTTTAAACCCTACTTAAATTAATTTTTTACCAAACTATCATTAAAAAATTATTGTGCGTCTTATTTTTCTCCACTTATGAGGGATTAGAGAAAATGAAATAAAAAAATTTGAGCGAAACTTTGAAATGCATGTCTATTTTCATTATGAAATGTGTGAATGTTGAAGGAATAACGACACATTGATTAGGAAGATGAATTTTCTCCAATGCGCACTTCAAAATGCATGTCTATTTGGATTCTGAAACGTATGGATGTTGAAGGAATAACGACACGTTGATTAGGAAAATGAATTTGCTGTTGACATTCTCCAACGCGCCGAAGGTGATGCTTGAAATTCTGTAACGCTCCCAATTTCTTTCAGACCATAAGGCCACCCCGTTCAGAGCAGCCGAGACATTTGGACGCAGAGAACCAGGACTGTGGCGGCTCGGATCGAAGTAAGAAACCCTTCGCAGGAGATATACAGTGGTTCTTCTTCACAAGGTAGTAGTTATTTGAGTTTACAAGATAATAGTTAATATATTGAATAGGTCATGCTTGATCTCTTATTAAAACTTCTCTTTAAATGAAATGGATTTGTGCGATTCTCCTTTAAATCTTGTTCTTTTTTTGTTTAAATGGCCATGTATTTTGTGTTTTTTCCTTTGATTCTCTGTGGATAGTACTGTTTGTCGATGAAAATTTGGTTCTTTAGTCTCGTTTTGGATGCGGCCATTACACTCTGCTCCTTCTTCGGTACGCATTAGTTGTTTTTTGTTGGAAATATTAAATTCCACTGTTTCCCTGTATAGAGAAAGAATTGTACAGAGAGGGGCAAAGGACATTGCGTGCATAGCATTGTGCATTCAAGAGGAATAAATGAAACAGAGGAGGATTTAAATTTTGGATCCGCCGTAGCCATACCCCGCCGCTGAAGAAATGATGTTTTCTATGGCTTCTTGACCACGCAGCATACAACAGTGATAACAATTTTATCTGCCATAATTCCACCATACCGTGCCATAAATCTACAACCACCACGTTGTTGAAACCCTTTCACCAACCGCAATGTTTTTAAGTCTCATTGAATTGGGCACGCAATTGTTTCTATTTTGTTTTGAAGTTTTTGTATCGCGCATCGGAAGCACAGAGATCCGCAACCCAACAGAGCCACTGTATTCATTTACCGATGTGATGTGTTTCATGCGATGCGATATCGTATATCACATGTGTTGTATGTTGTAAGCCCTCAGCATATACTATGACCCAAAGCCATATCTGCGATGCGATGTTGCGATCTCCGCTGTGGGGTCCATTGCACATCGCACAACGCACATGTATTGTTTACCGCCCGCGCATATATGTTGACCGCATCACCGCTTGCGATGCCATGAAGACATGAGAATATTACATTTATCTTCTTTTGTCTTATCTTTTTCTCAAAAACCATTGAGAGAGATTCTATTATAATAAAAATAGCAAAATTATAGTCCTGTTGCTGTATAGAAACTCTGACTTAATTATAGTCCTCTTGCTGTATAGAATCTTTTACTTAACTCTATGAGTAGTTTATACTGCCATTGTTGATTAAATGACCCTGTTTATAAAAAAAAAAAAAAATTAACTGTGGATTTATGTATCGCTCTCTTGGACAATAGATAAGCAATCATGTTCTATTCTCTGTATATATATAGGTCACTTCTCTATATATATATAGGTCAAATTGATAAATTGGAAAGTACTTACCAAGATCTAGGTTTTGCTCATCCAATTTTTAAGGATAGGGGAACAGAATCTGCATTCATGATTTTTATAATTTTGGTTTCGAGATTTAATTAATATAGAAGGGATATGAAATGATGTAATGAAATTTAATAATATAGGAAAATACGTGGTAAAATGAGAAATGTTCATCCGGATTCATATTTTTTATATTTTGGGTTTCAAGCTCTTTCCAAAACTTAATATATATACGTGACCATTGTAGGGTTTTGATCCATTCAAAACATTTACGTAAGATCATTAAAATACATATTTTATATTTTGTGTAGGATCATTAAAATGCATATTTTAATTTTTGTGTTGGAACCTCTTTTCAAGAAAAAGAATACATATGTCATCATTCTAGGGTTTCAATCCATTTAAAACCTTTATCTAGTATCATAAAAATACATTATGTAGTATCATTAAAATACATTACTAAGTGCTGAGAAGGAACGCGTAGAAAGAAAAGGTCAAAGTTTAATTTTGGCAATTTTTTAGGGAATTTGGTGAAACATTTTTCCCAAATTTCTAAATTGATTTCATAGGTGGAACATTCAAATTATGCTGAAAAAAATTGCCATAGAAACTAAAAACTATGTATAACTGATGTAATTTTGGGTTATTTTTATCAAAATTTTGGTGAAACTGTTTTCCACAAAATTGTTTCCACGCAATTGTAAATTAACCTAATACGTAGAAAAAATTAAACTATGTTGAAAGAAAAACCCAGGTTTATTGGTTTACAATTGGATAAGAGTTCCGACAAAAAACCCACTATGCAAAGTCTTTTGTCCTAAAAACCCACAGCGCAGAAAATTCTTTTGTCCTACCTCTCGAATTGGAGCACCTCACTTCGATTAGAAAATGATTTTGGATGACAATCTAATATGCGCCTTTAACATTATTCAGTAAAATTTAAGATTGTTTGTTGTGATCTCTAAATTCTTTATATATATATTTATGTCGATGCGTTGTGTTTCATGCGATGCAATATCGCATATCGCATCCGCTGTATGTTGTAAGCCCTCTACATATACTATGACCCAAAGCCATATATGCGATGCAATGTTGCGATTTCCACTGTGGGGTCCATCGCACATTGGGCGTGTATTGTTTACCCCCTGCCCATATATGTTGACTGCATCAACGCTTGCGATGCGATGCAGCGACATTGCTCATCGCTCATCGCAAAGCACAATGTCTCACATACCACATGAACCACTTGCAAGCCCGTGATGTGACTTGCGATCGGCGTTGTGTTTCATGCAATGCGATATCGCATATCGCATGCGCTGTATGTTGTAAGCCCTCCACATATACTATGACCCGAAGCCATATCTGCGATGTGATGTTGCGATTTCCACTGTGGGGTCCATCGAACATCGCGCATGTATTGTTTACCACTTGTGCATATATGTTGACTGCATCACTGCTTGCGATGTGATGCAGCGACGTCGCTTATCACTCATCGCAAAGCACAATGTCCCGCATACCACATGAACCACTTGCAAGCCCGCGATGCGACTTGTGATGTTTGCTCCACTCGCAATCGTGCATATGTATTTTGATTGATGTATTGTTTGATTGTCGCGACCAAATGTTTTTCAACCTTGGTTTATGAATTTATATACCGAAAATATATTTTAAATATTTTTTTTTTATTTTAAAAGAACCCTGCACCATATATAATGCCCGAAGTGAAAATTTGACTTCGTTATTTTATGGTTGATGATAGATGGTCATCATTTTAACATTATGCATATTTATGAGCACTCCTTTCTTTTCTTATGTCTCTATGTCTTACAAAGAAACATTTTAAACCTAAGTTGATGAACATAAGGATATACATTTTGATGGGGGATTCCGCTACTGTTTTTTTAATAAAAGTTTCCAGTTTTATAATAATAACAAAACTTTTTTTAATATGTTATATAAAAGATTAAAATTATATATTTCAATAAAAAGAAAAACATTATTGATAATATTTAAGAGATTTACTACAACTTTCTTGATGGCAATTTTGAAGTAATTGATCGAAAAACTGTAGAACATAAGAGGTCATACTGAGGGGCTTGGCATAAATAGGAGAGGATTGCTTGACACAACGAGTAGAGATTTGCATTATCGAGGATTGCGAATTGAATTATACTTGGTAGAGGTTGTATTGTTAGGCTTTTGGTAGTTCAACCTGACCTTTGATTATTAGAAGTTGGTCAAATTATTCAATTACTATTTAAATGTTTGATTATATTCTTAATGTATAGGTATATTTAATGTTTGGAATTTCGTTTAAGTTTTCTAAATTAATAATTTATAAAGTTTGTTCAGTTATAAGGTAGATTTTTTTTTGTTATGATGTTGTATTTAAGTAATAAAATCGGAAGTTTAAACTCTTATGGATTAAGCAAAATAAAAAAATTTAAAAATTTAAAATTTATTTATAGATTTATATAGTTATGGTAATATGTATAATATGTATAATAAATTACAAAATATATTTTATGGCATTTATTATATTTTAAAGTTAGTGTAGCTATATAAATTAAGTGGGTTATAAAATATAGGCATCAATTGTAATACAAATAAAAATGGTTAATTTATAATATGTACCATATTTTTTATAATATATAACTTGAATAGATATACATTTGAATGGTACTAGTGGTTAAGAACATTTGTTTCTTTCTAAGAGGTCACAGGTTCAAAACAATAGGGAATAGAGTGCAATGTATGCCTTTGTAAAATTGACTCATATGCCAATTTTGTATATGTAAAAAATAATTATTTTTTACATATATATATATAACCATATAAATTTAGACTTATTTAAAATAAAAATAAACTCTATTACAAATTATACGATAAATAGTTTTAGAAAACTATAAAAATTATTTTTTATTATCAATTTAACTAAAATAACAAAAATAATTTAACATAAATACTAATTTATAATTTATATGTACTATTTTAAAGGAATATTAGTTGTATTTATGTTGGGTTTATATGATTTTTGTTAATTAAATATTTTAATATTTGGTAAAATGGTAGATATTTTTTGCAAGGTAAATAGTTACTTATCGGTTAACTTGTTTTCAAAATTGTTTTTTTTTTTAAATATATTTTAGTTAACAAAACTGATAATTCATTTTATAAGTTAAAAAATAAGGTTACATTTTCAATGAGGGTGGATTTACAAAATTGAAAAACAAAATTTGTTTTAAAAAAAAATATTTTTATTAACATTTTGGATTAAAAAAGAAACCTTAAATGTATAAGTACGAAATCAAGAATAATGATTTTGAAGATTAAAAAGGAAAATCTACACTAAAATACCATATTAGTGTAGAGTTGAAAAGTATAGATTTAATCTCTATTGAATATTGTAATTTTTTTTAACAATACATAAAAATAGATGGTTGAGATTTATCTTCAAAATAGTTGTTTTTTTTTGTCTTTTTAACTATTGTAGTAATGTTCTTCTAGCGCATTTGATTTTATACATTATGTATATGTGCATTTAACTATATTTGTAGATAGAAAATTGCATATCTATATTGCTTATTCTATTGACCATTAATTGAAAATTGTTTTGTTGATATCATGTCTATTTTCTATTATGTTAGGTGATTTCCTTGTTTTGTCATGGATCTAGCTATTTGGAGTTGTATTCCATTTGAAATTCTTGAAATTTTCTTCCTTTAGCTCTGTTTATCGGTTTTGATAAAGTTTAGCACTGTTTGTCGACAATGGGAGAATGTTTTGCAAAATCCTTCTTTCTTATTGCGTTGCAAGCATATCTGTACAAATGAATTTGGATTTATGGTTCCTTTCCTCAATAATGAAGACAATTATTTTCCTACTAAATACCTTAATCAAAATGGGCACATATCTCGTTTTCATTTGCGATTCATAGATTCAAGATACAAAGTAGAGTGTACTATTGGACCAATGGTAGTTTTATCCTTACCAACAGAATTCTCCCATTCACAAAACTATTTTGTAATGAATCCATCTACAAAGGCCTTAAAAAACATTAGGCGAATACGAATTGGAGACTGGAGATTCTTTTCGTTATTGGAAAATGTGAGCAGCAACAAATATGACTGGGTTGTTCTAAAACATATCTATGATAGAATGCAGTCTAAATTTTATGTTTACAGTAGTCTTGATAGGGTTTGACAAAGGGTTGATCTTCCATTTGGTGGCACTTCACCCCCTCAGAATGGAGTGTTTTATAAAACTAGATTGTTTTGGCTCTATCTCGACATGGAGTATGAAGATTATCCTCGATATGGGTATACAATCTACTGGTTTGATGTAATAAAAAATGAATGGGGATTTTAATTTGTTCCAATCACTGACATATGATGTATGTCATTAGCAATATGCAAGAATCATTTGATATGTCTCATTGATGATGGATCCACTTCTGTATGGTCAATTGAAGAAATAGATAATTTCCAATTTGGTCACCCATGTATTGAACGAAGAATTGACTACTTTGAGGATGATTGTGGCTTTAAATGAAAGTTGTTGGAAGAAATTTATACATATATAAATATAAAATGTCCTGGTTATCTTCCATTTCGAACAGTCCAAAGTGTGGTTCTTATGTGAAAATGTGGTGAAGTTCCTTTCCTACTATATGACATGATGACTGGCCACTGCTTCCCAACATATATTGATAATTCAGCTAATCAACAAATGCATGGATTTTGGTCTCCAACATTGCAGGATTGCAATGATTTGATCGAGTCTGGAAATGTTTTTGCAATTTCTCCCCTTATGGATTCTATTGATGAGATTCCGCCATTAGATATGGACATGGAGTCTTAGGCTATTAGTCATTTTGTATTCTCTCTGTGGTCGTGAAAAATATTTCCTTTTTTTTTTTACTTTACATACTTTTGGGTATGTATGCTAAGACTTTAAAATTACCAATCTATGGATAATTATATGGATATAATTATAATTATTATGACTTATTTTATACATGGTGTTTCCATTAGTTTTTCCTCATTGATTTTCAAACAATGTTATATCTTTAGGTTATTTTTATTATTTAAATTTATATTTTGATGGGGTATAGTTCCAAATATTTAGATATATTTAAAATTCATATAATTCTTTTAGTATTTTGTTCCACTTCATTTTATGTTTTCATAACTTTGTATGGTTGCAAAACTACCATATACGATTTTAATATTTTTATGTGGTTGGGAAAAAAATGTGTTCGTTTTTCATTCTTTTGTGTTTATGTATATTGAATATATTATATGTTGCATGTTTATTGTTGTATGATAAATATGTTATTATTCATTGTAGACATGTCATCTGAAGGTACAAGCAAGTGTACAAGAAAAAGGAATCAGTCACCAGCATCGTGTGACAAGTCTAATGAAAGTCGTCGTTTACGGTATCAAGAAAATAAGGACAGAGTAAATGAGCATAGGAGAGCTAAATATCATAGAAGAACGAGTGAAACAACTCTTCAAAATGAATATATCATTCCTCGTAGGTATCGTACTATGGATGATATCATGGAAAGAACATTTCCCCTTCATAGTTCATTACCAAAATATGCTCCTCGTCAGCATAATTTTTTTTCAGTGATCTCCTAAAAATTTTCGTAATATTGGGGAAACATCTCGCAATAGGGAAGAACATCATATTGATAACATGGATGCAAATTCTCACCCTAACCCTTCTGTTTCCGCAATTTCATCTTGTGAGAAAGGCCAAAGGTTGCAAAATATCCATGGTGGAGGCAATGATGACATTGTATGTGATGACTTGGATGATAGTTTGATTGGCCATTTGTTTGATAATTTGGATCTAGCTTGTCAAAACATCGTATCTTCAAATCTCCCTTCTAAAAATAAATTTTTCCCACGAAAAAAATCATTTATCCCTGATAGAATTTCACGTGGAACAATGGAGGTAACCCAATGATATATTTACATTTGTTGCAATAGTGATACACCTCATTTTAATAGAGGTCTAGAAATTATCTCCCCAAGTCTTCCATCTAATAATCTGAGAATTGAATATGAAGCATGTCATAACCTTCCACTACATTCTCCTCGACAATCAAATCGACAAACTAATGTTAATGTTATTAGTATTTGATTTGATTTTTCATTTTTTGGATTTTTGATGCATTGGACATTAAACTCCATAATTTATTTTCTTCAAAAAGGAAACAACTCATTTCAATAGAGGCATACTAATTAACTTCGTAGATGTTCCTTCTACTGATGTTATAAGTGAAGAGGAGCCATCTCATAGTGTTCACCCACATCGCCAAAAAAATTTAAATGTTGAATGCATTTGATATTTTCCTCCGTTTTTCATTTATTTTTAGTTGTACAATTTTAAATCTTTATTTTTGAACATTTATTTTTATAGTGAATTTTATTCTGTTTTAACAGGAAACAACTAATTTGAATAGAGGCGTCGAAACTAACTCTCCAAATGTTCTATCTACTGATGTTAGAAATGAAGAGCAACCATCTCGTACACTTCATCCACATCGCCAAACAAATGTAAATATTGAATGAATTCAATTTTTTTTTCATTTCTTCAATTCTAATTATTTGGACATTCATTTTTTGAAAAATTTATGCTAAATAAACCTTTTCATCCTCTCAGGTTCCAGAAATGCAGACCATAAATTTGGAAAGACCATGTCATAGATCTGTTCCACATGCTTCAAATTTTTGAAGGGAATCTCATGGTCCTAAAAATAAAGTAAATTTTAGAATAAATTATACTCTTCCACATCATCCTCCACATCGTCCAACCAATACAAATCATATTTATTTTGATGAAAAAATGATTGCAGTGCATAAAATATTTCGAGAAAAGATAGATAGCTTGTCAGTTGTCCAAATGCGCCACATCTGCCAAGAATCATATCCTGGAATCCATGTTTTGAGAGATTCTGAAGGACCTGTTTACAGACGATGTAAGACTAAAAGAGGTTCGCATCATTTTTTTGGCTATAATAACATGGATCCTAGTGAAAAACCTCATATTTTAAGAGTTCTTACTCAAGTTGAAGAAATGTTAATAGCATGTGTAAATCCTATTTTGCAAGTGACACATGCTCGAGGTGGGAAATATAAGTATAGCAGACACACAATTAGCTTTCCCCAAGATATTTCTACAATTGCACAAAGTCTTCCCTGACATGTTGAAGATCTTGAATTTCTAATTGGGAGGAGACATGTTGCTCAGTATAAATATTATGAATGTTATATAAAAAGATCTCGAGTTATGGTTGCATTTTGTTTCAAAATTGAAGGTGATCAATATTATCAAGATGTTGTAATTGACTATGATTCAGTGAATGCTCTGCCCGAAAGATCAACAAATGTCTCCTCCAGGCTTAAATTTGTTGATTGTGACATTGAAAAATCTGAGATCAATGCAACTAATAATGAAGGGTTTCCTCTTAAGCATTTTCCCTCTCATCCTTCTTCTTTTTTTGCTCGCCTACCCAATGAACGGAGAGAAGTGGAAGAAATTATAACATTTCTTGATAGTGTTGATTCTTCACATGTTCATGAAATGGATTGTCCCAGTATTGGAACATCTCCGGTGAATTAATATAATATTGAGGGGCTATTAGATATGGCATTCCCCATATTGTTCCCCATTGGTGATGCTGATTGGTTGCAACCACGCATTTGTACTATTGAACTTCATGAGTATGCATTGCATCTTCTTAGATATTATGATCAGAGGTTTGGAAGCCATCCTGGCTTCCGATATTACCTATTGAACATGATAATGAGGCATCGTAGCCAAGAAACTGCTTCAGTTTTTGTGAAGAAAAATTTATATCATAACTCACCGACAACAATTGATAACTTGCGTCAGCAACTTTCTGATTTACCAGATAATAAGTTGGCTGAGCATCTTATGCAGTTTGGGTCTTATCTAAGAGGTACAAGGGCGTACTGGACTAAATTTCAGGCTGAATTGACTGACATGATTACTCAGTTGGGATGCCCATCTTTGTTTTTTACTTTGAGTGCAGCTGACACAAAGTGGCCAAAGCTGTATAGCCTCATCCTTGTACCCTCAAATTCTCATTCCTTAAATGAGCATCGTATGAAAATTGAAAATGTTATCCAGTACCCTCATATTTTTGCCACATTTATGCACCATAGATTCAATATATTTCGAGAGGAAGTTATCTAAAAATATCTTAAAGCTAAAGACTTCTGGTACAGGTATGTTTTCTTGAATTTATTTTCTATTCATTGTGAATTTCTTATTAATTTTCTATCTATATTTTTTGTAGTAACTGTTAGTTCCAAAATCCACCTTAGGCTGAAATGAGGCAGAAGAAGGACAACAGCAAACCACGCTCAGCCTCGTAGCTAGCCCTACGAGGACAGGAGAGGGCTCTCTCCGGGTCAATCTCAATGAAAATATTCAAAGGGACTTGAAATGACTAAAGAAAAATTGATCTCAGGCTAGATAAAAAAATAGGAGGGTTTGACTTAGATTTTTAGGGGTTTTTTGTTGAAAAAAGGGAAACAAATTGTTGGGCTTGGGGATGAGGCCAAATCTTGGAGAGTTCAAGTTGGCGCGAGGTAGGCAGTTTGATGTCTGAGATCAAATGAATGGATTGGAAAGACTTCTGAGGAGCTGAAGAGGGAAAGAGAGTGCAAGGATCCTCTTCAAACTGATGAAAAACATGTAAAACTAAACAAAAGTCTAAGGCAGAGCACCAACAAATCAATGAATTCTACCTCAAATACTCATTTGTTTAATTCAGAAGCATAGAGAAGGGAAATGGCATATATATAACATTAATGAAACTTACAATAACATGAGAAGAACATCATCAAAACTCAGAAGCCACAAGGATCCCAACAAGTGCTGCAAAACTCTCGTCTTTCCTTTGCCAAAAACTGAAAGATGGATATACAATGGAGTGCCAAACTTTTCCCAAGAGCAACCCTGAAAATGTCTAAGAAAATACAATATATAGACCATCCTAACCCCATCCCATGCCTATAGGGGTCAGGCTCATCCTTCTAGGAGATGTTTCAACCAATTCTAAACATGGAGCTAAAATCTAGGCAGCCAAACAACTTGCCTCTATATGCTAGGAAACTGATCCATTCACTCAATTTTCACTTTTTAGTGAATGAATCCTCTAGAACAAGTAAAAACATGCCAAATTTACATCATAATAATCAAATTACATCATGGTAGGTCAATCATCACATGAAAAAGTAAAACTAATCAAAACTGGGCGAATTTCTGAGATGAAGAGTGAAAATGAGGCAAAATTTCTCTATGCGCCGCGCTCAATTCCCTATGCGTCGCGCCACTTTGGAGGTGATTTTGGGGCACTTCTTGAAGTCCAAATTGAGCTCATGATATCTCATTGGAAATCACTGGATGTATGATATCCAACCCAAGTGGAATTTTTCAATTTGGATGTCATTTTCCCCTCCAAAACTGCAATCTCCCAAGACTGGTTCCTGCTGGTGCAAAAAGTGGCAGAAAGGCCATTTTTGGAGTGTCTTTTTCCCTTTAGACAGCCCAGAATTTGATGAAATGCTTCGGCCATTCCTGAAAATACATAATATATCATGAAAAACCAAAAAATGCAAATTTTTCCTCCAGAAGATGTCCCAATCATAACCGCGCGTCAGGAGGCGCGACGCGTCGGGCGGAAAAACCTCTTTTGCAACCAAAATTTTCAAAATGACAAAATCTTCTCCAAATTTGCTAAAATTTGGAGTGAAGGTCTCCCATCATGTCTCATTCTCAACCAAGGAAGCTTTGGCGAAGATTCAGAGTGGATCCGGCCTCTTTCGATGCTTCAGTGCCTTTCTTAACCTTGCCTTCAGGATCTTCATTTTTGCTCTGCAAACGTGTGTATGGGCCCAATAGTGAGTCTTCATGTGTCTGAGCATGTATTTGTCCCTATTGGCTTTCGCCAAGAGCTTCTCTAGATGAATTTTGACATGCGTAAGGCAAGTCTCTCTCTCAAATGGTGTCATGTCACCTGGTCTCTTCCGGGCCAATGCACGGTCTTCACAGATTTGTCGCAACTCTATAAGTGTGTGCTGATCCTCCAGTTGTTTATTCCGCTGCTCCAAATAATGTATAACCCACTGAGCTCTCTACAACTTCACGGTCAAAGTGTCAATCTTAGCCTTTTGTTCCTGGATGATCTCTTTCAGTTTCGAGCGAGCTAGGAGAGCTCGCATCAACATCGATAAAAAAAAAATCAGTATCTTGGCCTCCCGAGGGGCCCTCATTGTGCATAGGCCTCTTACCTCTGTCCTGAACCTGTACTTGTGCTGATGTCGAAGGCGAGAACCCTTCCACACCATCTGGAGATAATACTCGCACTGCTGATGAAGATAACGAGACCCCTTCCACCCCTGGTGGAGATAGTACTCGTTGTGCCGCTGCAAATAAGGCTTTGTGGCCTCTCTGATATGTCACATACACTGGAGCACTGATAGGCTCAGTCTCAGGAACCTCAAACTGATGCGAAGGCTCTGCCTCATCATGAACAATCTCGGGAGGAGGCTGGGGCGCTGCAAAGAAATCACGAGAAATGAACTCATCCCACGAGATGCCCTGTAATCCAAGTTGATGCACTACAATGATTTTGATGAGCACATAATGATAGATACTATTATGCTGCTACTCCGGGGTCTTCTTCTACACAAGGACCGTCATCCGCTCTATGTTACGTTACATGAAATATGGAATGCTCATCATCCGGACTCTCGTGAAATGCATCAAAAGCCGGATGTGATACACATACAAGCATGAAAAGTGACCTTCACAGCTGAAGTATCTAATGATCAATTTCATCAATGGTGCATACTCTTCCTTCAGGAACCAAAATGGAAAAACCCTGCTCAACTGCCTCAAATATCCAGCTCTAATGTAAGGCTCATAATATGCTCTATCCAGCTGTTGTCGCTTATTCCACTCCTCACCAATGTTCGGTATCCCAGTCACCTCAGAAATAGTCTCTAGTGTCAAAATTAAGTTCACTCCAACAAGATTTACATGACCATTATGCAAATGTAGGACAAATAGGCGAGCTAACTCATGATGATGCTGAGTTCGAGCAATCATCTCACAATACTAGAAGCATGACTAACGCTGAAAACAATCCATTGCAAGCGGGCAGGCCTGCAATTGGGTCAAAGAAGTGGGCTCCTCCCTGACATTCCTGCCACTTTTATGAGATCTCCTCGGCACATTAAGCTCGGTAGATGAATCACTATCTTGCTCATATCCCTGCTCATATGGCAAATCTGTCTCTGACATGGTGCTGAAATGTGTTTGTCAACTATATGCTTGGTTGGTTAGAAAATGAGCAATTAGTGTAATGCCAAATGTGTCACATATATATCAAGGTGCTATAAGAAATATCACAGTGGGAAAACGACTGTCAAATGAGTTTCAAGTGTGAATACAGCCACTATTTGAGGGACTTAGGAATCTGGGGATTTATAAGAAATGGGAATAGTTTAGGAACAAAAGTCAATGAATGGGAATATATAAATGAAATCAAAGACACAAAGCAGCCCTTGACTGTTATGGAAATTAGGTTTATCAATGGAGGGAAGTGAATGATAGGTTTTTGGAATTCATTGACATGGGAACAAAAGGAAATGAAGGATATGAGACAGTGGTATAACAATGGGACTGTGCTATAATGTGACAACACTAGCAGTGATAACAATGATAACAAATGACAAGAGTAGACATATCAATGAAATGAGAGTTTAAGCACCAAAATTTCAATTTTTTAACCACTTCCTTTCAAACCCTTGGGAGAAAATTGTGAAGTGGATATAGGGTTAAGTCTTTCACCATTAAACACTTGAAATTCTTCTTTTCAACACGCAGCAAACACACCCTAAAATCAACAAACATACTCTGTCAACTTACTTGGAGGCAAATGAGCCGATTTGAAATGAGTTTTGGTGAAGGAGGATAAGTTTTCGGCCTTGGGGCTCTGTACGCCGCGCGCAAGACCAATGCACCGTGGCCTTTGGGTGCGCCGCGCCTGTGGCAATTTCCACTGTCAATTTCAGCTCTATGCGTCGTGTCAATCTTATGCGTCGTGCCCTATCCCAATGCACCGCGCAACCTTCAACTCACACAGTCGGCCTCTCTCAATCATTGTTTGGTCTCCAACTTTGAAATTCGCCTTTCCAATGAGATTTTCTGAATGAAACTTGTTGAAAATGAATAAATACCCTTGAGAAATATCTTGAAAAGAAATGGCTTTGATTTTTACTTCTTCAAAACCCATTTTGTAATGTTCTTTTTATTTTGGCACTTTGTCATTTAATGAAACTCTGTCTTTTGTCTTTTCACTGATTTTCTGAGTTTGGACTGATGAAATTAATTGATTTTTGCAGGGATGTTGACATTGAACTTTGGCAAAGGAAAACCAGAGTCTGCTTTGAAGTCTTCATGGAAGAAAAATATATGATTATTACAAAAAACAAATTCAACAATTTCTTATTCAAAACAGAGTTTTCAACAAGAAATGTCCTCAAACATTATTGATAATAAAAATTTTAAACTGAGAAATTATTGGAAATCATCCTCATGGCCTGCGGGCATTATATGAAATTTTAGAAGACCGAACCCTAGACTCAGAAACTCAAATGACTCTTTTTGACCAAAATAGAATTTATGACTGCAAATGACTTAAAATGAACTTTGATGATTTTGGAGAAATTTTGACTAACCCAGCAGGTACAAGCATGAGGCAAACAAGAAAACCAAACCCTTCCGTCAGTCAATCGCATGCCCCTAATGGAATGCAGATGAATGAGCGGAATGAGACACCTAAACAATGAAATTCAATAAGAGGAATGATCTCTGACGGAGGGCTGTAAAGACCGACTCTAACATTGGCTCCAGTGGGGATAGTAGCTCCTTGGAGGTGCCAAGAACGACAGATCTTTGGGAGAGCAGACTAGTGCCTTATTCATTGGGCTATGGAGTCCATTTATTTGACAAAAAAACTCAAGACTGATAACTCAATTTATTGACTGAAACTGTAACTTAAACTAACTCAACTTTTAAAACAAAAATGACTGAAACAAACTGACTAAAAAAACTCAAATGAAAACTGAAATCCTTCTTCAGAATTATAGCCTTCACTTCAGGCCCCAGATTGAAGAAGAGACCACAGTGCACACTTACAACGAAATTTGAAACACATGATATGTACAATGACAATGATCAGCAGAAAACAACTTAAAAATGGTAGCGCTTGAGCAGCCGACCATTGATCGGCCCTCCTGGACAGTCTTCACCATTCATCTCCTTCAACAGAAAGGCGTTCTGACCTCGATATGCTGCAGTCTTGAATGGACCTTTCTAGAGATTGTCAAACTTACAGTGTTTTCCTTTGTCCTCATTCCTAGCATCCCACTTCAGTACTACCTCTTCCAACTGGAATTTATCTACCTTCTCTTTCCTGTCATAGATCTTTTTGATTCTTTCCTGCAACTTGAATGTATTCTGGAAGACCTCTTCTCTCGTTTGCTGCAAATCAATCATCTGATTTATCCTTCTCTGCATATGGCTTTCTTCACTACCAGCCTCCTGAAGAAGCTTGACCACCGGAACAACAAGTGAAGTAGGAAAGACTGTATCTACTCCATAAACCAACTCGAAAGGAGACATACCAATTGACTTCTTTTGACTTACCCGATCAACCCATAGCGCATTCACGAGCTTCTTATGCCAACTCTTCTTATTGATGTCCAACAAATTTTTAATGATATTGACTAGAGATTTATTGGAAGATTCTGCCAAACCATTACCTTGCGGATGGTAGGCGGTTGAATGCCCCAAAATGAGTTTATACTTTGCACAAAACTCAATCATCTTTCTTGATTTAAAAGCCCCTGCATTATCTATGATCAATTTACTCGGGCAACCAAAACGGGACAAAATGTTGTTCTCAAGGAAAGAAATAATTACCGAATTGGTGGCTTGTCTTGTAGGAACTACTTCGATCCATTTTGTAAAGTAATCGGTGGCTGTTAGAATCCATCTATGCTATCCTGAGGAAGGAGGATGGCTTTCCCCGATGAAATCCAAACCCCACTGCTGGAAAGGGGCGCTTACCTCAATAAGCTTGAGTGGAAATGGCTGTAATTTCTATCTTCCTTCGAAAATATGACACTCATGGCAGCCTTTGACTGTCTTATAAACATCAACAAACAATGTCGGCCAATAGTACCCAGCTCTCAAAATCTTATTGGCAGTTGTCTTCCAAAAATGATGACCGCCACAGTCACCTTTATGGAAATCTTCCATTACCTTCTTCGCTTCTTCCTCCACCAAAAAATTCAATAACACACCACCTGGATCCTTCCAATAAAGTGCAGAATTCAAAATACAAAATTTTGCAGCCTTCAGTTTCAAGGTCCTACCTTTGTTTCTCGTCATGACGGGCGGTGATGACAAATTTTGAAGAACATAGATGATATCTGAATACCATGGGGAATCAACAAACATTTCCGATACCTGAAGTGGCGAATTCTCCTCATCTTCATCAGACATAGCAGCAATCAGATTTATGTTTAATGCGTGCAAATTGGATTCAGCCATAAGCTTCGCCAACCCCTGTCCCTTGATAAGCTTGGTGGGCCTTATTTCCACATCATGTTCCAGCAAAGTTGCGATCCACTTACCACGTCTTCCTTCCAGATCAGTCTGTACTAAAAAATATTTCACGGCAGCATTAGGAACATAAGCTATAATATGGGAATGCAAAATTTATACCCAGAAATCCTTCAATGCCTTTACGAGTGCCAGTGCTTGTTTCTCAATGATGTTGTATTTCAGGGCTGCGTCTCTAATATTTTGACTGAAAAATGCTATGGGCTTCTCATGTCCATCTCTTTTCTGCATTAACACAACTACCATGGTGTGTTCTGAATCAAAGGAAAAAAAAATAAAATCTTGGGTGTAATCCGGGCTGATTAGCACCAGAGCTGAAGATAGTGCCAACTTCACCAAATTAAAGGACTTTACCGCATCTTCCGTCCACTTCACTTGGTTGTCCTTTTTCAACATATTTTTTATTTCTCTCAAATGCTCAGCAAGGTTTGGGACAAAACGACACAAAATGTTCATCTTACCATTAAAAGACTGAATCTCTTTCTTATTCCTGGGAGGGTCAATTTGCTGGATTGCTTCAACACGTGCTGGATCAATACGAATGCCATCTTTGGAAATAATGTGACCAAGTAATTTACCTTCATCCATGGCGAACAAGCTCTTTTTAGGATTAAGCGAGACACCATATTTCCTGCACTTCTAAAAAACAACTTTCAAGTGATACATATGCTCTTCATCTGAATTTGAGAAGACAGTCAAATCATCAAGGTATATAACAAGGAAAACATCTTTTTCATTCGCAAAAGCCATGTCCATGGCCCGCTGGAAAGTTGCACCAGCATTCTTCAAACCGAATGGCATCTTGGCATAGTGAAATTTCCCCCATGGAGTGGTGAAGGCTGTTTTGTCACGGTCATCCTCATGAACCAAGATTTGGTTATATCCAGAATACCCGTCGAGTAGTGACATCCGAGATGCACCCACTACTCGCTGCAATATATGATCTATCTTAGGCAATGGATAATTATCCTTCAATGACACCTTGTTCAAATTTCTGAAATCAATACACAATCTAATGTCACCCGTCTTTTTCCGCACTGGCACTAAATTGGAAATCCAATCAGAAAATTTGACAGGAACAATGATTCCTACTTTGTACAACCTGTTTACCTCCTTCTCAATTGATGGCAGCAATTTGGGATTGATTCTTCTTAGCTTTTGTCTGAAAGGCTTCTGATTGGGTTTAATGGGGATAGTATGCTGAATGATATTACTGTGATACGTCTTTAAATCTGATTAATCCCAAGAGAAAGCATCAAAAAATGAAGACAACAAACTCACATATTTAGCTCTTACCTCCGGTGACAATGACTTGGATAACTTTACCATTTTGGGGTTTTCAGCTGTCCCAATATTTACATCCTCTACTCCTTTTTCAGTCGGTCGTAAAGTTGGCTTCTTGGCCACATCATCCTGATCGAAGAGTTCTTCTAAAGGTATCAAACCTTTAGGAATAATGTTATCTTTCAGCTGGAACACCTCCATTTGATTTACTTGAACATCATCACCATTGTCAAATTCTAGATCGATTGAGGTATCTTTGAACTTACCTTTACTTTGCAGAAAATCATTAATCTCATCATCATCTTGGAAAACTTGCCAACATCTTTGATTATCTGGTACGGTAGGACGATGCTTCACATGGATCTCGAATTTATTACGTGAATTCATTGGGATCTTCAAGTTATTTGCTGCCTTGGCAAGCGCATCTGCAATTCCATTTTGAATGCGAGGAATACAAGTCAAGGTATAATCTGAAAACTGCTTCAAAATATCAAGGATAGCATTCCGGTAAGCCCGCATTCGTGGATGTTTCATTTGATATTATCCCTTTACCTGCTTAATCACCAATTCAGATTCTCCATAGATCGCAATTCTCTTAGCATTCATCTTTCTAAGAATCTTTAGGCTAGCAATCAGAGCTTCATACTCAGCCTCATTGTTTGAGCAATCAAATGCCAACTTGTAAGAACATGCCCGTACATTGCTAGGTACCTTGTTAGGAGCGGAAAAAGGACTCTGTACCCAAATACCAATCCCAGCACCATCATTTCCCACTGCACCATCGAAATCCATTTTCCATAGACCTTCTTCATCATCCTCTAAGTGCTGAAATTGCGCTAGCTCTATTTTTTCTACTTGTTGTCCACTATCTTTAGCTGATTGATCAACTGTGGTTTCCGGTAGCTGCCTTTCTTTCTGTAAAATTTCTCTGAAATTCTCGGTAATCTCTGGGATATCTTCTGCTTGAACTAACTGACTATCTACATCATTAAAACTATTGGCAAACAAAACAAAAGACTCTAGATCTGTATGTACATAATTAAGCGGATGATTAACCGGTTTCTCCTTAGTGGTAATCATATACTTCATTTTTTGTTCCCGATACAACTTTCTCATTTGGCCAAACACGGGAATTGTCACATAGGAGAAATCTAACTGTAATGTCCCTTTCAATTTTGCTCCCTAAGATCTGGAAATCAACATACCAAATCTCGGAGGAATGTCTGCTACAACAACGTCCATCAAAACATTCTTTATAGGAATCTGATCCAAACTTACAACCAAGTCCTTAATGAGCCCAATACATCTCACTCTGCTAGAATCAAATGAATAAAGATCATGGTACTTCCTGGTAATGTCTAAACCCAAATTCTCCATGATTTCTTTTGGCATAAGATTATGGGAAGCACCGGAATCGAACATGGCACTATGCAACACAAACTCATGCAATCGAAGACTGATATAAAAGGGAGGGACTTCACTGTCCGGAGACTCACCATCTAAATCTGGTCCAAATATCAGTTTCGGTTGATCATCTTCAATATTCACCATATCAAAATGGGATCGAAATTCAAAATTCTAGAAAAATGACCTTTATAAGTGCTTTTCCTCATTAATTCGGTCAAGGGGATGGATACCTTCAATTTTGAAATTTCATTCTCCAAACTAAAGGTTGTAGTCTTTTCGATCTCTTTGGCTGGAACCTCTTTCTTTTCAACCTTCTCTCTCGATGTAATCGACTAATTTGATTTTTCTGCTGACGACGACTTAGTGGCAGTGGGATCAACTACCTCTTTTTCTTTCTTTTGTGCAACAGGTGAATCATTTTTAGTCGTTGAAAATTCCTTCCTCTTCTGAATTGGATTGAGTGGTACATCTCTGTTTCTGAGAGAATATTGCTTCTACTGAGCTGACAATGCATTCATGTAACCTCTCTGATACTCATCTGAATCCTCCTCAAGGGCTGCATCATTAGCTAGGATAAAATCCTTATCTCTTTGTAGTGTTGAACTTTCTGCATACTCATCATCTTCGGTGATATAAATGGGCAAATCATCAGGAGTAAAGAAATTATTTTCCTCCCCCACTACATCATCTTCATCATCTGAATCTTGACCAATGAAATTCTGCTGAAGAGGTGTCTTTACTTGCTGCTGGACTGCTGATTCTTGTGCTCATTGTTCTCGTTGCTTAATCCTGAATTGGGGCTGTTTCTGACCACGAAAGTTAGGATTCTAAACGTGTGGTTCAGGCTTATCAAGAGTGATCCTTTCGAACATCTTTCCCATTTCGCGAAGTATCTGATCTGTAGATGTAGAAGCTTCTTCCTTTATCACAACTTTCTTCTCGGCTTTCAGTCTAGCTCTCTTATCATTCAAGTTTGCCTCAACACTCACGAAAATCTTCTGCATGTCCTATAAAGTAGGCGGATCTCTATCTCGTAATGAATAGGCCATCTCTCGATCAAAACCATATGGGAATTTTAACAAAGCTGACTTCTTAGAAGGCCTCAAGTCATCAGGAATTGCATTATATACTGCATTAAATTTGATAATATAGTCTTGGATGGACTCACTAGGATTGCGCTTGATCTTAGTATACTCAGAAGTGATTTGCAGCGGATCTTTCTTCATCTCCCACCGATCTAGAAACTGACTCTGAAGCTCTTCCAATGTATTAATACTTTTGGGTTGTAAAGCTCTGAACCATTTACGTACCTCACCTCCAAAATTTTGGAAAAACAGTCTCATGGAGACATTCTCTTCATCAATTTCATGCAGGTCCAAAAAGTCTGTCATTCTGTCAATATGCTGCTGAGCGGGCACACTTTGAGGAGTACCATCAAACAAAGGAATTTTACTCTAATAATCAGCGGGCATAGGATCCAAATTTGCTGGAAAAGAAAGAGGTGCGAATCTCGCAGCCATGGCTCTCGGTGGATTTATGATCTGTCTTGGAGAAACGGGTGGAGTGGGAGCAGTAGGTGTGCGAGGTGTATGTGGTGGAGATGGAGGAGGAACTACTGTTGATTACTGATCACATATCAATGGTTGCATTGGAATGGTAGGAATAAAAGAAGGCTCAGCGTGAACTTGTGAATCAGATGTAACTAATGATGGACCAAGAGTTTTAGAAGCAGATTCAATAAACTCAGGAATATTCATTGCCACAATAGGGTTCTGAAGGTTCAGAATGTAATTATCAATGGATCTATTAGCTTGTTCAACCTCAAGATACTTAATGAATTCAGGATTTATGATAGTAGAACTAGTAGCACTTTCAGATTTGGTTTCAAACAAGGATAACTCGAACTGATCATCAAACTCAATATCTTCGATGTATTCAAATACATTAGGGTATGAATGAGATTTAAACAGAGGAAACACAGGAGCTTCTCGATGGACAATTCTTGGAATTAGATTGGGATTCTCATACACTGGAGGCGGATTTGGATCAGGATTCGATCTAGTATGTCTTCTGGAAGCCAGTGTGTTGATCTATTCAAAAATCAAAGGACAAAATGATCTATTCAGCCTGTCAAATTCTAGACTCAATCATCCAAAAGTCCAGAACGATAAAATATACTGGGGTAACTCACAAGGAAAATGTCACGTTCACAAGCTAAACCGGAGATCAACTGAAGTAATGTTTATCTACTTCCTCTAATGCAAGGCAAAAGCATTTCGAAAGCTACCTGGCGTGACTTCAGACTCCGTTTGTAACTTATAAAGTAAATAACATCAACAAGAAAATCATTTTCTCCCTAGTATGGTCGCCACTATGTTAGTTCCCAAATCCACCTTAGGCTGAAATGAGGCAGAAGAAGGACAACACCAAACCACGCTCAGCCTCGTAGCTAGCCCTACGAGGACAAGAGAGGGCTCTCTCCAGGTAAATCTCAATGAAAATATTCAAAGGGACTTGAGATGACTAAAGAAAAACTGATATTAGGCTAGATAAACAAATAGGAGGGTTTTATTTTGATTTTTAGGGGTTTTTTTGTTGAAAAAAGGGAAAAACAATTTTGGGCTTGGGGATGAGGCCAAATCTTGCAGAGTTCAAGTTGGGGCAAGGTAGACAGTGGCTTTGATGTCTGAGATCAAATGAATGGATTGGAAAGACTGTTGAGGAGCTGAAGAGGGAAAGAGAGTGCAAGGATCCTCTTCAAACTGACGAAAAACATGTAAAACTAAACAAAAGTCTAAGGCAGAGCACCAACAAATCAATGAATTCTACCTCAAATACTCATTTGTTTAATTCAGAAGCATAGAGAAGGGAAATGGAATACATATAACATTAATGAAACTTAAAATAACATGATAAGAACATCATCAAAACTCAGAATCCACAAGGATCCCAACAAGTACTGCAAAACTCTGGTCTTTCCTTTGCCAAAAACTGAAAAATGGATATACAATGGAGTGCCAAACTTTTCCCAAGAGCCAACCCTGAAAATGTCTAAGAAAATACAATATATAAACCATCCTAACCCCATCCCATGCCTCTAGGGATCGAGCTCATCCTTCTAGGAGTTGTTTCAACCAATTCTAAACATGGAGCTAAAATCTAGGCAGGCAAACAACTTGCCTCTATATGCTAGGAAACTGATCCATTCACTCAATTTTCACTTTTTAGTGAATGAATCCTCTAGAAAAAGTAAAAACATGCCAAATTTACATCATAATCATCAAATTACATCATGGTAGGTCAATCATCACATGAAAAAGTAAAAATAGTCAAAACTGGGTGAATTTTTGAGCTCAAGAGTGAAAATGAGGCAAAATTTCTCTATGCGCCGCGCTCAATTCCCTATCTGTCGTGCCACTTTGGAGGTGATTTTGGGGCACTTCCCGAAGTCCAAATTGAGCTCATGATAGCTTGTTGGAAATCCCTGGATTTATGCTATCCAACCCAAGTGGAATTTTTCAATTTGGATGTCATTTTCCACTCAAAAACTGCAATCACCCAAGACTGGTTCCTGCTGGTGCAAAAAGTGGCAGAAAGGCCATTTTTGGAGTGTCTTTGGCCCTTTATACAGCCCATAATTTGATGAAATTCTTCGGCCATTCTTGAACATACACAATATATCATGAAAAACCCAAAATTGCAAATTTTTCCTCCAGAAGATGTCCCAATCATAAGCGCGCGTCAGGAGGCGCGACGCGTGAGGAGGAAAAACCTGTTTTGCAACCAAAATTTTCAAAATGACAAAATATTCTCCAAGTTTGCTGAAATTTTGAGTGAAGGTCTCCCATCATGTCTCATGCTCAGCCAAGGAAGCTTCGGCCAAGATTCGGACTGGATTCGGCCTCTTTCGACGCTTCAGTGCCTTTCTCAACCTTGCCTTCAGGATCTTCATTTTTTCTCCGCAAACATGTGTATGGGCCCAATAGTGAGTCTTCATGTGTCTGAGCATGTATTTTTCCCTATTGGCTTTCGCCAAGAGCTTCTCCAGATGAATTTTGACATGCGTAAGGCAAGTCTCTCGCTCAAATGGTGTCATGTCACCTGGTCTCTTCCGGGACAATGCACGGTCTTCACGGATTTGTCGCAACTCTATAAGTGTGTGCTGATCCTCCAGTTGTTTATTCAGCTGCTCCAAATAATGTATAACCCACTGATCTCTCTGCAACTTCACGGTCAAAGTTTCAATCTCAGCCTTTTCTTCCTGGATGATCTCTTTCAGTTTCGAGCTAGGAGAGCTCGTATCAACATTGATCAAAACAAAATCAGTATCTTTGCCTCCCGAGGGGCCCTCATCGTACATAGGCCTCTTGCCTCTGTCCTGAACCTGTACATGTGCTGATGTTGAAGGCGAGACCCCTTCCACACCATGTGGAGATAGTACTCGTGCTGCTGATGAAGATAACGAGACCCCTTCCACCCCTGGTGGAGATAGTACTCGTCGTGCCGCTGCAAATAAGGCTCTGTGGCCTCTCTGATATGTCACATACACTGGGGCACTGATAGGCTCAGTCTCAGGAACCTCAAACTAATGTGAAGGCTCTACCTCATCATGAACAATCTCGGGAGGAGGTTGGGGCGCTGCAAAGAAATCACGAGAAATTAACTCATCCCACGAGATGCCCTGTAATCCAAGCTGATGCACTACAATGATTTTGATGAGAACATAATGATAGATATTGTTATGATGCTGCTCCGGGGTCTTCTTCTGCACAAGGACCATCATCCGCTCTATGTTACGGTACATGAAATATGGAATGCTCATCATCCGCATTCTCGTGAAATGCATCAGAAGCCGGATGTTATACGCATACAAGCATGAAAAGTGACCTTCACAACTGAATTATCTAATGATCAGTTTCATCAATGGTTCATACTCTTCCTTCAGGAACCGGAATGGAAAAACCCTGCTCAACTACCTCAAATATCCAGGTCTGATGTAAGGCTCATAATATGCTCTATCCAGCTGTTGTCGCTTATTCCACTCCTCACCAATGTTCGGTATCCCAGTCGCCTCAGAAATAGTCTCTGGTGTCAAAATGAAGTTCACTCCAGCAATATTTACATGAACATTATGCAAATTTAGGACAAATAGGTGAGCTAACTCATGATGATGCTGAGTTTGGGCAATCATCTCACAATACTGGAAGCATGACTGACGCTGAAAACAATCCATTGCAAGCGGGCAGGCTTGCAATTGGGTCAAATAAGTGGGCTCCTTCCTGACATTCCTGCCACTTCTTTGAGATCTCCTCGGCACATTAAGCTCGGTAGATGAATCATTGTCTTGCTCATATCCCTGCTCATATGGTGAATCTGTCTCTGACATGGTGCTAAAATGTGTTTTTCAACTGTATGCTTGGCTGGTTACAAAATGAGAAATTGGTGTATTTGTTTTAATGCCAAATGTGTCACATATATGTCAAGGTGCTATAAGAAATATCACATTGGTAAAAGGACTGTCAAATGAGTTTCAAGTGTGAAGACAGCCACTGTTTGAGGGACTTAGGAATCTGGGGATTTATAAGCAATGGGAATGAGTGATAATGAAAGGGGAATAGTTTAGGAACAAAAGTCAATGAATGGGAATATATAAATGAAATCAAAGACACAAAGAAGCCCTTGACTGTTATGGAAATTAGGTTTATCAATGAAGGGAAGTGAATGATAGGTTTTGGGAATTCATTGACATGGGAAAAAAAGGAAATGAAGGATATGAGACAGTGGTATAACAATGGGACTGTGCTATAATGTGACAACACTAGAAGTGATAACAATGATAACAAATGACAAGAGTACACATATCAATGAAATGAGAGTTTAAGCACCAAAATTTCAAGTTTTTAACCACCTCCTTTCAAACCTTTGGGAGAAAATTGTGAAGTGGATATAGGGTTAAGTCTTTCAGCATTAAACACTTGAAATTATTCTTTTCAACACGCAGCAAACACACCCTAAAATCAATCAACATACTCTGTCAACCTAATTGGAGGCAAATGAGCCGATTTGAAATGAGTTTTGGTGAAGGAGGATAAGTTTTCGGCCTTGGGGCTCTGTGCGCCGGGTGCAAGCCCAATGCGCCGTGGCCTTTGGGTGCGCTGCGCCTGTGGCAGTTTCCACTGTCAATTTTGGCTCTATACGCCGCATCAATCTTATGTGCCGCGCCCTATGCCAGCGCGCCACGCAACCTTCAACTCACACAGTCGGCCTCTCTCAATCACTGTTTGGTCTCCAACTTTGAAATTCACCTTCTCAATGAGATTTTCTGAATGAAACTTGTTGAAAATGAATAAATACCCTTGAGAAATATCTTGAAAAGAAATGGCTTTGATTTTTACTTCTTCAAAACCCATTTTGTAATGTTCTTTTTATTTTGGCACTTTGTCATTTAATGAAACTCTGTCTTTTGTCTTTTCACTGATTTTCTGAGTTTGGACTGATGAAATTTGTTGATTTTTGCAGGGATTTTGAAGTTCAACTTTGGAAAAGGAACACTAGAGTCTTCTTTGAAGTCTTCATGGCGGAAAAATACATGATTATTACAAAAAACAAATTCGACAATTTCTTATTCAAAACAGAGTTTTGAACAAGAAATGTCCTCAAACATTATTAATAATAAAAATTTTAAACTAAGAACTTATTGGAAATCATCCTCATGGCCTACGGGAATTATATGACATTTTAGAAGACCGAACCCTAGACTCAGAAACTAAAATGACTCTTTTTGACCAAAATAGCATTTATGACTGCAAATGACTTAAAATGAACTTTGATGATTTTGGAGAAATTTTGACTAACCCAGCAGGTACAAGCATGAGGGAAACAAGAAAACCAAACCCTTCCGTCAGTCAATGGAATGCCCCTAACGGAATGCAGATGAATGAGCGGAATGAGACACCTAAACAATGAAATGCAATAAGAGGAATGATCTCTGACGGAGGGCTGTAAAGACCGACTCTAATAGTAACTCTGTTTTCATTTTTTTTATATATGAGTGGCAACATAGAGGTTCAACACATATCCATGGTTTCCTATGGTTGCAAGGAGCTCCTGACATGGAAAGAATTGATTAGTTAAATGATTGTGATTTGCAACATGCAAAGAGATTATTTGAAAATTATGTAACTGCATGGAATCCACGTGAAATACATTGTCGCAAAATAATGGTTCCAAGAAGTCTCAATGACAACCCTTGCCTATTGAATACTGATCATATTTTCTCTTGCAATCCTCATAATGGTTATGAAGAATTGTTGAACCGTGTCCAAAGGCACACAAAGTGTAGTGTAGATTCTTGTTTGCACAAAAAGGGCACTATTCTCACTTGTCGGTAAAATGCTCCATGGGATCTTTCTGAGGAATCAAGATTGTTCGTAGATGATCAAGGAGGAAAAAAATATGACCCGGCAAGAAATTATGATAGGCTCAATGTACATAACATTGACCTTCTAACAATGTGGCATGCAAATGTTGATTTCCAACCAGTGCTTTCTCGGCATGTTGTCCTGAAATATATTGCTAGGTATGCATCAAAAGCAGAGAAAAGCTTTGAAATTTATCATGATATGTTAACTAGAATTTCAAATTCTATTGCGTCTTAGGATCATGCTTTATGTGCTTACAGAAGGTTTCTTGCAGAAACAATTGTTGAACGTGACATTGGAGCACAAGAAATGTGCCATATGTTGCTTAAGCTACCTCTTGTTGTTTGTAGTCGAAAATTTGTTTCATTAAATGTTGGAAGAAAGGTTTTCAAGAAAATATCAAGGGATGGCATGCAATGTTCATCTAAAAATAATTTTGTTCAACATTATCAGAAGAGGCCTTTTTTCCTTGAACATCTATCTTTGATAGAAACAGCAAGATCTTGGACATTTGATAGCAAGTGTAAAAAAGATCCCTGGAAGCCTAGAGATGTTCATGTAATTGTTCAGGTCTGGCCACGGTTTTATTCTATTCCTAGTTAAGGTTCTACCAAGTAATGTCAATGTTTCTGATCTTCACACCCTTGGTCGAAGGGATTTTGATATATCCTTTGACTGGAAAAGTACAACTATTTCTGATGATGTGGCCGAAGAAGCTATTAATTTCATAAGGAATGGAATATCAAGGGGTGATATTGTTGACCTTTCAAATAGAACATTTGCCTCTCCAAATTCATTGGTAGAAAAACAACAACTTGCTTTTGAAATTATTTTAAGGGATTTTTCTAAATATGATATTCTTGAAGCTCTTCTTATGATTGTTCAGGGCACTGCAGGCACTAGCAAGTATTTCCTTATCCATTGTATTTCTAAAGCTATTTCTAATCTGTTAAGTAATGGAAAAATTCCTTTCCTTCTTCTTGCCCCAACATGAAAAGTTTCTTTTAATATAAATGAAAAAAAAATACACTCTGCTCTGAAAATCCAAATTAAAGATATGAAACCACTACAAGGTCAATCACCAGCAGTATTCCAAGAAGAAATGAGGCATATTCAATATATATTGATTGATGAAATGAGCTTTTTAGGATCAAGGTTATTCATGCAAATAGATGCCCGATTACAGGAAGCATTTCCAGAGAAATTTTTTTTCCTTTTGGTGGTAGATCCATCATCCTTGTGGGTAACCTTGGCTAGCTACCTCTAGTGAGAGATAAGCCTTTTTATACAGGTAATACAACAGGAAAAGTATTGTAGAAAAAATTCAAAATTGTTGTCACTCTTGACACAATATTTCGCCAAAAAGGGAGTAATGAGAAACAATCTTGTTTTCGTAGAGTCCTCAATAACATAAGAAATGCAGAACCTAATCTTGATGATTGGGAGTTTCTTATGTCACGGGTTGATATTAGGTTGCATCCTAGAGAAAGGGATTTATTTAATGCAGCAGTTCACATGTTTCCAACAAATAATTTGGTCTCCTTCCATAACATGCATATGTTGAAATCATTAAATTCTCCAATTGCACGATGTATTGCTGTGAATTCAAGGCATTCAAAAATCAGTGGTGCCAATGATGATCAACAGGACCGTTAAGTTTTGTTGTGTCGTTCCAATGTGTTATGTTGACATGTAATTTGTGGGTTGAAGTTGGTTTGGTGAATCGTGCACTTGGGTATGTGAAGGAAATATTTTATATGCTTGCCTCTAAGCCACCTGAGCTTCCAATGTTCACAACTGTTATTTTTTATAAGTATGTTGGTATTATGTTTGATGCAAGCAATCCAAACATTATACCTATCACACCAATGATAAGATGAAATCGAAAACAAATTCCTTTAAAGATGGCACGGGCTCTTACAATTCACAAGTCACAAGGTTTGACTTTAGAATGAGCATAAATTAATATCGAGAATAAAGAGCAGCAAGGCATGACCTTCACAGCCATATCAAGAGTGAAATCAATAGATGGTTTACGCATTGCACCACCTTTCTCTTATCAGCATTATGCCAAGATGAAAAATAGTGCATATGTTACAATTAGGAAGAAAGAAGAGGAGAGATTAAAGTCCATATCGTTGTGACATGCAACTATTGATACTTTTATCTCTTTACAGATTTTTTTTTGAATTTCACTTATTGTCCTCTTTATTTACTTTTAATATAATAATGCTTTTGATATATTAATGAGATGAATACATTCATCAAATTCATAGTAGTATTTTGGAATATTGTTTACATCATTTTTCGTGTTGTTTAATTTTCTTATTTTTCTTAAGTGGTTGTTGTTATTTTTCTTACAATCAACCATTCAGAGATAAAAAACCAGTTATATGAGCCAACCATTAAAAATCAAAGATGGAATTCCGTATCATTTTGACATGTAACTAATAGTATTGTGACATATTTATAGAATGTTTTCTAATTTTTTTTATTGTCCTCTCTATTTTCATTTAGTGTAATAATTATTTTCATGTATTAATGAAATGAATACTTTCATGAGATCCAATATAGTAATATATGAGAAATTTCTTACATCATTTTTCATGTTGTTCAATTTACCTCCTTTTTTTAAGTCGCTATTGTTCTTTTGTTTACAATAAACCATTCAGACATATACAACCAGTTATATGAGCCAATCATTAAAAATCAAGATTGAAGTCCATATCTCTATGACATGAAACTAAGAATATTTATCAATGTGGTTTGCTAAATATGTTGTGGTTTGGTTCAATGACAACATATTTATATTTGATAATTATATTAAACTAAACTTAATATATACATTGACATTAATTTAAATACAAATATAGAATTACTAACATTATTAATATTTCATTTTAAACATTAAGTTCAAAAATTTGTGATTTCTTGTTGATTATTGTAATAGGGGTCATATCACTCATTTCATTTGTAAAATATGTATTTGTAATGAGGTTTATATCATTGATTTCATGCGTACAATATGTATTTTTATCACTTTGTGTATTAATTTTTATTTTGTCGTTTTTCCTTTCAAATGCAGATATGGATAATAATGATGGCATATATTATAATCAGGTGGTGGAAAATATTTCTAGACTGATCAATTTTCTTTCTTATCTTCGGAACAAGCTCGATAGAAAACATGGCTTCCATCCTGCTTTTATTGATGAGCATCTTCGTGTGCTAGATGAAATGAAAATGGAAGTAAAATACTTGTTGCATGTGCACATGAGGGAGGCTAGGAGAAAAAAAAGAAGGGATTGGTTGGAAAGCGTTAAGTATCGTGATCATTATCTTGTTGATTTGAATTGGTGTTCCTTTTTTGGTTGGTCTGGTTGTGTTTTCGAAGAGGCTATTTGATAAATGACCTTTGATGGAGAGTTTTGAGTCCATTTTTGTAGTGGGATTTCTTTATGTAAAGACAAAAAAAAAAAACATATGTTAATTTCAATGTTATTTTTTTGGTTTCACTGATGGCGGAATTGAATATCAGTTTTGTTTATTAATTCATTTGGTTTATAATATTAACAATCAGTGAGGTTGATTGATCACTTGCAGTTTATCATAATAATAATCATGTGACTTTAAAATTCCTCTCTATTTAAAATATTGGGTCTTATTCTTTATTAAGCTATTGTGTTTTTAATATTGTTCCCTTCGCCTTATTGGTCCCTTAAGTTATTAATATTTTTCCCTTGGGTTTATAATATTAAACCCTTGGGTTTATTAGTTCTTTTGGTTTATAATATGAATAATCCCTTGGGTTAATTATTAGTGTTTATTAATTTCTTCGACTTGAGTATTTTTTTATTAATTTTATTGATCCTTCGACTTTATTAATCACTTGATTTTATTAATAATTTTTGTTTCTAATACTAATTTGTTGGGTTTATAATATTAATAATCCCTTCGGTTTATTTATGTTATTTTTTTATAATATTAAGAGTCCCTTTGCTTTATTGATGTTTTGTGTTTATAATATTAATATTTCATTGTATTTGTTGATCCATTGGGTTTATAACATTCATTCCTTAATTTTTCGGATTCCTTCAGTTCGTAATATTATTCCCTTCAGTTTATTAAATCCACATATTGAGTTTTAAATATCAGTCCTAGAGTTTAATACTAATGCATTGTCCAATTTCACATTATGAAAAACACTAACTCAATATGAAAATCAACCATGTGAAACCATTGTTAATTAGCATTAGCCATAGTCGGTCAATCTCATCCATGATCAAATGTCACATTCTGACAAATATTGTCTCAATATGAAAATCACACATGGCTAACCATGGTCATAGTTGCTCCAACATCGCATTGTGACAACAATTGTCTCAATGTTTAAATCAAGCATGGTAAACCATGTTTATTCCCCTCGGTTTATAATATTAATAATCATTTCACTTTATCAATGATTTTTATTTAAAAAAATGATTCCTAGATTTATTAATCATGGGAGTTTCTCATTCATTTGCATTTAAAATATTTATTCCCGGCCTTTACTAATTTTTTTTGTTTTTTATATGTATCCCTTCTCCTTGTTGATCTCTTATGTTTTTAATATTTTTCCCTTGGGTTCTCCAATTCCTTTGCTTTATAATATTAAACCCTTGAGTTTATTAGTTCTTTTGGTTTATAATATTAATAATCCCTTCCGTTTAATAATTAGTTGATTTTAAAATTAATATTGATTCTTATGGTGTATTAATTTCTTAGGTTTTGAATTTAAAATATTTATTCTTAGGGTTTGTTACTCTCTTTTGTTTTTAATATTGATCCCTTGGCCTTATTGATTCCTTAAATTTTCAGATTCTTTCAGTTCGTAATATTATTCCCTTCAGTTTATTAAATCCAAATATTGGGGTTCAAATATTAGTCGTAGAGTTTAATACTAATGCATTGTCCAATTTCACATTATGAAAAACACTAACTCAATATGAAAATCAACCATGGGAAACCATTGTTAATTAGCATTAGCGATAGTCGATCAATGTCATCCATGATCAAATGTCACATTCTGAAAAAATATTGTCTCAATATGAAAATCGCCCATGGCCAACCATGGTCATAGTTGGTCCAATGTCGCATTGTGACAACAATTGTCTCAATGTTTAAATCAAGCACGGTAAACCATGTTTATTCCCCTGGGTTTAAAATATTAATAATCAGGTGACTTTATCAATGATTTTTATTTAAAATATTGATTCCTAATATTTATTAATCTCTTTATTAATCATGTGAGTTTCTCATTCATTTGTATTTAAAATATTTATTCCTAGCCTTTACCAATTTTTTTTGTTTTTTATACGTATCCCTTGGCATTGTTGATCTCTTATGTTTTTAATATTTTTCCCTTGGATTTCCCAATTCCTTTGGTTTATAATATTAAACGCTTGGATTTATTAGTTCTTTTGGTTTATAATATTAATAATCCCTTGTTTTTATTAATTAGTTGATTTTAAAATATTGATTCTTATGGTTTATTAATTTGTTAGGTTTTTGAATTTAAAATATTTATTCTCAGGGTTTCTTACTCTCTTGTGTTTTTAATATTGATTCCTTGCCTTTATTGATAACTTATGTTTTTAATAATTTGCCCTTAGGTTCACCAATTCCTTTGGTTTATAATATTAAACCCTTGAGTTCATTATTTATTTGCGTTTATATTATTAATATTCCCTCGGGTTTATTAATCTCTTGAGTTTAAAATATTAAATACTATCGTTTATTAAATTCTTAGGTTTTGAGTTTAAACTATGTTAATTTCAATGTTATTTTTTTGGTTTTACTAATGGCGGAATTTAATATGACTTTAGTTTATTAATGCAATAGCTTTATAATATTAACAATCAGTAAGGTTGATTGATCACTTGCGGTTTATCATAATAATAATCATGTGACTTTAAAATTCCTCTCTATTTAAAATATTGGGTCATATTCTTTATTAATCTATTGTGTTTTTAATATTGTTCCCATCGCCTTATTGGCCCCTTACGTTATTAATATTTCTCCCTTGGGTTCACCAATTCCTTTGGTTTCTAATATTAAACCCTTCGGTTATTAGTTCTTTTGGTTTATAATATGAATAATACGTTGCGTTAATTATTAGTGTTTATTAATTTCTTTGGTTTTTTTATTTATTTTTATTAATTTTATTGATCCTTCAACTTTATTAATCACTTGAGTTTATTATAATCTTTATTTCTAATACTATTTTGTTGGGTAATATTTTTCCCTTGGGTTCACAATTTCCTTTGGTTTATAATATTAAAACCTTGGATTTATTAGCTCTTTTGGTTTATAATATGAATAATCCTTTGGGTTAATTATTACTGTTTATTAACTTCTTGAACTTGAGCCTTTTTTTATTAATTTTATTGATCCTTCGCCTTATTGATCCCTTAGGTTATTAATATTTTTCCCTTGGGTTCACCAATTCCTTTGGTTTCTAATATTAAAAAATTGAGTTATTAGTTCTTTTGAATATGAATAATACGTTGGGTTAACTATTAGTGTTTTTTAATTTCTTTGGTTTTTATATTTCTTTTATTAATTTGATTGATCCTTCGACTTTATTAATCACTTGAGTTTATTAATAATTTTTGTTTCTAATACTGTTTTGCTGGGTAATATTTTTCCCTTGGGTTCGCCAATTCCTTTGGTTTATAATATTAAACCCTTGGGTTTATTAGTTCTTTTGGTTTATAATATGAATAATCCCTTGGATTAATTATTAGTGTTTATTAATTTCTTCAACTTGAGTATTTTTTTTATTAATTTTATTGATCCTTCGCCTTATTGGTCCCTTAGGTTATTAATATTTTTCCCTTGGGCACACCAATTCCTTTGGTTTCTAATATTAAACCCTTGGGTTGTTAGTTCTTTTGGTTTATAATATGAATAATACGTTGGGTTAATTACTAGTGTTTATTAATTTCATTGGTTTTTATATTTTTTTTATTAATTTTATTGATCCCTCGACTTTATTAATCACTTGAGTTTATTAATAATTTTTATTTCTAATACTATTTTGTTGGGTGTGCTTTTACTTGAATAATTCCTTTGGTTTACTGTTAAACTTCTTGATTTATTAGTTCTACTTTTGGTTTATAATATGAACGTAATCCCGCTTGGGCTAATTGGTAGTCTTTATTGTTCTTCAACTTAGGCAATTTTTTATCATTTTATTGATCCTTGTTCTTATTGGTCCGTCGTTATTAATATTTTCACTTGGATTCACAGTTCTTTAGTTCTAATATTAAACCCTTGAGTTCATATTTATTTTGGTTTATAATGTGAATCATATAATAGGATAATTATTAGTGTTTACTAATTTCTTTGATTTCTGTATTTTAATTAATTTTTTAGTGATCCCTGAATTTATTAAACGATACTTGTGAGAATAATGCAGAAATAGAATTAGTTTTGAGTGGTTGAACGAGAGGGTGTAATTAGGAATTGGTTGCACATATTCAGGTTTGTTTCCTCGTTTTCAGGAAGATTAGGTGAGTGCAGTTTCCTATATAAGTGTGATGTAATTGAGCAATTGAATTCATTGAGTTGTGTGAGCTTTGTCTCTCCATTGCATTCAATAATATTTGTTGTTTATTTGTTATCGAGAGAAAGTTTGTTTGGGTGTTGGATGGGCACGTATCCACTTTCTGTATCGAAGTCTTTGTTTGTGCCCGAGAGTGTTTATTATTTTCTCGGCTTACATAAGTGTGTGCCATCTGTGCTGTATTTAAAATTTGCATTTGTGCAATTCGTTAATTCAGCATCCAGCAATTCGTTAATGCAATTGATTAATTGACGTGTCCAAATAAATTGATTTATTTAATTTGGCATGGTTTCATGACAAACAATCATTGCTCTCACATCTACGACGACGTACGATTGGAATCATGCTGTGGCTTTGGTGAATTGTGAGTACTCAATCGGCGTGTTGACTGACTTCTGAGGACAAATTGACTAAGCGGGATTTGGCGCTTTGCGTTGATCAGCAATTTGTGTAACGTTAAAAGATTATTAAAGAGTTTTTTTTATTTCATCGTTGGATTTGATTTCTTTCGATGGAAATCGAGTTTTTTTAGATATTCTTGGTGGCTAAAAGCGAATGAGTTGTGTTGGAGAATGCATTGAGCAGATCTGCTAATACGACTACATTGCAGTAATTTATTTTAATTTTTGGTATATATATGTATATGTATATATATATATATCATGTATATCCTATATCTTGTTCTGTCTATATGTATACCACTCATTTAACAATTATGCTGCCCAATCTTAAATTACAATTATGCTGCCCAATCTAGTGCCAATTTTTTTTTTGAAGTTTTAAAGTGTTTGCCAAAATCGACTTGCAAACATTCTATTTGAAGCTCATTTAAGAAAGTGTATAGCTCCAATTCAGTGCAAGATCACTGTTGTAAATTAATTTCCATCACATTAAATTGGATTATTGCTGTTGAAATGGCTAATCCCCTGGCAGATTCATACTTAAATGAATCCACTAAACTTGATGGAGAAAATTATGTAAATTGGAAATTCAAGATGATCACAGTACTGGAGGCATACAATCTCTGGACGATTGTCAAAGGTGATGATCCCAAGCCTCAACCTCCTGCTGCTACTCAAGATTGGGAGAAGCGTGAAATGAAAGCAAAGGTGCTGCTACGCATGTCAGTGAAGGACAATATTATTCCTCACATTCGGGACTGTGAAACTTCAAAGGCGACATGGGACACTCTCAAAGGTTTGTATGAAACTACTAATGCAAACCGTATTTTATTTTTAAAAACAAAGCTTCTATCTATCAAAATGGAAGCCAATGAAAGCATTAGCAACTTTGTTTCCCGAATTAAAGACTTGAGTGATAAGCTTGGTGATATTGGTGAAAAGGTGTCTAGTACAGACTTGGTAACTGTTGCTTTGAAGGGGTTAGTCCCAGACTATAAAGTCTTTATTTCAGCTCTCTCAGCTAGACCGACACCTCCTACAT
Organism: Pinus albicaulis; assembly: GCA_034641835.2. Taxonomy (NCBI): domain Eukaryota; kingdom Viridiplantae; phylum Streptophyta; class Pinopsida; order Pinales; family Pinaceae; genus Pinus; species Pinus albicaulis. Next base: position 267,719,502 of record CM076579.1, read on the forward strand.
TTGAAGAATTGGCTGGAATTCTTCTTCAAGAAGAAGAGCGAATGAAAAATTTTGAACTGGAGTCAAATGGTTCTGATTTGGCTTTGACTGCAAGAGGAAAAAGACCATTTCGAGGGAGACCATGGGACAGGAACAAAGGCCGATTTCAAGCAAAACAAAAAGGTATGGCACCTCCTGATTCTTATGTTAAGAGGAACATTGAATGTGATTATTGTGGAAAACCTGGACATATGGCTAAATATTGCTATAGGAGAAAGAATAATGAATCAAATCAAAGACATAGAAGGCATAATGGAAATTACATAAACAGAGACACCTCATTGACTGATGGATTTAAAAATCTTAAGTTGTTTCTTTCTGATGCTGCATTGTCTGCTGAAACTGATGATGAGAATGCTTGGTTCATATATTCTGGTGCATCAACGCACATGACTTGTAATAAAGAATGGTATGATAAATATTATGAGAAATCTGATGGCACACACATTTACCTAGGAGATGACAGGTCACTTAAAGTTCAAGGCTATGGCATAATAAATGTGTACTTACCTAATGGACAAATGCGATAGATTCATAATGTGATGTATGTACCTGCTCTCAAAAAGAATTTGATATCTGTTTCCACTATCACTGATAATCATTTAAAAGTGGAATTTGGTAAACTGGGGTGTATTGTGAAAGATGTTCAGGACCACTACAGGGTTGTTTCTACAGGTACCAGAGTTGGAGGATTATACAGATTGGATGTGACAATGAAGCGCCATGTTGCATTGACATCCAAAGAGACATCGACGACAGAATTATGGCATCACAGGTATGGGCACTTAAATTACAATGATTTATCATTGTTGCAAAGGAAATCAATGGTTGAAGGTCTTCCTGTTATGAAGTGTGAACATTTACCATGTGAAGCTTGTGCACTTGGTAAGCAGCATAGAGAAGAGTTTCATGTTCATACCGAGAAACGACAGTATGATATACTTGAATTAATTCACACTGATGTATGTGGACCTATGCAAACTAGGTCTCTTGGTGGTGCTTCATACTTTGTTATTTTTATTGATGATAGATCTAGATACACCTGGGTCTATTTCATTCGAAGGAAGAGTGATATATTTGAGTATTTTAAAGAGTTTCGAACTATGGTTGAAAAACAAATAGGTAAGTACATTAAAATACTCAGATCTGATCAAGGGGGTGAATATAAGTCAAAAGCATTTAACACCTATTGTAAATCTAATGGAATTCAACAACAGTTCACAGTGCCACATACCCCTCAGCAAAATGGTGTTGCTGAGCGATGGAATAGAACCTTGGTGGAATCTGCTCGTAGTATGCTGCAAGGTAAGAACATCTCTAATGGTTTCTGGGCAGAAGCCATTAACACTGCTGTTTATCTAAAGAATCGATGTCCCACTAAGAAATTAGTTTTTCAAACTCATTTTGAGGTTCTTCATGGTTATAAACCTAATGTGAGTCATTTCAGAGTCTTTGGATGTACTGCTTTTGCTCATATTCCTAAGGCTAACAGAAGAAAACTTGATGCCAAGTCAATCAAGTGTGTTTTCATTGGGTATTGTGCGGATCAGAAAGCCTATAAATTGTTTGATCCAAGTTCCCATAAACTATTTGCAAGTCGTGATGTGTTGTTTCATGAGCAGGCTGATAAAAGTAATACAAAGAATGATGCATGGCATATATCTAATGATGCTCATGTCAAACTTGATACTTTGATTAAGCAGGAACAGGAACAGGTACAGGTACAGGTACAGGATCAGGATGAGAGCAGTATGAGCACATCCAGCAGCAGTCAGTCATCACAAGGGGGTGATTCACCTCAAAGCCGACGAATCATGGATGGAACACCCGCAGGCATTGAAGCACCAAGAAGGTCAACTAGACAAACTCAGCTTCCTGCAAGGTATAGAGATTATGCCTTAATGTCTAATATAATGAATGTTGTTGAACCAATTGATTATCAACAAGCTAAACAACATGAACAATGGATTAATGCTATGAATGATGAGTATGCTTCTCTTATGAAAAATAAAACATGGGAATTAGTGGAACTTCCTGAAAATAAAGTTCCAATTGGAAGCAAATGGTTGTACAAATCGAAATTTAAAGCAGATGGTACAATTGATAAATTTAAGGCAAGATTAGTAGCAAAAGGATTTGCTCAAAAGGAGGGAATTGATTATGAAGACACTTTTGCACCAGTAGCTAAGTTGAATACAATTAGATTACTGATTGCCTTAACCACAAAACATAATTGGAATATACATCAATTGGATGTCAAATCTGCTTTTCTAAATGGTGATTTAAAGGAAGAAGTTTATTTGGTTCAACCTGAAGGGTTTGTCAAACAGGGACAGGAGCATCTGGTTTGCAGGTTAAGAAAGGCATTGTATGGTTTGAAACAGGCACCGAGGTCATGGTATGTAAAGATTGATACCTTCTTTCTTCAGAATGGATTTGTGAAAAGCAAAAATGATCCTAACTTGTATATTAAGAAATATGACAAAGGAAATGTTGCTTTAATATCTTTGTATGTGGATGATCTCATTATAACAGGCAGTGCTCACAAGTTAATTGAAGAAATTAAAGTTCAGTTGTCACAGGAATTTGAAATGAAATATTTGGGTGAATTGCATTATTGTTTAGGAATTGAGGTATGGAGAGAGCCTGGTAAAACTTTGATCACTCAAAGCAAATATACAAAGGAAATTCTTAAAAAGTTCAATATGACTGATTGTAAAGCTATGTCAACTCCCTTAGAACAGAATGCAAAGTTGTACAAAGAAGATGGAACTAAAGACGCAGATGGTGCATTGTATCGTCAGTTGGTGGGAATTTTGAACTATCTCACCACTACTAGACCAGACATTGCATACTCAGTCAGTATCCTTAGTCAATTCATGGCTAAGCCTTCAGGAAATCACTGGAATGCTGCAAAGAAAGTTCTCCGATACTTAAAGGGAACAGTGAATTTGGGTATTATGTATACTGATGAATCTGATGTTGCACTGACAGGTTTTTCTGATTCAGATTGGGCAGGAAATCCAGATGACAGACGATCTACCTCTGGCTATGAATTTCATATTGGATCAGGGGTCGTATCTTGGAGTAGTAATAAACAGCAAACTGTTTCTTTATCATCAACAGAATCAGAGTACAAAGCTTTGACCAATGCCACCTGTGAAGCTATTTGGTTGCGGAGAATTCTTGCAGATCTTGAAGAAGCGCAAAGTGGTTCAACATGTATCAATTGTGATAATCAGAGTGCTATCAAATTAGCACATAATCCAATTTACCATGCTAGAACAAAACACGTTGAGTTACAGTACCACTTTGTACGTGAGAAAATTGAGTCGAATGAAATTGAATTGATATTTTGTAATACCAAGGATAATGTGGCTGATATATTTACTAAGCCCCTTGGTAAAGTCAAATTTGAAGTTTTTAGAAGTCAATTAGGTATTGTAGAAAATCCATTTCTCCATTAAGGGAGGATGTGAGAATAATGCAGAAATAGAATTAGTTTGGAGTGGTTGAACGAGAGTGTTTAATTAGGAATTGGCTGCACATATTCAGGTTTGTTTCCTCATTTTCAGGGAGATTAGGTGAGTGCAGTTTCCTATATAAGTGTGATGTAATTGAGCAATTGAATTCATTGAGTTGTGTGAGCTTTGTCTCACATTTCTGGCTGTGTATTTGTTGTTATTTTCACTTTAGTTTATTAATAATTTTTATTTCTAATACTATTTTGTCGCGTAATATTTTTCCCTTGAGTTCACCAATTCCTTTGGTTTTTAATATTAGACCCTTGGTTTTATTAGTTCTTTTGGTTTACAATATCAATAATCCCTTGGGTTAATTATTAGTGTTTATTAATTTCTTCAACTTGAGTATTTTTTTTTATTAATTTTATTGATCCTTCGCCTTATTGGTCCCTTAGGTTATTAATATTTTTCCCTTGAGTTGACCAATTCCTTTGGTTTCTAATATTAAACCCTTGGGTTATTAGTTCTTTTGGGTTATAATATGAATAATACGTTGGGTTAATTATTAGTGTTTATTAATTTCTTTGGTTTTTATATTTTTTTTATTAATTTTATTGATCCTTCGACTTTATTAATCACTTGAGTTTATTTATAATTTTTATTTCTAATACTATTTTGTTGGGTAATATTTTTCCCTTCGGTTCACCAATTCCTTTGGTTTATAATATTAAACCCTTGGGTTTATTAGTTATTTTGGTTTATAATATGAATAATCCCTTGGGTTAATCATTAATGTTTATTAATTTATTCAACTTGAGTATCTTTTTATTAATTTTATTGATCCTTCACCTTATTGGTCCCTTAGGTTACTAATATTTTTCCCTTGGATTCACCAATTACTTTGGTTTCTAATATTAAACCCTTGGGTTATTAGTTCTTTTGGTTTATAATATGAATAATACGTTGGATTAATTATTAGTGTTTATTAATTTCTTTGGTTTTTATATTTTTTCTATTAATTTTACTGATCCTTCGACTTTATTAATCACTTGATTTTATTAATAATTTTTATTTCTAATACTATTTTGTTGGGTAATATTTTTCCCTTGGGTTCTTTCTATATATATATATATATATATATATATATATATATATATATATATATATATATATATATATATATATATATATATATTAAGTTGATATATATTATGTATATAGTTAATATTATTAATATGTTATAAGTAAATATATAAAATATTTTGGTAATTTTAATCATAAATATATAATATTTATATTTATTTTGGTGAAATATATGTGGTGGGTAGTGGATATAGGCCTATCCGTGTATATCAACCACATTGGTAAATGTGATTGTGCTAGTTTATTCTATGGAAGAAAAGAGTTCCCCTAACCCGATAGCTTGCCCTTAAAGCCCAGAGTTCACCCCCCAATTCTCCTGGAAATGAAGGTCGGGAGGTCTTTTCCTTCCTAGGGCAAGGAAAGGGACCTAATCGAGTACCCTTCGTGTTCTTGTATGCCATTTTTAATACTATCTTGAATTGATCCCATTGTTGATTCAGTGGACCACTCCTTGATGTATACCCAGCTTTATACTTATCCATATGTGACCGAACCAGTCTACAGGTCAGTTCATCCATTTATGGTATACTTGATTGCTTGAATACCCCTAAAGGCGAACACTTTGCCTTGAGTACCTTTTTTTTTCAAGGCTTCTTGCTCCGTATGATGGTTATCTTGAGAGGATATTCTATGAACAATTTTATGTCTGACTGGATCCTAGTTTTATTTTATGTTTGAATGGATCCTACTTTTAGTTCTGCAAAGACTTAGGGAGTCAAGAACAATTTTATGTATAACTAGATCCTAGTTTTATTTTATGTCTGAATGGATCCTACTTTTAGTTCTGCGGAGACTTAGGGAGCCATGGATTGATTTTGTCAGCATTCTTCAGTTCATACTTGTTTTATTTTCTTGAAGCTCATAGTTTCATGAATTTCTTTTGGATATACCTTTAGGTGTTATTTTCAGGTACATATTCCAAGTTCGACTCCTTGGAACCGGCTTGGTTTCAAGGTTCCGGTGTGGTGGAAGTTATCACTGACAACATCCTTCATGAGGTCGAGGCCACAAAATGACTTATGGGCTCATATGAAGTGGCCCAAGCATATCAAATAAGAACTAAACCATAAATTTGTCAACTCATCTCTCAATGGGAAGAAGTTCTGAACCGACAAGTAGCTCAAGAAAATTTGGATATTGAGGAATGGTTAGAGTTAGCTCTAAATCCTGGTCATACCAGAGGCTGATCATTTCATTATAAACAAATTATTTATTGTATTGGCTCATGAAAAACATAACAGCAAAATCCATATCCATTCCTACAACTACTCCCCTCAAGACAGATCGTATTCTTTCATAAATTCATAAATAATTTCAGCTTATCTAGTTTTAGATTCAGCAACAAAATGCCAACCTCAGCCTTATTGAAAAAACATATTTTATGTCTCCCTCAAACAAAATTACCAGTGTGAAAGATCCAGCTGGCTTAGACTCTTCTAATGGTTAGTAGTATGTCTAAGTTAACATGTTTTTCCATTTTTATCAAATACAAATACAGTAAATTATTTTTCTTTTCATCTGTTTATAATGAGATACTGTTGCCAAATAATATGATACAGTTGCCAAAAAATATGGGTTCTCACTAGAAAGATTGAGACCACTCACCACATGTTTATGGATGTACTCTACCTTTTGATAAATGAAAGAAGAAAGTCCTTAGCTTAAAAAAAACTAAATTTTACTTCTATTAAATTCATATATAAATATTCAATTTTCCCTCATTTGGATTTCATTAAGAGTTTTTTCTCATCAAAGTAAATATTGTAATATTTAAAATATAACTTACAAATGGAATACTTGTTAACCGTTCTTACGTTTTTCTACATACTACTTTTATGGAATAACAGAAGCTTATTTATAATGCAAATAATTTTAAGAATATAATCAAGATATCACTGGTTCCCTCCTTGTATAACAAGGCTTAAGCCAGCAATATCTATATCTACCATTAAGAATGTTTTTCCTTAAAAGACACATAAATATTATACAAAGTAAGTCCCAATATATGTAGAACCATTTTTTACTAAAATTCAATTAAGTAAGAGAATTGAGAACTCTTAACACTACCATTATCATGAAAACAAACTTTCTTATCTACAAAACTATATTGTAAATAATGAATAACTTATTATTCCATTCATACATCATTGACAAGTTAAAAGTTTGAAATATCAATTTGAAATATGTATATGGAAAATATTGTTAGAGCTAACCATCTCCTCTCAACCTTAACATCTTTCTCCAAAAGGATTTTTACTTTGTACTCTTCTCCGCATTCTATTTATAAGTCTAAAAATTTTATATTTTTGTTTCCTTCTTACTAGTTCAACAATGAGTGACTCTATTCAAGCAAGTAACAAAATCAATTACCCTCTTGCAAACCAATTTGGTACTTGGTAAATATCTCCACCTCACCCATCAAGTGGCATCGTAGTTACTAGCTCATTTATGAGCTCCACTTTCCCACTCTCAAAGAAAATTTAGTCTTTTAGGGAATTTAATGATCAATTATTCCAAAGATCATAATTAATCAAATCCTTTAGATTAGATTCCTAGGACTTAATGAGTGGTAATCAATATTTCATATTAACTTGTAGCCATAACTCTTTCAAGCCAATTGTAACTTTAGCATTAGTTTTCCAAATATTTTATTTCATTATTAGCATCATAATTAAAAATTCACTTTTAATATTTATCAATAATAAAATACTAATAAAATAATGTCCAAATAAGTTCTCCAAATAAAAGAAACATTCACACTTACTATATACACATTTATATTATGACTCTAAGGAAGGGGACATGACAAACATCACATCTTGATTAAGGAAACAAAGCATGCATGACTTTGGATGGGGGCATAATTTTGTCAAATTTTTGGAAACGATCTCATTTTATAGGAGTTTTTTTTATATGAGGACATGTAATTTCTTATGCATTTGGGAGATGTTGAGCCTGAATTTTGTCAAATTTTTGTAATGGAGAAAAACCATTTTAACCCTTATTCTCCTTTATCTCCACCATTTTGCAACCTCCATTAACATGTTTAACTCCACTTAGGGGCATCCTCAAAGGGGTCTATGAGGTAACAAACTTATGTATTTTTAGTTATTTCCCAATGTTTTTAGTAATTGACTATATTATAATTTATCTTATCTCATGATAAGGTGGTGTAGACATATCATCATAAAAATTCATAATTTTTGGTGGTAGAAGACAATTGCTATTGAAATTCCTATAACTATAATATTTCTATAATTCTAGTAGCATCTCAATGGTTTTCACATGAATTCTATTCCAAGAAAGAATCAAGGACATGGTGTATGCTTGGAAAATGATCATATGGTTTATTACTATTTGATTGATCCTAAAATTCGCCATCAAGGCTATAGGATTTCAGTGAAATATTTGGTCAATGTTGTCGACACACAAGATTTAGAGCATGAGGATGAGGTTTCATTCTTCCAGTCACGAAATCTATTATAACCATTAGCTTTTTACTTTGGTTCTCCATCAAGGAATGTAGTTCTTAATGTATGTATAAGTAGCTAAGATCCATAATTTCAAGATCAAACAATTATGACTCCATTTATTGGATAGTCTATATAAAATTGTAATGATGTGTCAACGAGGGGTATGTGGGAGGAACATTAATACATGAAAGGAATATGTTGAGATCAGGTAGAGAATATAGAAATTTGCAGACAAAGACAAAGGAGAATCAATGTTTGTATTTATGAACGTGTGACTTACTGCTATGTTGATATTTTAGAATCAAGTTTGTGTGTGTTTCCATAGCTTATTTATATCATTGTAACACTTTAAAACACAAGATAGTGAGGAGTTCCCTCAACCTACCCTACATTGTAATCCAATTGTGTTAATAGGTCATATGAGAATGCTTTATTTTTTAGCTAAAATTTTGTAATTCCCATATGTCTTTGGTTCAATTTACAGTTTTATTTAACGGAAAAAATCATATTGTTGAATGTACTTTGCAAATCATCTATTGAACTAAACAAACATCTATATTATAGTTCTTATAAAAGAATTATATTTTAATTTGATTATTTGTTAAGTATTTCCTTCAATCCAATAGAGACAGCTCCTGCATCTCACGAGCCTATGAACTCTCGAATTGATAATTTAATATCCTCAATTAATGAAATCAAATTTCTTAAAATTTACTACAAATTTGTGCCTTTACTTTCGATAATGCATATCTCTTTTATTTCAAATTTTCACGAGTTTTTATTTTCAATCCAAAATAATACTTCTTCATCCAACATGTTGCTCACACTTCCTTCTTTCCAATGAGTAATTTCTTACTCAATTTAATGTAAAATATAAAAAATAATACTCAACCAAGAATTGATCTTCTCTTAAAGTAATCATAAACCATTAATCTATTGCAAAAGCATGGTAAAAAGCATTGTAATAGGTTGCATTATTTTTAACTCACACATTTCTTTATAAGTAAAATTAAAAATAATATAATATAATATCGTGATATTCCAATTTTTAATTTGATAGTAAATCTCACAATATTCAATAAATCAATCATAAAAATATTTATCTTATTTAAAATAATTAATATTTATATTTTATTTTAAATTTTCATATATTAATTTAGTTTACGGCTATAGAATAAATAGTGATGGTGTACCGTTAAGATATTTCATGATGTGAAAGCTATCTATATTAAGGGTTGGTGTGGCCCATGTCTAGTCAGATTGAGTGTGATTTTGAAAAATTAGATATAACACTAAAAATTAAATGTGCAATCATCAAGACACACATCACTTAGCAAACCAAAAAAACCATATAATAATTTATTTATTTTTATAATATTTTTTAAAATATATATATATATTATATAAATTTATTTTGGATTAATCACATCATTAGGATTTGGTCAACGTTTCAAACTGACTAATGTGGTTCATTATGAGGACAAAGTAAAAAAATCAGTTGTTCTTTAAGAATAAATAGCATCGATGCATCATTGACCAGAGTTAGCTATTGAAAACTAGTCATTAGTGAATTAGTTATTAAGATAAATAAAATAATATTCTACATTAGCTTTTCGGAATTATTTATTAAAATATTATATATTTAGTTATAAACTAGCTGTTACAAACTTATTTATCATAATTATATATCTTAATTTTTAATATAGTAAGAATAATTCTTAAATTAAATAAAATAATACAATAAGAGTTAAGAATTAGTTGCAAAATATTATTTATTTATAAATTATTTGGTAGAAATTTATATATTTTAATTATATTAAATTAATTAATTAATAATATTGCAAAAATTAAATAATAATAAGTTATAGGGTTAAGAATACATTATAAAATATTATTCATTTATGATAATTTTATATATTAATTCCTAATATAGAAAGAATAATTTTTAAATTAATTAAAATTATGCTATAAGGATTAAGAATTGGTTAAAGAATATTATTTATTTATACAGTAGTTTCTCGTTGTTTATATATTTTAATTATATTAAATTAATTAGTTTATAATATTGCAAGCATTAAATAATAATAAAGTTATAGGGTTACGAATTAGTTTTAAAATATTATATATTTATATAGTAGTTAGGAGTTTACTTATTTATTTTAATTATATTAAATAAATTAAATTATAATATTGCAAAAACTAAATGATAATGATGATGATGGTTACCGTCTGTTAAGACCAATGCAGTCTAACAGACCTTAAGAAAGGGGAAATAATCTAAGTTTGATTCTTCAAAATCTTGTTTCTATGGTCCAAGAGAAGGGAAATAAGTGCTCCAAGATTGCTATAGGTGGGTTGGCTTAATAGGTCAAGAAGATTGGAAGTGTGGAAGATGGTAGGGAATTGAGAATGAATGTGAGTAAGAATCGGGCAATATTATAATTTACTTTATTTAATTACGCCGTAAGACGTTCCTCTTTGATAACAACTCCCAAAACTGCCACTCTGTACAAGTCTACACAATTAGATGGATTGTTAGACAATTAAATATGTTTAGGCCCTAGGATTAATAGTTAATAGTTAAGAGAAAACTAATAGTTAGGGTGCTTAATGGACATGTTATAAAAATAATCAATTTCTTGATGGTTTAATGAGGAAGCTTATTCCCTTCTGGGTTCTCCATAAGAGGGATGCTCTTGAAGGGATTAGTCTATTTGCTTTAGTTGTAGTGCTTTTTCTCAATAGAATTTTCACCATAGTATGTGTCTTAGATGAGAAAACCCACTTAACTAGTAGGAGCATGCTCGTTCATGAATAAACTAAATCATGGATCCATCTAAAGGTACATTTTACATCCTCCTTACGATATGCTTATTCTCCATATTTAAGATTGTGGGCATTTTTTTGTTTCGGTTCTAGAGACAATAATGTATTCAACAATTAAATTGAAATGGATATCATATTTTACATAGATTCAAAACATTTTTTATGCATGTTACTGGAAAAAAATGAACAAGATTTTCCAAAATAAAATATTCCATCACTTGGGGTTTTGGAAATGTAGAAAAAATGTTTTTGTGCACATGATCCTATACACGAACAAGGTAATTTTTCACATTCTATACATATATGGTTTTTCCATTCTATACCTATATGGTTTGTCAAGATTTTTTTTTTCATTTTCCTAAGATGTATATCAGATTGTGCACAGTTTTCATGGTGTAGATGTTATAAGTAAGTTGTAACATTAACCAAATGATTATGTCTATCTCTATGGTTAAAATAAATATTATATACATATCAGTTATCTACCAATATCTTAACATTTTGATGCATGTTAGTAAAAGAAAAATTAAAAACAAAAACTAACCTGATGGCAAATGCATAGATATCCCATATGGTGAGTTTTGTCTCTATCCATATATCATTTTCCTTGCATATAGCAACCAAAAAGAATAAATATTTTCCATATTTTATAATATTATTTCCTCCAGAATAAAAGACTACTTTGCATAACAAAAATAAAAAGAAACAAAAAAATTGAATACTCATTTGCATGGTATTTCCTCATCTTTGCAGAAATGAAACTTCGATAGGTCCTTAAGTTAGAAAACTTAACTATTAAATTCATTACAAAATTGATCATTCTTGTTCTTTCTGACACCAATTCATTCAAGAGCATACTCCAGGTAGCAATTATCTTTCTTTGTTTCCCGTAATTTTAGATACCTTGAAAGAGCATTACTGACGATAACAATTTATCCTTCCAATCATCCCAAAGAAATAACAGTGATGTGGGAAAAAATTTATTCTCCAACAACATTTTAGCATAATCATCCACCCTGACTAAACTCATAGCTTGGTCAAGCTGAAACAATTTTAAATCTGAGCTAAGTTGTGCATCAAGAACTTTATGGAGAGAGAAAATTTCAAGTTTTATATTTCTCATTTTCTTTGCAGTAATCAAATGTTATGTTAAATTACGAAAACTGTATAGCTCATATGATAGTATTGATCGCTCGCACTACTGATGAATCTGAGAGAGTGAAATATAGATCAAAATTTTGAGTCATGATGGCTTCTAGAATATCTGGATGACAATGCCCATAGGAAATTGTCATAATACCTATAAAAGAATCAAAATATCAATGTCCATTATCATCAAACAGGTAGTGCATCTTCCCTTCACATTCCCTATTTTAAGTATCAATCTTTATCTCTCATGCTAGGAAACACAAGCATGGCGCAATACACCATGAGGTTGGGGCTCTTCTTGATCTAAAAAATACACATATTACAATTTCAGACAATAGGGATCCTCACAATTTCAACACCTTTCAATAATGCACTCATTTTTGTGTAGTGCACATATGATTCTCCTTTTCAGAATCTCGCACAGATGAACCACATCTACATTCAATTTTTTCTTAGGATTTTTTATTCGAGGTTTATAAAAATTGTGTCAAAAATTTGGAGTCGATCACGAGCATAACACCCTCTCCATGCAAAGGGATTATATCATTCATTTTCTAATGTGTATTTAATCCAAATCGCATTAAAACTAGTGATGAGATCCCATACCAATATCTCCCTACGTACTTCACATGATTTGTTCAAAGCTCTTGGGCAGAAATGTATACGTTCCTTGCTAGCGCTCGTGATGCGATTATAATATACTTGTACAGATTTGTAACACATTTTCAGAAGAGTGCACTTGTATTTTCACCATACCATATGCAAAGTTTCTAAAAATTATCATACACTCTCCATTGATTTGAATCGCACATCAAAAAATCTATAATTCGTCAACGACATTACACTATAGAGACTCGTTGAAGTCTTTAATCATCTTCTTGCGAAAATGTATTGCACTAACACTGCTATAATGTTATTGATATTAGACTGTACAATCTGATTTTGGGGAAATGACCTTCTGTATCATGCGATTTCACATTTTTACAACCATATTTGGATCATTTACTTCAAGATATATTTTTATTGTCATAACATAATTAGCATAGAGAGGAAAAAATTCATGTTTAGACATTTCTCAAAAAATTCTTGATGGCATGACCTCCACCTTGCAGGTAGAGATAAGACCTAGATCAAGATTGCACTGCAAGGCATGCCAATCATTGTATTGTAAGTGGGAAAATCAGCGATGATACAACTTGCATCATCAACTCCCAAATTCCGTGAGTTTCCTTCATGTTCTTATGATGGTAAAGGATTTGCAGTGCATATCCGAAAAAAATCATATTGGGAAAACACTTCCAAAACCGAAACACATTTTTTTGCTTCTTCATATGATTATTCTATTATTGCAATCAAATACCCTCATATACTCAAATTTAGAGTGTAGAATATCACGTGTTTGCGACTTTATTTGTGTGTAGTTTTAAATTCAAATTTCCATCAATACCAACAATTCCTCCAAACTCCATGTCATATGCTGTAAGAGTTCCAATTTTTTCAAAGTAACATATATCCACCTTCCTAGCAAATGGAATTCAGAATGATTCTGTACATAATATTACATGTCTCACCAATGGAAAAAAAAAACATTCAGAGCAATATACAACTCCATAGGAAAATCTCAGAATCATCTATCCAACATCCATGTAGTAGGAGGGAGAAAAAATATGCGAAACACCTGTGGAAAATCGCATGTCATAATATATGGAAATGGGAAGACTGCCTCCTGCGATATCCAGCATCAACCTCTCCAGGAGAGATATTTTTTTATTTTATTTTTTATATTGTGTCTATGAAAGGAAAAATAAAAAATTTAAGGGACCTCATTAATCCCACAATCTCCAAAAATATATAATAAACTCATCCACACAACCATCAACAACGAGAAAAAAGCATTCATAGATTTATGGACCAATTCAAGCATTTATTATGTGCACCTTATTTGACTAGAACATCATGACAACCCACTGCATCGATTACAATAATGCTTACACTATTGCGTCCAAAATATTTAACATGTACACAACATAATTTTAATACGTTCACCTTCATTTCATGCAAACGAGATCATCATGAGGATTGAGGAGAAAAACTGTCTGCAATTACTTTGCAACAAATTTGGATTGTGTGCGTGTGTTTTGAATGCTCTAGAAACCCCTCATACACACTAAGTCGATCTGATTGGAAACTCAACCTATTATTTATCAATTGAAAATATCCTTGTATTTGAGTGACATTCAGGTATCATTTTCCTCCATTGCAGAGGGCATGGCAGCAAAATGTTGAAGATTACATTTACGCATGTCTAATTAAAATAATTATTAGCCAATAACCCATCTATATTCATTTTTATTGGAGGTGCATATCGACAGATTCAACCACTATTTTTGCTAGAAATATTTTAAAATATGAGGTCGATAATAGATCATACATCCAAATTTAATGGCATTCAAAAAAGAGACGAATATAAAAAAAAGCTTACACCAATTGTTGATGAGAATTTTTTTCTTGGAGGACTCCGCGTTGCCACTGTGTACCATGCTAAATAATTGGGTGGATGCAATGTGAGAATATTTAATATTTTTAGACCCTAGAATTAATAGTTAATAGTTAAAAGAAAACTAATAATTAAGGTGTATAATAAGTACATTTTAAAATTAATAAAAAAATTACTTCTTGTTGAACAATTTTTTGATGGTTTAATTGTTGGAATTTTAATCCCAACCACCACCATGAATAAGAAATGGCACAGCCCACACTTCATAAATTTTTGAGCAGAGAAGAACATCAGCAGATCAAAGAGCCGGAGGCTTTTTCTTGCAACAGAGCAAACAGAGTACTCGATGCTTTTAACTCTACGTTTATTTAGAACCACCGCATTGACTTACCTTTTCTCCCACGAGCACATGTCGCAACATTTAGCATTTACCCATAGCCTTTTCCATTGATAAGTTAAGTCTCCACCGATGCGATATCGACGGGACCCACAACTTCATCGCGCTTCACAAATATTAAGTCTTAACCCATAAGCCTTACCGCATGTTATTTTATTTTACTGCCAATGCGATATTGGAGGGACCCACCAAACTTTTACCGCACTTGCAAACCACAGAATCCTATGTATTTCACTTATTTCACTTGCCTTTGTTTAAGCTGCCCGCTGAGCGCAAGTTGCAAGTTTTAAGCATTAACTTTATGCTGCTCGCAAGTTATTCTATTTTTTTTGTGATTTGATCGTAAGAGGGGGCACATGTCAAGCTCAAGAGGGCAGTGCATTTCACAGTCGCAAGTTTTAAAACTTACCTTTTTCTGTAGCCACAAGCTATGTTATTTTTTTTGTGATGCGATATCGCTATCGCATATCGCAATCACTAAGATTTAAGTTTTCCGCCAAGCTGCCCACAAGATAAGTTATTTTGGTTGCGATGCGATACGTGCCACGTCACTATTGCACATAGTATTTCACAAAGTTTAATGGATAGCGCCATGAGTTAAAATGTGTTTTCGCCAATTTGTGCGGATGCGATGTGGACCAGAACCACATTACATAAAATTTCAGATCCGCCATTTTGTGTTTTGAATGCATCTTTACATGTTTTTCCTGTGTAATTCAGAATACGACTTGTGTGGCGATTAATGAAGAAATGGGTTTGTTGACTACCCAACGAAAAAATCTTGTTGAACGTCTGTTCAAAATTGAAGCAACATTAATTAGAATTAGGTTTTTACAGGATTTGTCCAATTTGATATAAACTATGTAATTTTAATTATGTCAAAGAGAGAGACAAAAATAGAAACTCAGAGAGAATGGAATAGAAAACTGAAGTTTTGTTCCACTTTTGTGTTTTTACGCTTCCTGTGTATATGTGACTGTTTAATTCCGCATTTTATTTTGAAGGCTCTGTGTTCTCTGGGGGAGCATCCCATTGTTATTGATTTCATTCAATATTTTCAACATGGTATCCGAGCAAGTCTAGGCTCTCAGTTAAAGAAGCATGAGCTCGATTTCTTTGCTGTAGAATTTATAAGATTGGTTTGAGAAGAAGATTTCCCCAGTAGTGAGAAAGCTTCTGCTTTACACAGTCAAGAAGAATGTTTTTCTTAACACAATCACGATGGTAGCAGCAGCCACCAGCTTGAAAAATCCCCAACTACCAAAGTTTAATGGAAAGAATTATGATTATTGGGCCATTACAATGAGAGTCCTATTTTATTCAAAATATATATGGGAGATGATGGAACAAGGTTTCCAAGAACCAGTAAACGAAGCACCACTGACTAATTTGACAACAGCAGAAAGTGACGTGTTAAGAGATAATAGGAAGAAGGAATCCAAAGCCCTCTTATATCTCTATCAAGCAGTACACTAGAGTATATTCCCAAGGATTCCATCAGAACAAAGTCTAAGGAGGCATGGGATATTCTCAAGACAGTTTATCAAGGCATGGAGAAAGTGAAGACAAGAAAGCTACAATCACTGATGAGAGACTTTGAAACTCTCTATATAAAAGAGTCTGCAACATAAAATCATTCTTCAAACATGTGATTGGGTTGGTAACCTAGACAAGGTCTCATGGAGAGACACTTGATGAAAGAAGAATAGTGGAGAAAACCTTGAGAAGTCTACCCTCAAGATTTGATGTCATAGTAGTGGAAATAGAAGAGACACAGGATCTCTCACAATTTTCAGTGGATGAGCTTCATGCATCTCTGATGTCTCACGAACATAGACTAACGCTTTGTATGTTTGACTGATGGCTTTGTGAGGATACCAACGAACTGTTCCTCTGTCCTGCAATGATGCAAAACAATCTCACCATTGTTAACCAATTCTCTTATAAAATGATATTTTTCATCAATATGCTTTGTTCTCTTACGGAAAACAAAATTATTTGATAATGTTATTGCTCAGCTATTATCACAATAAATTATGGTTCCCTTGTCTTGCTGATGATATAAATTTCTCAGCATCCTTCTCATCCATACTGCTTGGCCTGCTGCTATTGTTGTTGACACATATTCTGTTGCTGATAAAGCAACTATTAGTTTCTTCTTGGAAGCCCATGAAATGGCTCCCGATCCTAAATGAAACGCATACCCAGATGTACTCTTCCTATCATCTACACTTCCAGCCCAATCACATTCAATGTATCCAATCAAATTAAAATTATCATTTGAGGAGTATAGAACACCATACTCCTTCGTTCCATTCACATACCTCAATATTCTCTTGGCTGCTTGCCAATGTGTCTCCTCTAGTGTCTCCATGAATCTAGAAATTAAACTTACAACATACATAATATCAGGCCTAGTTGCAGTCAAATACATGAGGCTGCCAACTATGCTCTTGTACATTGTCGGTCTATGTTCATGCATCGTTGATGTCTCAGGAACTTACGCTAATTATTTATGAGACATTGTTTCTTGGAGGACCTCCACGCTGCCAGTATGTACCATGCTAATAATTGAATGGACGGAATGTGAGAAGATTTAATATTTTTAGGCCCTAGAATTAATAGTTTATAGTTAAGAGAAAACTAATAATTAAGGTGTATAATAAGAACATTGAAATATTAATAAAAAAAATTACTTCTTGTTGAACAATTTTTTGATGGTTTAATTGGGAAGCTTATTCCCCTCTAGATTCTGAGATTGAGATGGATATCAGATTGTACGTAGTTTTCATGGCATTGTTGTTATTGTTGTGTTGGTGCAATGCTGTGGAAATTGATGTATATTGCGTGTGAATATCCTGCTACAAATTAAACAATTATGAGAAGAGCCTCACACAATGCAAACAAAAGGTAGAAAATATACAAAAGTAAGGTTAACCGTCAGAGCATTAAATCACACAACTTTGGTGGATTTCTACATTGAGAATTGTAGATCATATTTCTATATAATTATTTTGGGTTGTATTAGCAGTTTACGTGACATAGAGTAGAAAAGGATAAAGTTGAAAACTCCAAGAATCGCCATTTACTCAAACATACCACGTGAATGCACCAATTTCATACATAAAATGAGAAATAAAAGACCTATATACTGTTCTTGCCCCAATTTCACACAAAATGAAAAGTATAAGATGATTTCATATCATTCCTCTCTTGTGTATTTAATCTCTTTGAAAAAATAAGACAGTGTCAAAAAAGACTCGGAAATGCCAAGTATTCTTCCTCCCTGCTCCTACCAGCCAGACAAACACTTCGTGTGAATCAGATTTAGAAATCACAGGTCAAGTAAACCGAAACATTAACCAAATTATTATGTGTACCCTTATGGTTAAAAAAATTACTATTCTGCTCGCTTAGAAATTTACTAGTCGGTAATCTATGAAGAGCTTAGAAATTTGATGTGTATTATTAAAAAATTAAAAACAAAAAACTATTCTGCTGGCAATTTCATACATATCCCATGTATTACATGAATCTTTGAAAGTTGGAGTTAGGTGGTAACTAGTAACATGAAATATGAACACTAATATATTTAATTATAATTATTGCATTTTTAGTTTAATTATTGCAATAATTATAATTATTGCATTTTTTAGTTTAACTATATATATATATATATATATATATATATATATATATATATATATATATATATATATATATATATATATATATATATATATATATATATATATATATATATATATATATATAACTATTAAATAGAACTAGCCGCTATTAATTTTAAAGTTATACTAGCCATTAGGATTTTATTAAATAATTAAATAAATAATTAAATTAATAGAACTAGCAATTACTAAATTTCAAAGTCAAACTAGGTGTTATTCTAGCGGCCTGTTTTGCCATTTTTACATTTATTTAAACTCAACGACCGGATCTGATCTCTCACTTAGTCCTGATGATGAATCACACTGGTTGGTTCAAAACGCATCAACATTGTTCATTGAATGTGATTATTACCTAAAGGTTTCTTCATAAATAATTAAATTATTTAAAACTAAAAATTAATAATAATAATAAAATAAACTTATAAAAACAAATTATTCTTATTTTTTCCTTTTTTGTTGTTTCAAATTCATTTACGAAAAAGGAGTTCCTATAATATATTGTGCACATCATGTTTCTTCATATTTCCTTTAAAATATACCATTGGTTACCTAGGTGAAAACAAACCAGCGTCATGGAAACCCAAACTGATGGCCTATCAAGTTAGCAATAAATTTAAACCTCCTCAACAAGGTTTTATTAAAGAAAATTATGACGGGGCTTCGACGGGAAACCCAGGCCAAGAAGGGGCAGGGGGGATTATTCGAGACTGCCAAGGCCAGGTTCTAAGAACTCACGCCATGGATCTGGTTCATGCTAGTAAGAATGAGGTTGAACTGAATGCAACAAAGCAGGGGATGATAATTGCAAGAAGGGAATAATATCATCAACTTGAGGTGGAAGGAGATTCGGTTGTGGTCACTGGTATTCTCCACAAATTGCAGAAAGGGGCGCGTTGTGAACAGATTAGTAAAATTTGGCACCAGACTGATCCATGAATTAAGGATATCTTGCTGAACATAAGTTAGATAACCTCGTCCCATGTTAGACAATCAGGAAATGAGGCAGCCGATCTCCTTTCTAATTGGGGTTGCAATAACCAAGGCAAGGTCATGGATAATTCATGGGAGAAAACCTTACAGGAGTCGGGTCTTGCATATCTACAGGAGATACTAAACCGAGATCAAGATAACAATGCATACCATAACCCCTGATCGGGGTGCCAACTGTCATTGCAAGGAGTAATACATGTGGACGTGGAGGACATACATGGATGGCGCACGCAAAAACCATCAAAACCACATCGATGATGATGCGATCTAAGAGAAGTGGGTGGCTCCACCCACGGAGCTTAATGACGACATTAATGATGAATGTTGAACAACAAGGCACATGGGTGGGTTGTCGAAAAATTTTGGCAGAAAGAGTTGACACGTGAGGTGGAAGTAGCATATGACCATTCTCTTTGCCATTTTCTGATGTATGGTAGTCGGTCGAGCGCAGAGCACCAAAAGGTATTTACGCGATTGGGGGAGAGCTCTGTAATCTTCAACGTGTCATCTGTGAGGGTATGTATCAAATTTTCTTCTTACCTTTGCCATGAAGCATGTTTCTAGTTCTCAATCCATGGAAAACAAGGTTCGGGTCTTTTTGGATTACCTGTTTCTTTTGAAATTTGTAGCTCCAGCTTACTTGGCTTTTAAAAATGTCATCATTTCTAGGCTATTTTTGGAATAATATTATGGCTTTCCTTTATGCAATTTAGTGGTGGGGTTTGGGTGGGTACATTGGCCACTCACCTCCCTGTGAAGGAAGCTGTTCAGAGCCTCCTTCCCCATTTTGTGGTTGTCTCTGTCACTTTTTTCTGTTCATATTTCTTTATTGGCCTTGCATGGTTGTACTTCTTTAATGTCTATCTGCCTTTAGATTTTTTCGCTTGGTGTTGTAATGGCCTTGCATGGCATCATAATAGCTTTGCATGGAGTTGGTATGGCCCTTCATGGAGTCGTAATGGTCCTACTTGTCCATCTCTAGATTTGGAGGGCTTCAATTCTGACCTTCCCTTCTATTTTGACCTTCCCGAGTACCCCTCTTTTTTCTGGCCTTGGCATGTCACTAATTCGTATAGAAATTATTAGTTATGGAAAATTGACTGTATGGCCTACAATGATTTTCCTATGGATGGTGAGTCATTAAAGCTCAACTACAATGGTTTAGGTGGTTAGTGGGCTAGTTTAGTTTTTGGTTGGTTAAAGTTATTAAATGTTCCATTGACGTGGGAGTTTTGTCTATAACTAACTATTATGATGGGGTTATCCTGATTAAAATGGGAGTCTTCTCTGCAGTCGAGGATGGCTCTGTGGTTCTGTTACGTCTAGTCCACTAAATTCAGTTTATGGTCAATAATTTGAATAGTAAGGTTGTGTCCTTCTGGTCTGTCAAGGCACTGTCAATTCTTGTAAGTTTGTGTCCTCCCTGTCTGTCAAGGTTGGGTCTAGCACAAGCTGGTATTTCTCTTGGTAAAGACGCCCAGTTTTTGGTGCCTCCTAGACATCACTATATTTTTTTTCTATCACAAGTAACTTTAATATTTCCATGTGTTTTACTAATGCAGGTCTTCTTAGCAATTCTCACTTGCAAAGATATTTGCTAGAAGACGGGGGTCTGAAGATAATGGTGAAATCTGAGTCGAATAAGAAGGAAGGAAAGGCTAAGAAAAAATGCAAAGCTCTCAAAGGTGCACTAGATAGATGAGGTAGAAAGTCTGGTAAAGAGGTAATGAACAAATTATTCTTAGCCTATTTGGATGACACTCCCTATTATTTCAAATCCTTGATTCACGTGTGGGAACAGGATGCAAGGGCAGAAGAGGAAGCAGAAGTTGAAATGGTCAAGGAGGAATTAGACCCAATTGTAACTAACCCAGGTAATACCTACAATAGATTGTCTTTGTTCCATCACTCGATCCGCACCTACTGGATCTTGAAATTTCTTCTAGTGAAGGAAATTGTCTTAGTCCAAGAGATAGGGGGTGACTCACATGCAGCATCAACTTTGGCGAAAATTCACAGAGACATCGAGGAGATAAACTTGCAGCAACATCATCAGAGTGTCTAACTCAGACGTGTTGACAAACAATTACAAATTATGCATCAGGTTTATATGTTAGGATCAAGTGTTAAAGATACAGCTCTTATAGAGTCTTCTGATGACTTATTTCCTTATATTATGTTTTTTATATGAAAACAGATAGAATTTAATTTTTCAATATGTCCATGGAAGTAAAGATAGATAACATCCCCTTAAAGACAATAAGGGACCAATTTACATTGTTTCAGTTTTAGATGGCCTATAACTCTTAAGATGACCAACAGACCTAGTGTCCTATGGGCAAGTTGAGGTTAGAAGCTATAAATTTCGTTGAGATTAGAAGCTATAAATTTATATAGCCTGCATTTTTTTTATGAATATAAAATAGAAATGCACTACTAAGTTTACAAAAAAAAAACAATAAAATAAGTTTATATTATATCATGCATTCTACAAATGAGGTAAGTAACTCATCCACTTGATTATGTATTCTAGTTTTCTCTAATATATTTTATAATTGAGATGGCCACTAATTTACACATTCATTTTTATTTTGTATATTTTATATATTGTTATTATTTAAAATAATTAAATTCATACACTACGCTAGGTTTAGGTCTGCCTCTATTTTTATCCATGGAGTCTTCATCGGCCATGATCCCGATCTCCAAGCTGAAGGTATGCCATGGATTATATGTGTAGATCAGTCATCATTTTGGACGAAGGGTGATGGAAAAATAAGATTCATTTTGTTGCGTAATGGATGAAACCTCGTTGTAAGTTACATTTAATATCCAAGGGAAAATCGCCATGCCAATCCCCAGATCCCTTATACGATTAGGTTTGCCTCAATCTGGCAGAAAATAATCAGGAAGTAAGAGCAGAATACATAGTCATATTAAATGATGTCGACATGATCTCTCCTAGAAGGTCACAAAGTTCTAGTTTTCACTAGTTGTACTCCAAATATAGTGAGCATGAAAAATAGGAACTACAGGAGGTTTCTCAGACTTCTGTTAAAAATTTAAGTGGGAAATAGGTCTTGTTAAGGGTTCTGGGTTTCGATTTTAAGATCATCATTCAAAACAACCTAGGTATACCAATATTTTTACTGAGTTTGATTTTTGCCAAGAAATTGTTGCAAAACATCATTCATTTGAAAGGTAAGGGCATTGAAAATAACTCTAGTATGAAATTAAATATGAGGTTGAGGGGTGGGGCTTCCTGTGTTAGACACCCCAATGTACCAGCTTCATTCAAGGATAGGGAAGATTGTCTCTCTTGCTCATTAGATCCAAAATATGCTAGGACCATAGATAACATAACATGTAGAAAACGTATTAATGATGCATGTTAAAGACTCATAGGTAAAATCATTTTTTTTATCTTCAATATAACGCATTAATATGTTGGTTTAATGGCTCATGACTGAATATTTACATCAATGGGTATATTCTTCTTGGACACTCAAGTGTGGTCTCTACTTATATTCCAAGAGATATATCATAGTTCGATTTGAGACATAGAAAAATATGGAGAAAGTTGTAACTAGTAGACCATAGTTCTGGGGTAAAGCTGGGCCTTTTCATTACCCTATGGTATCTAGAATTTGATGCTAGAAGCATGGTGGTAACTACAATGTCATTGTGGGTGAGATTAGCAAATATCCCTTCCTTGTTGGCACCATCACATCCTCAAAGATATTGGAAATACTCTTGGAAAATTCAAAAAAATGGACTTTGACAAAATAGTAAAAGGTATATTTACATTTGCAAGAATTTGTGTGGAGATAGACCTTAGAAAAGGTTTACTAGATCATATCCATTTAAAACATGAAAAATTAATGTGGACATTATGGGAATATGACATTTAGATGTTGAATTTTTTTTCAAGCACGGAAATATAAATGCCCACTCGTAAGAAAGATTAAAAATAAATAAAAAGAGGCAGGCTTGTAATCCGAAGGAATGGTGGGTACCTGATAGTTTTGAAGAAGAAGAAGAAGAGACTATGGAGAGGACTCCAAATATTGATGCTCAAGAACAACATGGTAGCAAAGAAGTTGAAGGAGTTGGGGACCAGTCAAGAGTCGTGACTCATATCGAGAAGGGAACAAAACTTGTAGAAATCAAAGCATCAGAGCAACAAAAATAGGAAACACTCAATGAAAAAGGATTGGGGGTATAAAGAGGAACTACGTATCCCATAAATCAGATTTAGACAAATAATTCCCTTTGTGTGAAGTTGTAAATAAATTGAAAATAATAATTGTTGATTCCAACTATGGGGTTTGGCAAAAAGTTCAAAAAAAGAAAAGGAAAAATGGGAAACTAAGTGAATATTATCATACTTAGCCCCTTGCAGAATTCTGTAATTGTGTATAGTTTTTTTCTTTAATTGTGCATCAACTGAAAGGTTAACATGATCAAATTCCTAGTTGCATATACAAAATGTAAAATATTATTTTTTTGAAGTGTTTTATTATATTTAATAATTGCAAAAATATTAAAATCATTATTTCAAAATATTTAATAATAGTGATATAAATAATTATACATTAATTATCTTTGTTTTAATTATAAAATTTGAAAATAATTATTTATTAATTAATTATTTTTATAATTAAAAAAAAATAGTTTTCTTGAGTTAACAAATTATAAATAATATAAATAATTTTATTATTGCAAATTTAAGTTTTAATGTAAATTTTAAAAAATTTCTTGGTAAAATGGTGGCAAGAGGAGAAGGGGTTTTGTATAGCCATAAATGAAATATTATTAAAAGATATGCATGGCGATTGGGAAAAATGACTAACAACTAAGCATAAATACATGGTCTGCTCCAAAGCTTGATATTGACTAAACTACCCAAGTGCCAAACATTAATACCTTTACACCAATATCTTGAAGGGACTCGATCATCATAATCCAACACCTTCACAAAAGAACCATGCCAAGAAACAAGCACCAAGAGTATCTTTGAAGCAAATCAAAGGACTTTTGTAAACTACTCCTCAAAAGAAAAATATTCAACATATTCCACTTTGTGTGAAGGCCAAAATGAAGAAATATTCAACATATTCCACTTTATGTGAAGGCCAAAATGAAGAAGCTAATAGGTGTGCAAATATAGCATTCCAACTCCAGGAAAGGCAATTAAATGGAAAAATTTTCCACTTTCTGTGAAGCCAAAATGAGGAAGCTAATAGGTGTGCAAACATAGCATGCCAATTCAATGGAAAAATATTTTACTTTCTGTGAAGCCAAAATGAGGTCCAAGCTAATAGGAGTGCAAATATAGCATGCCAACTCCAGGAAAGGCAATTAAATGTAAATAGAAAATTAGGCCGATGGACCCTCCCCTAATGTCAAAGTCACAATCAATAACTCTGAAATACCCTGTGGCCTATATAAAAAATTTAAAGTGTTAGAAGGCCCATGAATATCAGACTAAGGTTGGTAAAAAGAAAATTAATAAAAAAATGGGAAGGGGGCTTGACAAATGTCGTTGCAACCCAAGTAGGTGTAAAACATGGAAATGATGTTCTCTGGAAATATTCACGAGTAAAAACTTTAACTCGCTGACTGCAGTATAGTGCTAGTACAAGATATCCTCCTTTTGTATTGATTTATTTCAGGTATTTAGTAATTATGAGCAGTTATGTTGCAATAAATATTGCTTCCTTCACTGAAAATAATATTTCAGTGGTATTGTTCCAGCAGTAAATATTGCTTCCTTCACTGAAAGGAAGCAATAGTAACATGCATCATTAAGGAAATAATATTTCAGTGAAGGAAGCAATGTTTACTGCTGGAACAATACCACGGGATAGGATGGCTTGTTAATTTGCCTCTTTGTTTGGCGAGAACACGTCACAGGAGAAGGATATGGTTGGTTCCATGGTGCAGCAACCAGCCTCCTGCGCCACCCCTTCAACTATGAATTTTAAGACTAGTAATTGATGGATTTGGCGGGTGGTTGAGGAAATTTCAGCCTCTGGCCAATTAATATTAGGCGGATGGATATTTCCCCTTTATGTTTGGGCTATATTCGGGAAGGAAAGTTCTGTTACGAAATTTAATGATGGCAAAGTTGTGAGTCAGACTTACAAAAATCACAGTTGGCCGTAGTTTAACTAGCCAGAGGAATCGCTCTGAAAATCATGAAAATTCCGATAACATTTTCAGAAAATCCGGCAGGAATTTTTCTAAATCCATGTTATAACTATCAAAGTTTAATATTTTGGGTGTCCTACAGGTTTTTGATGGTGCTGAATTCATTTCCAATGTCAAAATCAGGATTTAAACACTGTTTTTGCAAGATTTTTTAAATTTTTTTGGCCCGGATTCCGGCCAATTTTGACCGTCCGGGAAATTCCTCCGGCTCGTTAGAGGACTCCTTAGAAATAAAACATTCTTTGGCAGGTATGAGAGATTTGGGTGTGACATGATCTAGTAGCTTTAAAACTCACTGAATAAAATTCGAGTTCAATTTTTTTGGTTTCAATGTTGAAAACTCGCGTGGGCATGTATTACAGGATGACCACACTACAAATTTGGACGGGTCTTGTGTCTTTGGTCCAAGAATCTCGGAGTCTACCACACCAATCTCAGGGAAAGGTGACTCTGCAAACTGGGATTCATGGGGAGAAGTGATTAGGGTGTCCTTTATCGCTGGAAAAACCATCCTAAGAGGGGGGAGTACGTAATGGAAATATTGATTAGCAGAAGTGATAATTTCACCATCGGAAGAGGTCAGGCGGATGTTCGGGGCACCGGAAAATATTTGTCGTATACTACATGCAGTTGCAAAGACAAGGTGACCGAACTAATGAAGAAATCAGATTTCCTTCAACTTGATTTGATCGTTATGAAGCTGAAGGTCAAGGAAAAAATGATGATAAATGTGCAAGCGATGGAGAGAGTTAAATGCCTGGCCAGAAAGACAACGAGGCAGTAGGATGAAACAAGGGCGCTTCGACGACCGATCATGGAATTACAAGAACCTGTTCAAATGTTGACTTCCAAACTAAGTGACTATGGCAATAAGAATTGGAGGGAGGATGAGCAATTTCATGATCTTCAAAGGCCACCTATGGAGGCAACAAATAAGCGCAATTGAAGTATGTATGGCTGTAAATTTTATTTTTTGTTAGATAGTTTTCTAGATTGTATACCTTCAATAACGTCTGAAATATGAGGCAATATGTAACCCTTTAGATGATCTGAAAATCGATCATCCTTCGACACTTTACAAGTGAAAAAATTAGGTCTTTAAAATTTAACTTAATTCGTGACTTGTTCAACTATGAAGAGTTAATTTTGAATGAATTTAAATATGAAACAAAATTATATGCAATTCAATATGGAAAAATAAATAAGAGAACTATTATGTGATAATGGAGTTCACCTCTCTTAGGATACCTCTCCAAGCACTGTTCTAATGGCTAGGTCATTTTATTGATCTCAGCAAAAAAAAGAATACATTAAAAATCTTTGAATCATAGATTAAACCTTTTTCTAGAGTGGAATTGTTCTCCTTAAAAAAAAATTCTCCTTTAGAGAACTCTCACTCACAAGTTGACACCTTTTACAAAGAAATGATGGTGCCAAAAGAAAATGACTCTCTAACTGAATGTGGCAATTGGTCCTCATACTCATTGTGAGATAAAAAAGCAATCATAATGAAGTGTTGAAATGGTCTTTTTTCATAATGATACTAAGGATAGACTAAAAACTTCCTACTATAACGAATAAATAATTGTTGTAGATGCGTCTGAAAGGCTCGAAAACCCATGTCTAGGCTCTTTTCATGCTCAAAAGGGTCTCCATATGGCTTGAAAAATAAAATAAAATTCTTTGTATACAACAAAAAAAGGACTTGGATCTAAAAAAATTTCAACATATAATGCTCAAATCACAAAAATAACACTAACATTTAGTCGAGAACAACCCAAAACCCATATGTTGGCTCTTCTTTAGCTCAAAAAACTTGAAAATGACCAAGTTATGCATCCTGATTAATTTATTTGCTTTATGTTCTACAAAATGGAAAAAATGGCTAACCAAACAATGAAATTCGACGAAAGAACTACTAGGCGAAAAATATGCTCGTCGTTGATTCAGTGGCAAAAGGTGCAATATGTCGGACAGTTAGTTAGGCACCATGGGCCCAACTATCACCCCTTTTCATGGTCATATGAGGGCCATGTGGGCACTGGGTATGCACAATGGTTCGACCCCTCCGTTGTTAGCTCTACGTGGTAATCACGTAGTAATCATAGGATCGGGGGCCAGGCTAACTGCCCACCCCCTCTGCTTTGTTGTTGGTCATGTGGTAGTGAATGAGCCTGCGGGTTGAGCTAACCACCCGCCCCATCTTCCTACACCTCCTCTTTTTTCACGTGGGCTACAATATTTCGGGTGGTGGGGTCATCTGCCTTGCCCCCTCACCCAAATGCGCCAACCATTCGACTTCAAATGGAAGTGCTAACCAATACGATTAAGAAAAAAACCACATGGTGTAACAATAATCTGTGGTGGTTATATCAGGCATGTCATGGGGTTGAATCTGCTAGAGGCCTATTGAGTGACCCATTAAAATGATAACACACATCCAAAGCGCCACGTGGCACCCTACCATTAAGCCACATGGCGCCTCCTAATTGGTCAAAACCAAAACTCAATAACCAATCAAAATTTGACACCTTGACCTATACGATCTTACCACGTCTTAGCATATGATTGGTCCACATTTCCATCATACATGCATTCACCTATGGATGTCAGCGTCATGTCACCTATACGACATGTCTAGTGAGCAACCTAGTTAACCCTGCAAGTTGACTTTTTAGTTGTTTGCCAAAAACTTTAGAATGTGATAACTTTCACATATAGTATCAGATTGAGGTGATTCAAGCATCGTTGGAATAGAACGTCTGGATATACGATTTGGAACTAGTTTCGAGATATTTCAAGCACGTTTTATTTTTTAGCATATTTTCATCCCGTGGATCCTTAGAAGTATCAAAAGACAATATTAAGTATCGTGACATGAAGGATGAAAACCAAATGTAAATTTTCTTGAGTATTTTTTGTGACCAAACACAAAATTAAAAGAATCTACTCATTCGTGTTTTTAAAAAGATATATTTGAAATAAAATTGTTGCAAATTTAAACCTCAATGTAGATTTTAAAAATGTATTTTTAAGAAAATCAATTTTCCATCCTTTGTTTTTTAAGTATTATAAAGTTAATAATTTTTTTTTCAATGTATTTTAGGAATTATCCAATGCCCAATAATACACAATTACAAGATGAAATTTATGAAAATTTGTTTTAGATGTATAAAATAAATATTTATTAAAAGAAATTTATGTTGATTTATGTAAATTGAATGTAATTTGGGTACTTGGGGAAACGTTGATATACTTCCCATCGAATCGCAATTCCCATATTAAGCTTATAATAAGGTATATGTATAGTGGATTTAAGCCTTGTTGTTTGATAATCTCATTATTATACTAATTTAGTATAATCAAAACATATGTTTACTTAATCAATATCAAAACTATTTAATCAAAACATACATATTTCTTATATATATATAACATACATATTTCTTTTATATATATATATAGATATATATATAATCATTTAGATAAAACTTGTACTAATTTAATATTACTTAAGGATTCATTTACATCGTAAATATAACACATGTTTAATCAATACTCAAATTATTTTAAAACAATTTTATTAATTACAGTGGTTTAGTAATTTTATTGGTTATATATATATATATATATATATATATATATATATATATATATATTCTTGAGAAACTTGACCCTCAGACATGGAATAGTTAATGAATAGGTAAATTGTTAAAGTACTTATTTCTTAATGGTCACTGATTGATAGCGATCAGAATTGATTGACTCTGTTTCTTATAAATGTGAAACTAATCTAATTGTTAATTCCTTTAACCACACATAAATATTTAATAAACACACAAACAAAACACTAACACTAACATTTTTCACTTCCTCTCCTCTCATTTTGAGGATGGTGCTTAGTGTAAAGATATTAACATAAACTTAGTTTGTAAAACCCCATGGAAATCAAATCAAATAACTTCATAACATGTGAGAGTACAAAAAATATCACAACAACAGTGGAATAAACTTTAAGAGATATATAAAATGTTGTGTAGGGAGTACTTGGAATGTTATTTTAGTGTTTTCACATGTTAGAAATGAAAGTGTTAAGGTCATTACATTTTTGTCAATTAGGGACTACTTAGAATGTTATTTTCATGTTTGCACATGTTAGAAAGGAAAGCGTTAAAGTCATTATCATTTTTGTAAGTTAGAGGGGCCCGAGGAATACTTAAATTGTGGAATTAGGAAAAATTCATATCATAAATTATAAAGGTAGAGCAATTCAAAGGAAATGATGTTTAGCTTTAGTGTGTTAAAATAATATTTTTAAAAACAAATTTAATCTAACTGTGTATGTCGTTAGATAGGTAATTTGTTTTACCATGTAAACTATGAAGATTATGAAGATTAATTTTGATTTTGTTAATATTTATTTTTGTAAATTCACAATGTAAGAAAATAGTTCTTACATTTGGTAGTTCGAAACGCGTCGGTTCCAATATTTCTCATGTGATTTTCCAGAAGATTTAGAATTTAAAATGTTATGGATCACAGAAACTTGCACTCTAAAATAGTTCTTATTAAACAAATCAAGATTTATAAAAATTTTATAATATTTCAACTTTTTTATTAAAATGAATTAGTTATTTTATTTTTAAGCGAACAGAGTATTTAATAATACTAATACTGATTAAGTATTTTATTTTTAAACAATATATTATTTAATATTATTAATATTATTGATTAAGTTGAACCGAAAAATCTAATCTTTAACTTAACTTCTTTCAAGTTTACTCTGGTTTACTATAGGAAATAATAAGGAATCTTCGTTTTGATTTACACGAGGGAGTTTGCCCAATTTTGAGCTTATGATCTAACTCTAAATTTCACACAAGAAAATGACTCTTGAATATTCAACCAATAGTGAAATAGGTTTGGTCAATTTTATTAGCAATATATATTTTGTTTAGTATCTAAATAAATTAATAAAATATATTATTATTAACTTTCATATACAAGAAACCTCGTTTAAGGTGTCTAAGAGGATAATTCTTGAGGGTGGGTATTGAGGGGTTGGAAGGCTTGGAAGCTTGAATTTTTTTATAGGAAAAAATGTCTTCCAATAATATCAAGGGAGACTACTAAGTCTAGGCCTAAGTTAGTCTCTTTTCTATTGAAGTTGGTCGTTCTGACTAGTTATGGGTCGAGTTACCATGTCACCTAAGACTAACCTTTAACTTAAAAGTTATCTTGACCTAATCTAAGTGTCAATCTATCCACACCATACTATGTTAGCCTATGTAATACTTTATTGTTAATCCTATTATGTTATATAGATGTTAATACTAACCTAATAATAATACAATAACTTGCACTTTA
Organism: Pinus albicaulis; assembly: GCA_034641835.2. NCBI lineage: Eukaryota > Viridiplantae > Streptophyta > Pinopsida > Pinales > Pinaceae > Pinus > Pinus albicaulis. The sequence goes on from CM076579.1 coordinate 267,750,749, forward strand.
GTATATCAAGTTAATACTAATTGTTAGTGTTAATATACAACTATATTAATATGTATTAAAATTATCTTAATACTAATGATATATTTTTCATTAATCAAAATTTATATGCATTTGTATATTATGTCTATATTATTTTATCATATACAAATTTCTAATAATGTTCACTAATATGTATATATCTAATGGGTTAAACCTAATATAACTTATAATAAAATATTAATTAACTATTAATTAAAAGATAAATACAACACACACACACACACACAAATATATATATATATATATATATATATATATATATATATATATATATATATATATATATATATATATATATATATATATAAGTTTGGTAGTACCTTTCATTTTTTCTTTTTTCTCTCTCTTTTTAACTCCATCTTCATCAACATGTCTAGATACATCAGTCCGGTCTGGGGAGGGAACTGAACCTATGATGAGTGCTATAACAACTTCCCTCATCACTGTTTAACCCCCATAGACATTAACTTATCCAAGTTAATTCTATGGTTAAAATTTAAAATGATCCAAGTAAAAAAAAATTAAATAAAAATGACCAAATTCATATATACAACATATATAATAAATTACAATTCATTTTTATAGATTTTTTAATGATGAACATTAAAGAATTAGATCAATATAAAGGTTTGATAAATTTGAGAGTTTGATAAAACCACATATTAATGAGTTGACTTGATCCAAAACTAAAATGTAGATGCAAAATTACTTTAAGATTCAAGAAAGAAAGAAAAACCTACCTTCAATAGAAGAAAGGTAGCTTTACTCCTACCCAAGAGCTAATTACCTAAAATGTGGAAACTTATAAACACAATAATTTATTTCCAGATTATCCTGATCTAAAAAATTAATCTTATGCTAAATACAGAATCCTTCCACTTAATTCTTTACAGAAATTAAGTGCTAATTGCAAAACACATATGAAGCAAAATCAATCGCACATAACAAGATGTTTTACTGGGAAATCTTAAAGCTAAAAACCCCAACTATCATATATTATGTATATCAATGGAACATGTAAAAATATCATACAAAGCTCAACTCGTAGAGATCTCAGTACAATATACAATCGTCACACACTGTCATGTATAAATTTGCATATCTATGCACCAATTTCTTGCCTCCTGACAGCCTGCCTCCATTGCGCAATCCTTACTGAAGAAGAGCCTTGAATGAATTCGATATTTCCTTGCTTGCACTATGCAATCCTCATTGGCATCTCCAATGTCTGTGTAGATGCATTTAATGCATCACTATAGTCACAACTGATAGTCCATCTCACCCTTTCACGTATCTCTCCACTGGGTCTCGACTCGATCTGACATGCAAGTAGTTAATTGCTATTTTTGTTCAGTTGCAATTAAGACACTACTTGCGAATTAATTAAATAATTAATTCACTCATATTTCACTAGTGTATCTTTAGTTACAACTAGCAAAACTGAGTTTAACTCACTTAACTGAGTTAAACTAAATAAAAACTCACATAACTACTCTTCCAACTCTGTTACAACTTTCTACTATCAGTTATAACGAAATCCTCCATGCATGAATCACCAACCACCCTAGGAATTGTGTAATTCCTTTAGCCCACTGATGTTCCACATCTGTTCACTGAAATAAAGTGCTCCAAAAGAATAAGTTACTATTTATTGTCTGATTATTATTAAGGGCTAATAATAATCGACATGCATTCTATTTTTAGATTAGCGATCTATAAATAGACTTCGCCCATCTTCCAAAAATAGAAATTCGTTCGAAGACAGAATTTTCTCAACCATCTAGAATAAACATCCTACTAATTTTAGAATATGCTCACCATTCTAAAAATAGACATACACCTAAAAATAGCCTATGGGCCCCACCTAGTGAAGGTGCTTAATTTTCACTAGGCTCATCATCTTGTTGAATCTCAACAAGATAGGGATTATCCTTCACCCTGATCCTGTCTCTATGTTATTCAAATTTTCTCTTTGTGAGCACCTTCGTCAGAATATCTACATCTTGATTTTCTGTAGGAATGTACTGAAGCAACATGATCTTCCGCTGCACACAATCTCTAATATCATGATACCGAATATCTATATGCTTAGATCTACCATGAAACACATTATTAATCAAGAGTTTAATTCAAATATGATTATGACAATTAATCACTATAGGATACAAATGAGAACCGAACAAATCGACCATAATCTTCCTCATCCAGATAGCCTCACATGTAGCCTGACTTGCTGTCATGTATTTCGCTTCCGCTAAAATGAGTGCCACAGATCTATGTTTCCTTCTGTACAAAGAAACAACTGTAGATATGATACTGAAAACCCCTCCTAATGTGCTCTTTCTGTCCATTGGGCTGCCTACCCAATCTACATTCGTCAAGCCATGCAACTTCACCTCATCCGTCTATCTGTACCATAAGCCATACTCATATGTGCCCCTGAGATATCTCAAGACATGCTTGCCCCCCTCCCAAAAGATCTTGGTAGGCTTAACCATCACTTGACTAAGCTGGTTCACCGCATAGCATATGTCCGGTCTTGTATTAACTAAATACATGAGCGAACCCACCAACTATTGATAGACAGTAGCATCCAATACCTTTGTCGATGTAACATCCTATTTTCTCCAATTTCCTAGATGAGGAGTATCCATGGGTTTGCAGTCCTCCATGTGAAACTTACCGAGTATCTCCCGAGCATGCTTGCCTTGAGACACAAACAGTTCGCCTTCTCGCTGCCATATTCTCAATCTAAGGAAATAATGAAGGAGACCCATATCCTTCATCTCGAACTCCTTTGCAAGATCCTCCTTGCATGAGTGTATCAGCTGCTCATCACCAATTAGTATTAAATCATCAACATAAAGAACAATGATTAAAAGCTTACTCTCCACCATAATCTAGTATAGGTTTTCATCTGCCTCACTCTTGGTGAAGCCAAGTTGAGTGAAATAGATATTGATCCGAGTGTACCAAGCATGGGGTGCTTGATTCAGCCCATACAATTCTCTTTTGAGTCTGCACACATGTGACTCACTGCTGAACATCTCAAATCGTTTAGGCTGCTCAATGTACACTTCTTCCTTAATGATCTCATTAAGGAACACAATCTTCACATCCATTTGATGAATGTGCCAACCCATCTACACTGAGAGAGCAAGGATGGTCCTTATGGAATAATATCGTGTGGCAGGTGCAAATGCTTCTTCATAATCAATCCCCTTGATCTGTGAGAAGCCCCGGGTAACATATCTTGCCTTATACTTCTCAATGCTCCCATCAAAAGCTTGCTTTATCTTGTAGATCCATCTTGAACCTACCACTGATTTACCAACCGGCCTTGGAACAATATCCCAAGCACTGTTTCTGACAATGGATTCATACTCCTCCACCATGGCATCTACCCATGTGGGCTTCTACGCTGCTTCCTTAAAGGAAGATGGCTCTGTCATGATACAATTTCTCATAAGAGCCATGCATCCAATATATCGGTCAGCTGACTGTCTCTGTCTGCGCTGTGAAGTAGGGACTCCTACATTCTCTGTCGCATCAAGCTTCAGATTCTCAGCTTCTGTAGTATGCCTTCTTCCAGTTCTGATGTTTGGCTCTGCATGAGTGGAATCCTCCACTCCATGATCCTCCTCCTATGGTTTATCCACATATTGAGGCTCATCTTTGGGAACAAACAGTTCCTCCTTTGCATGCAAGTGTAGCTCCCTCTCGAGTGAAAACTTCATGGCTTTCTCCTCATTTAATTTTATATCCCGTCGCACCAAAGTCATTCGACTGCTTGGAAAATACACACGATAATTATGGGGTGTTTATGTGTACCCCACAAATATCCCAACTTTTGAATTCGGCTCCATCTTCCTCCTGGTGTTCTTAGTCACACGAACATAAATAGATGAGAAACAAATATTTAAATGAGAAACATCCAACTTCTTTCCAGTAAAAGCTTCTTCAGGTGTACTCATGGAAAGTACTCTATGAGGACAACGATTTTTCACGTAAACCGCAGTGTTGCATGCTTCCACCCATAAGTAGATTGGTAGGCCCTGATCATGCAACATAGCTCGTGCAGCACCCACGATCATTTAGTTCTTCCTCTTCGAGACCCCATTCTGCTATGAGTTCTCTTCAAATTCCTTCTTTTCTATAGAATTATTTTAATTCGTTCGAGATATATTCACCACCGTTATCGCCCCACAAAGCCTTCATTTACTTCCCTGAATCTTTCTCCACCAATGCTTTAAAATCACAGAACTTTGAGAATGTTTGATCCTTCTTCTACATGAAGAAGATCCAACATCTACAAGAATATTCATAAAAAAAATAAAATAGTACCTGTGTTTTTCCGTTGAAGCAACTGAGAATTTTCCACATACATCTGTGTGAATTCTCTCCAGGATCACCGAAGGACGGTTCTCCTTTTCATGAAATGTGGTCTTCACAAACTTACCCATAGTACATCCCTTGCACAGATCTATCTACGCAAGTGTACCCATGGGAAGTCCAGTAGAAATATACTACAAAATATTTAGGGAACCATGGTGAAGATGGCCCAATATCCTATGTCGTAACTCGCCCTCATCCCGACTCACCACTTCTTCTTCTTTTCCCACCATTGCAGCGCAACCATCTACTTCCAAATTGTAGATATTCTTAAATCGAATCCCTATCCTCTTGGTTTGACTCATTGTTTTATGTCGCAAGAAATATTTTCCCTCGCTGAAAACAATGTCATAACCTCTATTCTCCAACATCGCGACTACTACCAAGTTCTTCTTCAGACCTAGAACATGCATAACATATTTCAACATAAATGGTTTACCTGACTCCCTCTCAAAGGTAATGGTTCCAATGCTGGTCAAATTTCATCTATCACCATCGCCCATCTCTATATGCATTTGGACATCTTTCTCCTCCAAGTCACTAAACAAATCTTTGTCTCCTGTCACGTGGAAGGAAGCACCACTATCAAGATACCACACTGATCCCATTGTGCTTGAAACCAAGCATGCGATCAAAGAGAAATTAAGTTCAAATTGCGAGGCAAGGGCCTCACTAGTTGCAGCTCCAACATCCTTCTTGTTCTTCTTTTTCTGTGGGTAGTTAGTGGTGAGATGCCCATGTTCGTGACAGTGAAAACACTTCACCTTGGAAAAATCCAACTTCTTTCCTTTAGCCTCGGATTTTGGATGGGATTTATTCCCCTTCCCTTTCCTTGCTTTGGTAGCCAAAGCACAATCCTCTTCATCATCATGTTTTGATGAAGAGCCATCCTTGGTACTCTGCCTTATCTCCTCCTACCCTATTTCCAACCAAAGTTTCTCCCAATCTGGCAGTTTCTCCCACCCATTGACAGAGTCTTGATAACTTTGCCAACTCTTTGAAAGCCCAAGGAGAGCCAAGCTCACCAAGTCATCATCCACAACAATAATTCCCACACTCCCCAGCTCATCCCTACATTGGAAAAACTTCGTGAGATACTTTGGAATACTATCGCCCTACTCCATTTTTATTTTTCTGAGTTTATCTTTTAGTGCCAACTTCCTATGGTCACTGCTATTTTGGAAAATATCTGTCAAAGCTTTCCACATTGAAAATGGAGTGGCTTTCCTGTGAGGGCTTGACACAATATGCTATTTCACACCTTCCAACAAAATTATTCTTTTCTTCCCTACTTTCTTTTGTTAGGCATCAAGTAATGCAACATACGTCGAAGTGGGCTTAGGAACATCGCTATTGTTAGTATGAATCTTAATTCCAATTGTACGAAAAAATACCACTTTAGCTACGCATAACCAACAACCCTAACAGCAAAGATGGCTGCTAATATCCACATATCTGTAGCTAGGTGATCAAGATAAGTTCTGCAAAAATCTAGATCTATGCATTAGAAGACATTAAACAGTAGAAAAAACTAGATTTACTCCATGCATACAATAGACAAGACAATAATATGTTGAATGAATTTTATATTAATGGCACCTGGGAGGAAAACACAGAAGGGTGTTACCAGTTCTCCTCAATGGTATGGGTTCTTGTAAGTCCTCAACACTTCAGATCTAAAATTCCTTTCTCTTGATGGTGTAGAAAACCCTTAAAAAAATGGTAGCAAAATATGAATATGATGGTGGATCAAAGTCAGACCAAAAGTATAGATTCAGAGTGATCTTTAGGCAACAAAAGGTGGAAAATGAATGGGAAAACCCTTCTATTTATAACAAAATATTGAGTTAGTCTACATATTGGTGCATAATTAAAATATTATTAACCAAATCAAGATCCAACTTTTATGGAATATTTTATTATATTTGTTGGAGGGAAAAGGAATTTGACTTTGGTCAAATCCCTTTATTTATAAATAATAAAGAAACAAATGATTTATTTATAATTTTAAGGATGTGGTTGAATAATAATCAAATAAATAATGATTTATTTAATTATTTAAGGGTGATTTAGTCATATTTAACAAAGAATATTATTTAAATAAGGTTTAGATAATTATCTTTAGAAAATAATAAGCTAAATAATGATTTATCTAATTAATTTCCTTGTTTTGCGTTAAATATAACCGGTATTATTAATTAAACTACTGTTTAATTAATTATTCCTTGAGGAAAATCAAACAAATGTAAATTTATTTAATATTTCCCCATGGAGTTTCCTATTTAGACCATAAACAACTTAATAAAGGTGGTTTACTAAGTTATTTTCATAGCGAAAGAAATTTTACTTAGGGTAAAATTGGTCTTACATGGTGTACTTGGGTCCATCTAATGATAATAGGTTAGATGACCAAAAAATGGTGTAACAGATTTCCCCCTAGCATGCGAGCGTTAGGAGCTAATCGTATGACTGAAGTACGTTGTAAGAACTCAATCACTAGACATTGAAGGGGAAGTCAAAGAGAAAAAAGTATAAGGTAGACCAAAGTGCTGAAAGGACTAGACCCTGAGGAGGCTAGACTTACATGTGCAACAAGTCCCTTTTATGAGTGAGTACCTATGCTATACGCGGCAGGGGAGGCATACCTATGCCCGCTGAGAGAAAATACAAAGAATAAGGCATCCAGTAAATAAGGAACTGAACAATATAGTACATACTGGCATAGACATGAGCCAGATAAACAACATGATATTGAATCCCACATACATATTGTGTCTGAGATAATAGCTAGGACTTGCACAATAATATCTGAGTACATGAGATATAAATACAACCCAGATGCCCCTGTAAACAGGAAAGGGCTCTAAAAATCTAACTGATACATGCAATCAAAAAGGTGTTGAAAGCGGCTGAGGCCGACATCATCAAATCTATGGAGCTGCATCGAATGCTACAAGGAAGAGGTCATCGGGGCATGTGGGGGGCTACTTATAGGGCCACCCCCTCATGAGGGCTGAGACATCTCACACACACCCGGGAATCAATGATATCAGCTGCTACATCACTAGACCATCAAGTATACGGATCTCGATCATGCTGAAAGGAGCTGGAGCTAAGACACAATCAAGTCAAAGGGAAATATGGAGTCCCTTTGCCTGATCCAAGGCATCAAACAAGAGTGGAAGTTGGAACCAAGGTACACTGCCATCTAGACCTATATTCTGGAATTAATGAGCTGATGTCGATAGAAGGAGGTCCGCCATAGGTCAGGCAATAAGGGATCCTCAACTAAGGCACGAGATAAAATAGTAGAGCGACTGACAAACTGACACTAATGATGATGATGAAATGGAGGGTACTGAGTAGTGAACGTATGACTTCCCTTGTTATAGAATAAAGGGCATGGATGACCTTGCAGCGACTGACACAATATCATGGGGGATAGGGGACAGTGGGACTGGAGACCATAATGTGCGACATGAGAGAGGGACCAAGCAATGAAGGATGGAGGACTATAGTGAGAGACAAAGGGACTCAGGATAGAATCCATGAATGCAATGATGACTCAACTCGAATGCTCTAAACAAGGGTGACTCGATGGTGCTCCCACACATAAAGGTCCAATGGAGACCATAAAAACATGAGTACATAGTGGTTACTCACGAAGAAAATCGACACGAGCATGGAAAAGTATGGAGGCAAAGTGGTGCCCCCAAGTACAAGTGTTGCAAGGGAAGAAATTCAATTTTGGGGAGTAGTGAAGTGACGCTTCATGGAAAAAAATATGTCTTGGTGAAGTATCAAATCATAAAAAGTATGAGTTGGCTACCTAAAGAAAATAAAATATGCATTTCTAGAAGGAAATTCTAGGGGTAATATCTCTTCAAATAGAGTGCATTGTGAGGATTGGGAAGGGGATGGCCTTCGAAGTCCTCTAATAGATATGCCCCCTTACCTAAATCCTTACTAATGATGTAAGGTCCTAGCCATAATGAGTCAAACTTCCCATGACCAAGGACATCATGGGCCTAGTCATACACCAGAACAAGATCACCTTCGTGAAAATTATGAGGGTGGACTTCTCGGTCATATTGAGCTTTGGTGCGTTTCTTAGCCGCCTCAATGGTTTTCAATGCAAACGACAGTCTTCGGAAGTGCGCTCAAGCATGATAAGTCATTTTTCTAAAGGTTGGGTGTTAGGGAGAAGTTCGACGACTAGATGAAGGGAAGGGATTACACACTCGATCGGTAAGACTGCCTCCTCTCCAAAAACAAGGTGGAAAGGAGTAAACCTGGTGGCAGTTTTAACAGAATTTATATAGGCCCACAAAGTAGGGAAGAGCATAAGGTGCCAGTTGGTTTTGTGCTTATCCACCATCCGTTGAAGCATGGTTTTAAGGATTTTATTTACTGCTTCAACTTGGCCATTACCTTGGGGGTAATAGGAGGAGGAATATTGGTGCTCGAAGCCCAACAGTGAAGATAGCTCATGCCATATCTCATCTTCAAAATGTCGGCCATGGTCAGAGACAAATTGTTTCGGAACTCCGAATCGAGCGATCACATGGTTAAAGAAAAAGAGGGCTGCGGTAGCTACCATGTTGTTAAACGTTGGCATGGCCTCAGCCCATTTGGTGAAATAGTCAACCGCCAAGATGATATATTTATCGTTACCAGCCGATAATGGTCGAAACTCCATAGATTCTATGGCCTACTTACAAAAGGGACCAGCTGAGATGACAGGATGGAGGGGAGCTGGAGGAGCTCGTACCTTAGGGGGAAAATGTTGGCAATTGGGGTAGTGTTTGACTGCGTCAATGAAATCACCAAAGAGAGAAGGCCAAAAGTACCCAGTGCACATGATTTTCTGGGCAGTGGCCAAACCGGAGAGGTGGCCACCACAAGTGCCACTATGACAGGCATTGAGGACTTGCTCTGATTTAGTGTGTGTGAGACAAAGATGAAGGACACAATCTACACAGCGATGATAAAGGTCATCACCGATAAGAAGGTAGTAGGGGACCTGGTGTTGGATACATCGTCAAGCATCACCATCAAGATGGAGGATGGAATTTTGGGTTCGCAAATAAGTGAGGATGTCCCCATACCAAGGGTCATTGGTGGTAATGGAAAATAAATGTTCATCGGGGAAATCGTCATTAACTAGAGGATCTTGCGTACCTATAGGTAGTTCAGAAATGAGTTCAGCAAGGGCTAAACCTTTCTTACTTTTTGGTGTGACAAATTCGAGATCGAATTCTTGGAGGATCACGATCCAACAGGCGTACTTCCCATTGATGATTCGACGACTCAATAGGAAGGCCATAGGGTATCAATTATTCACGACCTTGGTGGAACGCATGAGGATGTAATGACGAAGTTTTTTGACCGAGAACATGATAGCTAGTGCTAATTTATCTTCATGCGAATAGGATAGAGGAGGTCCTACCAGGTTCTTACTGAAATAATAGATAACATGCTCAATTCCGTTGTCATCTTCCTGAGTGAGGACTCCAGCGACCGAGTAGGTGGAAGCAAAGATATACAAGATGAACCATCAAAGTCAGGTGGACGAATCAAGGGAGCGGACATGAGAGCATGCTTCAGGGCATCAAAAGACTCTTGAGCATAGGCATCCCATAAAAAAGGGATATTAGAGCGGAGGAGTCTAACCCATGCGCGGTGGTGGCATAGTCAGGTACGAAACAACGAATGAAATTAGCTTTGCCTTGGAGGCTTTGTAACTGGCATAAAGTATGAGGGATAGGAAGCTCAAGGATGGCTTCAACTTTCAATGGGTCAAGCATGATACCATCTTTAGACACAATGAAGCCTAGAAGACGGACGACAGGTACACAAAAGACACACTTTAGCAGGTTAAGGCCGATATTATACTTGGGACATCGGAGAAAGACGGTACGCAGATCATGGAGGTGTTGTGCCTGATGTTTAGAACGCGCTGTTAGGTTGTCTAAATAAGCAAGTATAATATGAGCCAGGTCATGGAAACAATAAGACATAGCCCAGTAAAAAGTGGCTCCTGCGTTTTTAAGGCCGAACGTCATGACTCGATAGGCAAAGGTTCCCCACGGACTAATGAACATGATTTTAAGTTGATCAGCACGGTGAATAACAATTTGGTTGTACCTAGAGAAGCCATCCATAAAGGATAGGACCTTGTGCCCCACAAACTCATAAATTATTTGGTCAATGAATGGTGTGGGGAAGTTGTATTTAGGAAAAGCTTTGTTTAGATCAAGAAAGTTAGTGCAGACAGAGATGGTGCCTTGTTTCTTGAGAACGGGAAACGGATTGGACACCCAAGTGGTGTATTCAATGGGATAGATAAAACCAGCCTTCTTGAGCTTATCGATTTCTACTTTGACAGCTTCTCGTCTGGAAGAATTAATGGGTCTCAACTTTTGACGGATAGGATTGGCATTAGGCGAGGTATCAATGAGGTGTTTGACAATGGCAGAATCAAGTCCGGGCATTTTTGAATAGGACTGGGAGAAAATATCATGGAATTATTTGAATAGCTTGGTGTAAGCCTCAACCTCTTCTAGGGTGTAATGGGCATCCAAGGTGATATTTTCTTCTATCCCTGGTTTTTCAGAAATGTCAATTTTAATGGTAGGAGAGATATTGGCCATATTTTCTTCTTCGAAAGCATCAGGTGCAGGAATAGGGTTTCTAAACCAATCAACTTCATTAGGGATGAAGTATTTAGTTTCCATAGCATATTGGTTGTGGGACTGTTGTAGGAGGAAGTGCACACGGTGGTGCATATCATCCCATGGAAGGTTAGGATCATTCATCGCTTCCATAATGTCTTCATCAGAGTGAAAGATGGGGTGACTGGAGGAAGGGAGACCACATGACGCGATAGAGCTACCTGGCTCATCATCATGTGAAGAAAGGCTCACATGCTCAATGACATGGGGGATAACCGAAGAGTAAGCAGATAAAGGAGCTACTGATGTTGAGCCCAGGGTGACTGTTGAAGGGAGGTTAAGCGGATCATCAGGGGAAGTCTCTATGGGGGATTCCACTGAGGGTCTCATGGATGATGATAGGTAGAAAATGGTGGCCGAAGGCTCTGTCATGTCGACATCAAGGGGAGGGATGTCAATGGGAGTAGGAATATCCACTGGTTCTGTCGAAGAAAAACTTGCAAATAAGGAGGGGGTTCACTTGTTACACTTAGCCTCAAATTGGCGGAAAGCTTCCAAAGAGGAACGATACTCTTCGAGGCAAGGACAGAGGTGAGTGTAGTGGCCATGGAAATCACACAAAGCACAAGGGTGATTTGTGTGAAATGATTTGAGTTTCAGGACTGAATTGGGTATAGTGACATAGACCTCAGGGATGTAAGATTATGGAAACGTCTCATTTACCATGGGCTTAAGTTGAGGCAACTCCGGAAAATTATGGGTGGCATGACCAAAAACATCACACAAAGCACACAAGATAATGCGCCTTGGCAGCTGAGGAGGGGTAAGGTTTGTCGGGGTAGTCTTGTCTTTGGTTTCCCTTTTGTTGGCTTTTCCCCTGTTACCTGAAGCTGTCGCAATAGGAGGAGGTTCCTGTTGAGGTGGCTGAGGCACTGTAGCCGTGAGAGAAGTCAGACGAATCAGTTGAACCAGGGTCAAAGAAAGATATGGTTTGGGGTGACTAGGTGGGGTAGCGGCTGGGGAATCAAGGTACCTGATGGGAATCCCTAGGGTCAGGTAAGGCAGAGAGAGGGTGTCCATAACAGGTACCGCGTAGACTCCGGGAGGGGGGGCTAGGAACGGTATCTGATCGGAGGGGTAATGACCAGGCGAGGCGACTCCGAAATAGTTAAGGCCTAGAGGAACCGTTCCAGGAGGGTAAAGAGGCTCATGAGTACCAGCTGAAGGGCCAGGGGAAGGAGGTCCAGAAGGTTGAATTGAAGGGCTAAGAGTAGGCTGCGGAGGGCAAGCAGGCTGCTGACTAGCCAAGGTGAGCCGTTTGAGGGCAGCCTGAAACGATTGCATCATGAAAACATTCGATGAGCTGGGATCAGAGGCAAGAGGAGGAAGACTTGGGAATGTTCCAAGCAATGAGGAATATTTTTAGACTCCGGGTGAAACACTAGTCAAAGGATCGACAGTTTGCTTGTTGGCCACCGAAGAGATATTGGACTCAGGGGAGGTCCGAGACTTTGGTTCGTAATATGTCAGCTGGTCAATGGTGACTATATTTTCGTTATGAGGGAAGGAAATCTTGTAGTGGACCGTGGAGTGGACTGTAGACATCACATAAGTGTATCTATGACCCAATAGAATGTTGTAATCTAAGGGGGCATCTATGACTTCTACGTCAATGCAAACAGTCTTGCCTGCGAGAGTAATAGGACAATTGTGGAATAAGCCAATGGGCTGGGAGGCATGGTCATCCCACACTCGAAGAGTGATCATGGAAGGAGCCAACTCAGGTGATCCGAGTTTCTTCCAAACGGAAGCGTACATCACATAGGTGGATTCCCCCTCATCAATAATGCATCGGGAAATGTTAGCGTTCTTCATCTTGACTAGGATTTGGAAGGTGGCGGAAGTAGGGAGAGGAGGATGTTCTGACCGGTCAACATCAAAGACAATCAATCGATCGTCAGAAGGATCTACAACGCCCATGGTAGATAGTAAAACTTTTCGTTTTGAAGGACATGACTGGAGGAGTTCCAGCGTTGAAATGGCAGCAGGAGATTGTGCTAAATCATCTATAGTGCTATACGAATGGGAAGCTTTTCCAGAAGCAACATTTCGGCATAGTGGTCCCATAGGGATCTTGGTATGAACCTCCGCCTTAGGCTGAGGGATCTGCAAGGGACCATTAGGTGTCAAAAGAGGCTCTATAGAGACCGAAGGAGGTGGCTCAGGGATAGACGTAGCGGGAGGCTTGTTGTACTGATGGGAACGAGTCTGAAGATTGATGTCTACGATTAGAGATTGATCAGAGTTCATCATGAGAATCTGGTAATCGGAGGTACCAGATGGAAGAGGTTGAATGGCCACTTGACCTTCAGGTGGTTATGTAGCCAGAAATCCTTATTGAGGGAAAGGATCATTAAGCACAGCTGATTGACTAGGTGCAGGACTCAGAGGGACAGAAGGTGAGGTTTTTTGTCCTCGCAATGTTTCTTGATACTCCCACAGCGGCCGCATCTATGGCAAAAGAGGACAATCATGCGTGTAATGACTGTAAACACCACAACAAGAACAGGGCTTGTTTGTGCGAATAGGCCTATCCTGCTTGGGCTGAGTGCTCTATTGCTAGCTCGTAGTGTTAGGAGCATTACCTTGATTAGGTCCAGGATTACCTGGGGTATCTTGATTTTGAGTGCCTTTCCTCTTCTTTTTTGAGGGAGGAGGATTAATCGTGCCCTCCTGTGCATACACCTGTCCCTGAGGGGGCTGTGGTTGTTGTTGTGGGGATTAAGAAGGCAAGAGAGGAGGAGGTGTTAATGTTGGAGAAGCTGGAGCACCAGGATGTGGATACGAATAATAAGGAGGTTGGGTAACAGTGTGGTAAATAGGAGGTTGGCAAAAAGAGGAGGCATGTCGTATCCTAGATACGTTCTACTAGGAGGGGGAAAAGTGAAAGAGTTGCTCGCCCCCCCTGAGGAAAATCATAGCCCATGGGAGGTTTAGCATACGGTTTAGAGAGAGCTCCACTGATACCGTCGACGGTGTGAGATGCCCCCGGTGCGTTGGCACCACCGGGTCTGGGAAGATCAGGTGGAATGGTATAAACATAACCCGACTGAGAGCAGATCAGGTCATATTTTAATGCAATTTAGAGAGTGGCTTCTTAGGTTTGAGGAATGTGCGATGTGACATATTTTCCGATACGTGGAAAAATATATCTAAGGATCCAGTCCATGTAGACACGGTCTTCGAAGGTAGGAGCTCGACATAGGCTCTTTCTTCTCCTCCATTCCTGGTCATGGTCGAATAGGCGGGTCATAGACAATTGATGGAAAGAAGTCAATAGTTTGGTACCAGTGTCAAAACGAATGGAAAGCTGGAAGTAAGAAAAAAAATCCCGAGCAATAGTCGCAAAGGTGGTATGAGAGGAAGGGGCCTGAGCAACATACCACTTAGAATCTTCACCTATAAGTGTACGTTGGAACAACCGAAGATGGACAGAGTCATTGGTAATGGAGTTAGATGAACACCACATGTGGAAAGATCGAACATTATTTTTAGGATCTTCTCCAGCAAGGCCTTCAAAATTTGTGATGTCAGAAGGGAGCTTCGTCGACATAGCAGGCCAAGTAGCGTTATGGTGTATAAGGTTGTTTATCAACTGGTCAAAATAGGGGAGGCTGAGGCCTATCATGAAGTGGAGTAAGGGCGTAGCCGGGGCAGTGTCCGTTGCGGTCCCACTAGTGGTATTCCCAGCATGAGGGCTGGGGTTACCACCAGCATTAGGTCCTACACCAGACATGGTGAAGGTTTCAGTGGGAGAATGGAAGGCGGAACGAGAAGGAGAACCCAAAGGACCAGAAGAAGAGTTTTTGTGTGGACTCAGTGGAGAACTAACTCGAATCCTACACAGAGGAGTAAATCTTCCTACTAGAAACTAAGGATGAAGGCAAAGAAGTCTCTAGGATAAATGCCTTGGTGGCGCAATGATGACGACACAAAGGAAAAAGAGACCGACAAGGGCAGGGAGGTGCAGGATCATCTGATTACAATGTCGAAACAAGGGTAGAGTGGTGTAGGGTCAATTGATTTCAATGTTTTAGAGTCTTTTCTTTGGTGTGTGTGTCAAGTGTGTAAATTATAAATTTTAAACCCAGACGTTTGTAGAGAAAAAATAAAAAATTTCTATATAGCTGTAAATAAACCTACAAATGACAGTATATAAACCTACAAAAACAGAAAATTAGCAACTAACAATGCAATAATCTAAACCCAAGGAAGCAGGTCTCTCAACAACTAGTCTATAGGTGAGTAAAAAACTAATCAAGACACACTAAAAAAAAATCAAATAGATCTAAGGTCAGGAGGGACAGGGATCTAAAGGACAAAATCTGCTGGAAAGCGGTGCAAAAAGCAACAACAAATCAGAGGAAAAATTGTTGGAAAAAGAGGTGGCGAAAGGCTATCTCCTAGAGGGAAATGGAGTGAACCCTAGAGGAAAACCCAAAAAAAGCTAAATGAGGTGATTTGGATGGATAACAAGTTAATCTAAAGCAGATTTGAAGGTGAGGTATCAGATCTAAAAAAAGGCTGAAGACTCTAAAATTTTGGACAACCTACAACATCAAAAACTATTCCACATAAAGCGGAGGGTACTGAAGCCCTAAAGGGCAAGGTTCCCGCTTAGTTTAGGAAAATAGAACAAGTACAGGTCCAAAACGGGCGGAGACAGAGGTCAGAAAACCCTGAACAGAGGCTTAGACAAACCCAGAAAAATTTCAGAAAAATCCCTGCAAAAAATCCAAGTCGTAGTTTCTGACCTGTTTTCAGTAGACGTCGTAGTTTTTTGGTTGATTCCTCCTTCCTGAAGCTGCAGGCCACAGATTTTGGGCCAAAACTTGCAACCTACACTTCCGACACTCTCGGTGGTAGATTTCAAAAAAAATTGTCATCTCAATTGTGGCTGATGTCTGTCACCTGCGCAATAGGTCTGAAAACACACGGAAGTTAAAAATTTTATCGTTTTAGGGTTTTATAGGTTAAAAAAAAAATCAAGAAAAGAAAAAACAAGGGGTTGAAGAGAAATCCTAGGGTTTTAAGCAGCTGGATATGCAAGGATCAGAAAAACGACAGCGGTCGTAATCGTAAACTCATGTGGAGTCGTCAGTTGTTAGTATGAATCTTATTTCCAAACGTATGAAAAAATACCACTTTAGTTGTGCATAACCAACAACCCTAACATCAAATATGGCTGCTAATATCCTCAAATCTGTAGCTAGGTGATCAAGATAAATGTTGCAAAAATCTAGATCTATGCATTAGAAGACATTAAACAATAGAAAAAACAAGATTTACTCCATGCATCCAATAGACAAGACAAGAATATGTTGAATGAATTTTGTATTAATGGTACATGGGAGGAAAAAAAATAAGGGTATTACTAGTTCACCTCAATGGGATGGGTTCTTGTAAGTCCTTAGCACTTGAGATCTAAAATTCTTCTTTCTTGATGGTGTAGAAAACTCAGACAAAAATGGTAGCAAAACATGACTATGATGGTGGATAAAAGTCAGAACAAAAGTGTAGATCCAGAGTGATCTTTAGGCAACAAAAGGTGGTAAATGAATGGGAAAACCTTTCTATTTATAACAAAATATTGAGTTACTCTAGATATTGGTGCATAATTAAAATATTATTAACCAAATCAAGATCCAACTTTTATGGAATATTTTATTATATTTGTTGGAGGGAAAAGGAATTTGACTTGGGTCAAATCCCTTTATTTGTAAATAATAAATAAACAAATGATTTATTTATCATTTTAAAGATGTGGTTCAATAATAATCATATAAATAATGATTTATTTAATTATTTAAGGGTGATTTAGTCATATTTAACAAACAATATTATTTAAATAAGGTTTAACGAATTATCTTTAGAAAATAATAAGATAAATAATGACTTATCTAATTAATTTCCTTGTTTTGGGTTAAATATAACCAGGAATATTAATCAAACTGTTGTTTAATTAATTATTCCTTTATGAAAATCAAACAAATGTAAATTTATTTAATATTTCCTCATGGGGTTTTCTATTTAGACCATAAACAACTTAATAAAGGTGGTTTACTAAGTTATTTTCATAGTGAAAGAAATTTTACTTGGGGTAAAATTGGTCTTACAGGGTGTACTTGGGTCCATCTAATGATAATAGGTTAGATCACCAAAACATGGTGTAACAGCTATCGATGAACACCTTCAGACCATTATCTTCAAGCACCGCCTCCATCCTGTCCTTCTAGGCTATGTAGTTAGAGTTTCCCTCGAGTGCATTCTCCAACCGCAACCCATTGAAAACCATTTCAATATTTACTCAACTGTCGCACCAAGAAATTCTTGCAGCAAATCCAAATTGTCCACCAGCACAAAACTTAGCACCGCTTCAGTATTGCAATCTCTAGTGATCAAGACTGCTCT
The DNA here is from genome assembly GCA_034641835.2 of Pinus albicaulis. Lineage (NCBI taxonomy): Eukaryota > Viridiplantae > Streptophyta > Pinopsida > Pinales > Pinaceae > Pinus > Pinus albicaulis. The sequence continues at coordinate 267,768,325 of CM076579.1, forward strand.
GATACCATGTAGAAATTTCTAAACACAATAATGTATTTTTGGATTCTCTTGATCTAAAAAATTAATCTTATGTTAAATACAAAATCCTTCCACTTAATTCTTTGCGTAAATTAAGTCGCTAATTGAAAAACACACATGAAGAAAAATCAAATGCACATAATAAGATGTTTTACCGGGAAAGCTTAAAGCTAAAAACCCCAACTATCATATATTATGTATATCAGTGGAACATGTAACAATCTCATACAAAGCTCATCTCATAGATCTCTTAGTACAATATACAATCATCACACACTGTCATGTAGAAATTTGCATATCTATGCACCAATTTCTTGCCTCCTGACAGCTTGCCTCCACTGTGCAATCCCTGCTGAAGAATATCCCTGAATGAATTCGATCTTGCCTTGCTTGCACTATGGAATCCTCATTGGCATGTCCAATGTTCGTTTAGATGCATTGAATGTATCACTATATTCGTAACTGATATTCTATCTCACCCTTTCACCTATCTCTCCACTGGCTCTCCACTGGATCTGACATGCAAGTAGTTAACTACTGTATTTGTTTAGTTGCAAGTAAGACACTACTTGTGAATTAATTAAATAATTAATTCACTCATCTTTCATGTATCTTTAGTTACAACTAGCACAACTTAGTTTAACTCACTTAACTGAGTTAAATTAAATAATAACTCACATAACTACTCTTCCAACTCTGTTACAACTTGCCACTATCAGTTATAACGAATTCTTCCATGCATGAGTCACCAACCACCCTAGGAATTGCGTAATTCCTTCAACCCATTGATGTGCCATATCTGTTCATTGAAATAAAGTTCTCCAAGAGAATAAGTTACTATTTATTGTTTGATTATTATTAAGGGCTAATAATAATCAACATGCATTCTATTTTTAGATTACCAATCTATAAATAGACTTCGTCCATCTTCTAAAAATAGAAATTCGTCCAAAGATAGAATTTTCTTAACCATCTAGAATTAACATCTTGCTAATTTTAGAATATTTTCACCATTCTAAAAGTAGACATACACCTAAAAATAGCTTGCGGGCCTCAGTTAGTAAAGGTGCTTAATTTTCACTAGGCTCAACATCTTGTTGAATCTCAACTTAAAAGAGAAAATGAGCTGGAATTGGATCTGAAATCAAGATGAACCTATATGTCATTAACATAGTTCATTGACCCATATGTTATTTAATCAAATATACATAAACATAGTGTCAATAATTTGTTTTTTTTTTTGTAAGTTTGGTAGTACCTTTCATTTTTCTCTTTTTTCTCCATCTTCAGATACATCATTTCTGTAGTACCTTCCATTTCTCTCTTTTTTTTCTCCATTTTCAAATACATCATCCCGATCGGGGAAGGGAATTGAACCTGTTATGAGTGCTATAACAACCTGCCTCATCACCATTTAACCAAGACCCCACAAACATAGTTTGAATAATTAGTTAAAACTTTTTCAACATATATTTTAATCCAATTTAACCATGAGTTCATTTGAATTTTTATGTGGTGTAAAGAAAATAATTTTCCTTACAAAACATAATATTTAACAAAACAAAAGCTCAATCAAGAAATAAATAATTATTTATCACCACAAATTAATTTCCATAAACTAGTTTTGAGCCTTAGTATAAGCCGAGACGTGCAAAAGATAGCTTCAAAAAAAAAACAATAAACATAAAACAACCAACAAAACAACAATAAACATAAAACAATCAACAAAACAATAGTGCTAGAATTGATTATTTATATACTAATTGATACAAAATTTAACCAAAAAAATGTTTTATGGCACTAAAAATATACAAACTCTGAAAATCTTACAAAAGTGAAAAAAAGATAAAGCTTGAAATAAAATCCAATTGCCAGGTATTTTCAGTATTGAGATCTAGAACTCCAATATTTTGACAATAGTGCCAAAAACTTCTATACAAAATTGAAGATCTAAACTGTCTACAAAATAAGACTGCACTCTCTATGATAGTGCATGTAAACAAAGTTTGTCCAATTGCATTTCCTTCCCACAAAATTTGTCTAGTTTTCTCCTCTCTTTATGGATTTGAATTCCCCTTCGAACAGCAAATCCCTGCTCCTTTAATAAGCCTTCGAGTTAGTTTTAGTTCGGTTTTTTCATGCTACAAATTCTTTATTATCTCCCTTGGATCTCAAAACAAAATCTGTTTGATCTGAGTTGTCCCATTCGCTTTATTTTTCTGACGAATTTCTTTACTATGGTATTCGGAATACATCTCGCACGTACCTTTCTTACACCATGTGATTTCTAGAGAAACATTTCGGGTTTGATCTATTATCTTAAAGCTCGGGATCACATCTCTTCTAGTCCTAGGATTATCTACACAACAAAAATGAACCATATTAAGCAATTGATTTAACTCGTTGAAAAGTTCGAGGATAAATCTATTGAACTTTCTAGCGATATCTTCGAAATCTATTGAACTTGCAAGTGATATAATGTTTTTTTTAATGATTCTTTATTCTGTGATGCCGTATGCAAGTGATAGAGGAGGACCAAGTAACAGTCAACTACAGAAGGCTTTAAGTCGCAATATGGGGCGGCGTGGCAACTGCAAGTGCTATGTTGCGAACTAGTGACAATGGCTGTGAATGTAAAAGGTAATAAAAAGACGCTATGAGTCCAATAAGCAAGGGAGTAATTTCCATAACCTAAAGAGGATCAACCTCTCAGAAAGTCCCAAATTCAAAGGTGCCCGCCAAAGCCTAGCCAAAAGATCAATAAAAAAGGGAGTCTTTCAAAATGGAAGGTAAAAAAATAGCAATTAATCAAAATCCTAATGCAAGGAAGGAGTAGCATCGAACGAAATCAATAGAGGGTCCCCATATATTTTCAAAAATATAATGGGGGTTGTGGCCACAATAGAACCCTAGCCACTTTTTCCCTTTGGTTCGTGTTTCCTGCCCTCTTCTTCCTGGGTTGTCTATGGTCGTTTTGTACTGAGGTTTTGGCCCTGTTGTTTGGTTTTTTGTGTGGACCTTCGCGGTCGTTGGCCGTTTCTCTCCTGGAGAGTGTGCATTTGGTGCTTTTTACTTGGTATTGTTTTTTTCGTATGGTTTTTTTTAAGAATGTGTTTCAGCATATACCAAATGTAATTTTTTTTGGGTAATAAACTTACTATTTTTTCATTAGAAGAAGAAGAGAAAAACGCATTGGGCAGAAGAACATGAAGAATTAGTGTGCATTGAGGAGCAATTTGAAACTCTAAACAATTCATCTATACTAAGCACTAATGATATTTCCATATCTTTTTGATGGTTTCAATTAAATTATGGTTTTTTTATTTTACTTGAAATTTACCAATATTGTAATATAGTTTATTACATAATAAAGTCTTAGTAAGTAAACATTTTTATATGTAGTCAATATAAGAAAGTAGAAATAAAATATATTTTTGTTAATTTATATATCTTGTCAATATAAGAAATTTGAAATAAAATATATTAACTTTTTTCTATTAGTTTGATTTCCAATGTTGAAAACCACATAATGTCTTTTTTTGATATTATGTTATATGATATCAATTTTATAGAAAAAAAATTATTTACAAAAGTAAATAAAAAACAATATACCTTATACACAATAAAGGAACCATGAACTCTCTCAATCAACCAAATATATCCAAACGAAACTAATTTTGTTACGAGTAACGGTTAATAATGTTCAGATGATAAGGAAAGTGATACTTAGTCAACCGACAATGTTAAAAAAAGAGTAGGAACAAATAACTCGACCAAACTTATCCCAGCAAAAGTAATTTTCTTACCAGTAATGGTTAGTAATGTTCAAATGATAAGGAAAGCGACACTTATTCAAGTAACACTTTTAAAAAAAAGAAGAGCAAGGCTACTAGTTATATCAAAGAAAATAAGAAAAGCACAATGCACCATTAAATTCTAGCATAATTTAATTATTAATTTTTTTTTTTTTTTTTAATTAGGATTTGTTCCAATGGTAAGTTCTAAATATAATCTATAAAAATTGTATATTTCTAAATTCAAATTTATATTAAAGAGATATTTTAAACACGATGAAATTACAAACTTACCAAAATTTATATTTCATATTCCAATAGAAAAAACCAAAACATGTAACAAAAATATTACACCTTAAGCTCTCACCAAAACTTGACACATAGTTAAACCTCTAATTACCTAATAATAATAAACATCCTACATTTCAAAACTTTATTATTTATTATATTTATTTATATTTACTTTTATTATTTAGAAAAACTCTCATTTATGTTGGGTGAAAATTCTGATATTAAATTAATTAAAAAAAAACAATTTTGTTTTATTATAATTTAAATAAAAAATCTCTATTTTATAAAAAAAAAAATTAATATTATTTAGATGATTATTGTTTTTTTTTTTTTGTTTATTCAGTTGTGTAAGTCTTTACACTATTGTATGTTTAGTTTTTGGTTTTAAGAAACTGCGATTCAAAGGCATCTCAGCTCTCAAATTAACTTAGGGATTATACTTGGCCTCACGCACACAAGTCCTTGACATGATTGGATTTTTTCCCATAAAGTTTCAAAACAGTAACCTTCACATTAGAGAATTCCTTAACAATACACCCCATTACCATCTATTCTACGTATCATAACTTTATTATTTCAATATTATTTATATTATTATTATTTTGAATATATTTATATTTATATTTTGATCTTAATTGAAAATAATTACACCAAAATTAGCCCTGTAATTTATAATTATAAATTTGACCATTATAACTAACTTCATCATATTGGTTTTATACAATTGCGAACATGTTTCAAACTTGGTGGAATAGCTTGATTTATATAAAATATTTTCTATTTAATAGAAAATAGATAGTTTTTTCTCTCATCCCAAAAAACAAACTTCTATCATATTATTTATAAAAAGAAATTAAGTAAAAAATAATAATAATAATAATTCTTCATAATGAGTCAAAATATTATAATACTTATTATAAAATTCATAGGTTTAGTTTAATAACATACTTTTATTAGTGTAGTCTAAAAACCCATAGATTGGTGTGGAAAATAATGGAAATTTCGACAAGATTATGACAAAATCTGGCAGAAATTTTTGAAAATCTGGGTTACAACTGTCAAAATTTAGGATCTTGGGTGCCCCAAGGGTTCTTGATGGTGCTGAATCCATTTCCATCATTAAAAAAAATGAGTCAAACACCAACAAAATTATTTTTTGTATTACTTTTTACCTTATTCTGACAAAAAAAACTATTGTCTAGACAAATTGATGGCGTCGTGATGATAGGATACTGGGTTAAATTAGATCCTAGAATATAAAAACTTGTGTGCTTTCTTCTTTAGTAAAAATTCTTCATAAAAAAGCATTTGATTCAGCTTCAAATAGACATAACGGAAAGAGAGCTATACAACAAAATACTTATTGTTATTAACACAAAATTTCAGATTCAATCATTGACCGAATATTACAGTGGATGGCATTTCAGCTCTCAGCCCTTTACAAAAGCTCTCAACCCATTCCTCACTCTCTCTATATTTATCACTTGCTTACTTGTTTCTCTTCCTCAAAAAACCCTCTTATTTATACATAAATATGAATTTACTCCACTCCATAAATTCCTGCACACAAATATCACCTAAAATCTAAATTAGATTTATCTTTTTTTGGACACAAGTAAGTCTCGCTTATGGAATTTTTAATCCCTAGATTATCTACCTAATTCAACTCCACTCATATCCTTAATTATTTCAGGACTATTTACAAAAATTCTCACATTTATATTTTATTTCTTAATTAATTAAAAATGAGAAAAATAATTTAATAAATAATTAAAACATTTCACCCCCTAAATCAGACAAATGATTAATGGAAATTTAGCTTTGATGCTCCTGCATCAGACTCCCCATATAGAGAAGTTTCCATAGACTCCTTTCTATGAGGTCTGTCACTTTTTTGTAACAATGCGACAGCCACAAGTCCTGATGACTTGCTCCCTCCAGGATTCCAAACTTTGTTCTGCCGCTGGTCCTTCGAAGTATCAACTTGATTTGGTAACTCATCACTCACTCTGTCGATCGGATTCCATCGACTTTTCCAACAGTTTCTTTCGCCAATTCCTTGGAGTAGCTCCTATTTTTCGAACTCTTTCGTCTCCAAATGAGTTAAACACTCAACTTTCTGCAATGGTAATCAAGAATTTCTTCTTGACCACAACTACAGTAATTGATTGCTTTTATAGCAACAACTTTCTCGTTCGGTGTTGTACCTGCATTCACCAACAAATTGTTAGTTTTAAAAAGATAAGACCTTACAGTCCCTTTTGATGCTTCAAACACCAATCTCCCATCAACGACTTTTTGGACTTCAATACATTATGTTTTGAACTACTCGCTTCTTCCATCTTTATCCTCCTAGTTCACAATTTCTGTCTCCTTTATATCTCTACGGACATAAGTTTCTTGCTGCTTTTGATCATCCATCTCAACTCCAAATAATTTCTGCTCAATTTCTTTGATTTCGACATCATATATGTTAATGTCATTTTCTGTACCTACAATTACATCATTATTTTAAAACTTATAGCATTCATTCAAATCTATAAATGTTAAAACCATTTCATCCCTATCATGCATAGTAACTGCAATTCCTTCTGGATCAGGTTCTGCAAGTTTTACTTCTCCTTTAGGTTCCTAAGCCATCGTTCCAAGAACTTGATTTCCATATGAAATCTTTCTAGCACTTTATCATAACCATCATTCCCAGCTTCATTCTTCTTCTGGAAATCTTCTTGAGTTGTCATGGTTTCCGCATCATCACCTTGTAAAATTTTGTCAACAAATTCACTAAACAAATACATTTTTTAACCTCCTTGTAATATCTTTTCGGCATTTCCATTTTTCCTCTGCTCCATAATAGCTTCAACTATCTGTCTTACCTCAAACAAGAATTCATTTAGGATTTCTTCTTGTTGCAACAAATCAGTACCTTCCTCCTCTGAAAGGCATTCTCCATCAGACTTCACCTCAAGAGTTTCATTCTTCTCTGTGATAGTTTCACCAGACTGTCCACCATCTTTCGCACATCCTGCAAACATACATAGACTGTGAGATTTAAAAATGAAAGGCTTCATAACCTCATTTTCTTCTCTCAACAACACATCTTTAGATTCTTCTGAACTATTCCAATAGTTCATGAGATATTCCTCATTGATCTCTTCACCCAAAATTTCACCCTATTCTAAGCCACAAATGGAAACATCCATTTTTAACTCAGCCTCTCTGGGTTCTTCACACCAGTAATATTCCTAATTAGCCCAAGCTAATAGGAATATTTCATTTTGTTTTAATTTTATTTATTGATGAATAAAATGTAAAGGAGGACATGAAAAACTCATAAAACATAAAAATAAATCAATGCCCAATATGAATAGAGACAAAACAGGGCTTTCTTAATAAAAGCCACTTGTGTGTGAACATGATTGAGCCACTTGACCGGGTCAACTAGACCAAATCACTAAGTAGACCAGATACATTGAACCACTTTGAAGACACAGCGCAGTTCTAGAAGGAGGATCCCTTGTGAAAGGGGTTAACTAATTTGAGGTGGTTTAGGGTTTTGCACATCCTCATCTTATAAAAGGAAGGAGAAAGCTCAAGGAAAATGTTGTTGATGATAATTCTATTTGACATTGCTTGAGCAAATCAAACTCTCTTGGCTATTTAGCTAAGAGAGAGGAATTTCCTGTTTAGGAATTCCTCTTCCTTCCTTGAGGGTCTCTTAGAGGAGATTGTGTTGCATTGGTCCACTATCTAGCATTGGCCAAGCTTCACCTCCCTTGACATCGTAAATCTTGATTAGGGCTTCACTGTTTAGAGAGCTGCAGCAAGTGGAATAAGATCTATTTAGATCTGAAGAGTTCTATTGCATCTTCTCAGTGGGGAAGTCATCTAAATCACTGGCAGGAGTGAAAAATCTGTTTTGAGCTTCAGATTCTTATCTTGGAATGAGGCCAAAGTGTGCATCACTTCATCAGCGCAGTTAGCTTCAGACACTATGTTATTTTGTAGGTAGAGTGGTAGTGTTTATTTTCTAGCAGTTGGGAGGAGAGATCTCCAGTGAAAGGGTTCCTTTCCTTCACTGGGGTGATCTATGGATTGGCCAACCAATCCATGTCCTATTTCAGATCTGATCTGTTGTGTGACTTATTCTTTAGAGATTTCTGAATTTCACTACAAATCCATGGTATAGATCTTAGATCTATTCAGTGTCCTTCATTCTAAGCTAAGATCCCCAAGGGGAATGTACTTAAAAGTCATTTTTGCATATACATCCCATGTAGATCTATCATTTTGTACTATGATATATTATATATCTAAAAATTAATGAAACACTACTTCATATTTCTAAAAATTATGCTATCTGGTTCATCCTCTACTTCTTGTGTCATAAAGCTTGGGTTTTAGGCCTTTTCTTCAAGTATAGATCTGTATTTTCTAATGTAAGATCTTTGAATCTTATTCTCATATTTTCATACTATTATCTCTACATAAAATCACTAAAGCCTTTAGAAAATATGCTCTCTAAGCTTCAAAAAATTTCTGCATACTCCAAGTCATGGGAAATCGACAATTTTAAGCCTAGTCGGGAATGGACAATCTGTTTAACATAGAAAAACGCATTGTTTTTTGCTGAAATTTGGCATGTGAGTCCCTCTTGACCTAATGTAACATATCCCAGATCCATGACCTTTAATTTTACGTAAATGTCTGAATACAATCATTTTAGGGCATGAAAAGCTACTTTTCCTCACCTTTTTTAGAATAAAAGCTGAGTAAAGGTTGTTGCAGTACTTGGAATTGATTTCTGAGTGTTTTTAAACACATTTTATGATAGATGAAGCACACATCTCTAAAAAAATCATTTTTCAGGCATGTCTTGCTGAGCAATCCATTTTGGGAACATTACAGTGGTATCAGAGCATGATCTCTGGCCCAGCTTGTGAGATCAAGCTATCATAGAAGTGAAGAGAAGAAACAGAGATCAGAATTATGGAGAGGATGAGTTCACTCTCATCAGTGTTAAGATCTAAGAAGAGCCTCTCCTAAGAAGTAAATCAGAAGAGAGAAAGAAGATGCATCGAGACTCCTAGAGGGTTTCAAAGAGAAGAAAGTTGTAGTGAGACCTATAGAAGGTTTCGAGGAGAGGAAGACCCATGAACTTCCTACCCTCACAAAGAATATTCATTTTATAGAAGAAACAAGAGCATGGCTCCACCACTTAGAAGAATGACAGAAGAGGAGATCTCCCTGCTCCTTTTCCAGACCCTGAAGGGTATTGAAGAAGATCTCAAGGAAATTGAGAGGGTGGAAACTTGTACCAGTGCTAGCAAAACCTTAGAATAGCAACCTTCATGTTCAGCAATGAAGGAAGACTACATAGTTGCAGAAGAAGCTCTTTCTTCTACGTCTCACCGAGGTATGATTAAAAATCCATCTATTGTCATTTCAGCACATTGTATGAAGATATCTACATCTTTTCATGCTTCTGATTTAGAGCAACAAAGTTGCATTGTGTTGTGCCAAAGCAGTGAGAAAGAAGAGAGAAACCATTCCTCATTGGAGCATTCACATGGAAGCTTCATTCATGAAGCGATAGAGGGTGGAATGATGGATGGTAGACGTCTTGAAGTGAGAAACCCTTTCTCCCTTCTAGATGACCCTTTCTCAATGAGCACACCCCTACTCAAAGAGAAACTTCTACTTGCAGCAAATCCAAGGCCCCTTTGGTTTTGGGAGGCCATGCATGAGGAGAAAACCTCATGGGAAGAATTCATTGGAGGTGCACTTTAGCACATCATGGAGTGCAAATTTCTTCAACCGTTCGAGGAGGATCTTCCCTTCTCACAGGAACAGATAGTAGATGGAGGACATCTTCGGATGGATAACATCTATCATGACTATGTTGGACATTTCTTGAGCCACGCACATCATGATGGGAGGTTTTTGCCTACCACCTATTTGGGTCCTCATAGGGTCAAATTGATCCTCGGGAAGATTGCATTTCAAGATCCCATGAAATGCAAGAATTTGATTTGGGATGATGGTCACCCTCATGGGAGGAGTACCAAGATGAAGGGTGGAAGGATACATCCACAAGTGGTTGAGTGGATGTGGATGGAGAGGAAGAAGCTGGAGAGCTACTTGCAGATCTATGACACTGGGAAGTAGGAGGTTTGGCTGCGTTGGTTTCTCTTGAAAGAGTTTGTTCATCACTCTTTTTCTAAGGGTATGTGGTAGACTACTTGCATCATGGGGTAGCAAAGATTATGGGCACATTGTGTTGGCATAACATTCTTCATGTCAAATACCATGTTGTCACTACATGATTTGGGTGATGGAAGTATGAGGAAGAAACAAAAGATTTTGTTTCTTAGGATGTTCTGGAGAGAGCAAGGGTAGATTTTATCTCACAGTTTTCATGATGTTGTAGGAGTAGAAGATAGCACTATCATAGTGAAATGGGGTTACTCCTTGGCCTTAGATGTTCAAGAAGGACTTTATTCATGGGGAGGACTTCTCGTATGTAGCATCATTATGGGAGATGCCTTTGACATTCTGCTGTCAAATATTGGAGTTATGTGTTTATGGGAGCCTATTTGCATAGGCCAATAGCGTTGTCACTTTGGAGCTGGGATTTATTGATGGAGTATTCCTAGGATCACTTCTCATTCGATGCACTTGGTGAGAAAAGAGGAGGTGAAGAATATGAAGTGGTAGATGGATACATCTATTACTGTGGTGTGCTTTCCTTGACTTGGGTTTCCAAGCATGAGGAGAAGGACTCTCATGCAGCACTTGGCTCATTCCCCTTCATGGGAGTGTGGAAAAATATTATTGAGGATTCATTCATGGGTCCATGTATCTTCTTGCTTCCAACATATGGTGAGATATTTTTCTTGCATCCTCTTACCATCTTTTGGCAGTGCATTGCTTCAGAAGAGGGCAAGCTATTAATTGAGCTCCATGATCTACATTGGGCCAAATTATATGATGGAGACAGCCATCTCTTATGGGGCTTTGGGCAAAGATGTTTTTCTTACATGTATGTTCATTTGATTCATATGATTAACCATGTAACAAGAAAAAAATTTCCTTGTATTCTTCTGAAGCAGCAGTTTGTAAAACTGCACTGTGAAGACTTGGGAAACTATTGGTACTCTCTTGCATCACATAGAACCTTTAATATTTCCTTCATGATGGTGATAATCATGCTCTCAAATGTTGATATTGATTTAATCTTGATGGGAGACATGATGTTGAGTGAGGCACATGGTTTGGATGTGTCCTTTTAGGAAGTAGGTTCCCACGTTTTCTGCAGTGCATGTTCTAATGGGAACATGGGAAGAGTTGTGGCCACCATGACAAAACACTTGTTTCTCTTGGAGGTGAGCCATGTCTGTGATGGGATACCTTATGATGATACTCTTCTGTCCATCACATATGAAATATTTTGGGCTAATTGGTTTTACGGTGTTGGAGGGAGGATCTTTGCAGATCTAATATTCATGATGCCACTTGAGGGCAATATCATTGCATCCCAAGATCATTTTGCACTCTACACTTATCTTAAGTGGAGAGGATAACAACGTGGGGTAGGCTATCTTTCCTACCATATGCATATTTTCAGCCCACGTATTTTTCAGGAGCTCATGGTGGAGGAACATTTTCAGGAGTTGCCATGTTGGGAGGTGACTCATTTTGTGTGGATGATTGCTTGGGGATGGAGGATCCACATGGGAATGTTGTTTCCAAATACATTTCAAATACCATGCCTCAAGGGAGCATCTAGGTAGCACCCCATTGCCTTCTTGAGTACTCTACTTATTCATGATGATAGCTATTCAGCTAATTTACATGCTTGGGAGAGGAAATATGGAGATTCATTGTTGACACAACATCTCATTATTTGGAGGAGATCATCATATGTGGATGCTATAGTAGGAGGAGGCAACATCCTTTAGTTCTATCCTTTCAGTTTCTTGATGACAAGCAACATTTGGGAGGGGAGGACTGTAATATTCCTAATTAGCTAATAGGAATATTTGATTTTGTTTTAATTTTATTTATTGATGAATAAAATGTAAAGGAGGACGTGAAAAACTCCTAAAACATAAAAATAAATAGATACCCAATATGAACAGGGACAAATCAAGGCTTTCTTAATAAAAGCCACTTGTGTGTGAACGGGATTGAGCCACTTGATCGGGTCAACAGGACCAAATCACTAAGCAGACCAGATACATTGAACCACTTTGAAGACCCAATGCAGTTATATAAGGAGGCTCCCATGTGAAAGGGGTGTTGGCAATATCATGCTGAGTGTTGTCCTTGATGGCAACCGACTTGATGAAGATGATGGCAACCTACTTGATGAAGTTATCCTTGATGGAATATGTCTTGATGAACTTGTTAAATGATGTAAATCTGATGTATCTACAATGAGTACAGAAGGTAATGATGGAAGAAATATCAGTATGTGCAAGAATAATGATGAAAAGTGTATGTCATAAGGCATACGCGGGTTTGATTAATAGAAGTAGCGTATGCACGCGGGAAATAACGTGCCAAGTCACGTATGGTCAAATGCACTCTAAATATGTAAAACCAAGGGTTACTACCATGGTATTGACCCATTGTAGTGAGCGTTGGGTTGTCTATTTGACCCCATCCCAGAATACCATCAAAAGAGGTGTAGTTTTGGCTCATGGTATTGATAAAGGGTAAACCTATATAAGGAGAAGGAAATTGTTGTGCAAAGGGTGTGTGTGAGTCTGGGTTTGAATGAATACTTCACTCTGAAGTATGTCTGTATGGAAAGGGTAATAGTTTGATGATAGATCTGAATATGTGATGCACCAATGAAGAAAATGATGAAGAAGGGAATCTAGATCTGAAATGTATTTGTATCTTCTAGATCTGTTAATGGAATGATTAGATCTGAGATGAGCCGAACATCTGTCTGAAGTAAAGGGTAAAATCTGAGTGATGTATCTGTTCTGAAGAAATGCAATGACCTAAATGTCTGAAGAACTATACGCTAGTTCGCCGCAAAGGAAGCGAGTCTATACGCGGGTTTGCTGAAGAGAAAGCGCGTATGGGCAGTGAAACTAGTTATGTAATATGTGTAGAAGTATACGCGGATTTATATGGACAAAGACGCGTATATACGCAGGTTCAGTGAAAGGAAAGCGCGTATGTAATTATAGGGTTTTCTGAAGTATGAAGTATGAAATGTTTGATCTGTTCTGCTGTATTGCTGTTATCTGTTGATGATATCTGATTGAGCTTAAATGTGTGGAGTGGGTCCAGTCTGAAAATATGATGAAATGTGGCCTGCAAGTTGTGCTCTAAAGAAAGCTTTTGGATCCAGTGTGAAAATTGATGAAACGTGGTCCATGGTGGTGCTGAGGGTTGTAGCCTTCGGTCAAAGTTCACGCTCCCTTCCCGAGGTGGGGGCGGTAAGCGAAAACGGGGGTCGTGGCTCCCTTCCCGGGAGGGCGGTAACCCCGAAGCGGGGGTCGGTGCTCCCTTCCGGGAGAGGGCAGTAAACGGGCGCGGTGGGTGCAACGTGCGGCCCAGAGTCTACACCGGTACATAAGTTGTAAGATGTTTTCTTTATAATAAAATATTGAAGGCTGAGCAACGGCAGCGGTGGTTTTCTCCCGACTTGGGTTTCCACCTAAAAATCTTGGTGTTCATGTGTGTTGCTTATGTGTGATGATTTATTCTGTTCTTACTGCACATGTTTACTGTTTATTGAACATCTAATGAATGAATTATGGAATGATATAAGTGAAGAATTATCTGCATAATTAGATCTCTGTGCATACGCGAGTTTAATGAAGGAGATCCGCGTGTATACGCTAGTTGGCTTCATCAAAGTAGTGTATGGGTTTTAAAGTAAGAAAAGTAAAAATTTTTGAGTAAGTCCTAAATACTGATTCACCCCCCCCCCCCCCCCCTCTCAGTATTTTTCCCAACAATTGGTATCGGAGCAGGTCCTTCTGCAGAAGCTTGATCGCTTGAAGGAGATCCATCACAATGGGAAGGAAGCAAAAGAAGAAGGCTACTCAAAAGGAGATATCTCAGAAATCATGTGCAGCAGAAAATGAAGAAGATAAAATAGGTACTGATTGTTGTTCTTGTGATTCACTCTCTTGTGCATGCAATGGTGAAGATAGTAAAAGCAATGTTTGGGATCTAGAGGAAGCTATCAAGAAAATTGAAGATCGAAAAAGATCAATTAATCAGAGCGATTCTATGTACAAAGGGATGAAAGAATAGATAGAAATACTACATGGACAGATAGACAAGTATCAAAGGTTTCATGCTTATGCATCCAATCAAATTAAAATACTAGAAGCAGAAATTAACGATCTAAATGTAGATCTCGAAAAATCAAACAAGAAGAATGCAAGACTAGAAGCTGAAATCATCTCTCTCAAAGAAGATCCAGAAATATCAAATAAGAAGAATGAAGAACTTGAAGCAGATATCATCTCTCTGAAAGCAGATCTCGAAGCATCGAACAAGAAAAATGAAGAACTCTTACAAACTTTTGAAGAACAAGAAAATGAGTTGAAAGAAGAGATTCTAAATCTGAATGATTAAGTAGAAGAAGGAAAAAGGGTTGAAGAAAGTATGAAGAAGCAATTGGAGGTTGAGGTAAACATTCTCACAGGTAAATTAGAAGAAAAGGATAAACTCTTGAGGTTTCAAGATAGTACTAAGATTTTGGACAATATTCTTAGTAATCAAAGGTCTCCTCCTATTAAACTTGGTCTGGGTTTTCATGAAACAGTCAAAGGAGAATCTAGTTTGCAAGGAAGTGCTAAAGATTCAAAGGATATCAATGCAAAACTTGAAGTGTTGAAAGAAACAAAAAGTCAACCGACAATCATGAACTCTCAAAGGAAATCATTCAATAATGGTGAATGCTTTAGATGTCATAATTATGGGCATGTTGCAGCCAATTGAAGAAGCATATTGTTTCAGTCACAAACAAGCATATTTTACACAGAAAGGTACTCTGGTTTCTTCAAGGGATATTGTTTTTCATGCAACAAGTATGGTCATAAAGCAGCTGATTGCAATAGAAGAAAGTATAGAAAAACACATTATGATCCATATGCTTACTTTTCTGGTCATGCAAGATGTTATGCCTGTAACAAGTATGGACATGTAGAAAAAGAATGCAGGATGAACAGATCTAAGAAATTGAACAATTTCTAGCACACAATAAGAAACTTCAAGCAAAGCTGGAAAAGGAAGGAAGACCGGTCAGAAACATAGGGAATATTGACCCTACTACAGTCATCCGCTTCTGAAGCTTACTTCTATTAATGACTGCAGGAGTAATGTGAGATACATTAAAGGGATTAGTAATGTATCATCACAGGGGGAGAAATGTATGATGATTCTCATGGTTGATTTGGTTATTCTGGTTATGTTTATTTCTGACAAAGCATCTGGTGTGAAGAAGACAGGTACAGGTGGTACGTCTTTAGGGGGAGATAAAGGAATGAGAAGTTTTCAATGTTTCACTTTCCATACGCGGGTTCGATGAACTAAATCCGCGTATACACGCAAGTTCCATCAGACACATACGCGTATGCCTTTATGATAAGGAAAATTAATATGGCAGCTGAAGATCAGGAGTACCAGTTCAGGGGGAGCATCAGTCTGACTACTGATGATTGTATTATTGGCACTGTATCTGCTTATTTCTCAGTTCTAAATGATAATGACATGATACATGGTTTCTTATGATGAAGTTTATGGATGAGCCCGGATTGCTATTTGATGAAGAATATCTTTTGATGAGATGGAAGTCTTATGATTTAGAAATATGGACAGATCATGCAGAGATTGTTGCTAATGACTTGATGTTGAAGGTGTTCAAGTTGCACAAGCTAAGGAGGAGCCTTGGTCATATGGAAAGGATTTTTGGATGCACATTTTTAGGGGGAGCACTAGCCTTGCTGAGTATAATGCATTGTTGGAATTATGATGGTTCTAAAATATGATCTCTCTCTTGAGGTATTTTCTGGTATTGGTCATGAAAAGTCATATTTGTAATTTGATGAAAAGGTCATGATGAGACCCACGATGTAAAATTGTAATATTCAGTCATGTAAGGACTTGTTAATTTTGTAAACCCACTTGGATGGGTAGTTGAGTCAAAATGTGTAAACCCACTTGTTTGGGTGCTTGTGTCACATATGTAAATCCACTTGGTTGGATCATTGATGTAAGTATGAGTCCTTGGTCATAGAGTCATGTACTTCATTGAAAATATGTTTGAATATTTAGCATGAACTCAGGGGGAGCATGGTAACTTCAATGCACATCAGATTTGCAGAGCTCTTATGTCTACATGAGGAGAAAAACCTTGTGTTGGTTTTTATCCGCCCTTTGCCCTTGATGTCAAAGGGGGAGAGTGACATGGTGTTTGAATAAAGGGAAAGAATGGTGTCAAAGAATGGGGAGAGTGACCTGGATTCATTGTATTCTTAATGTATCTATCTGTTGTGATGATCAAACACCATCGTTGTTGCCATCAAGTCCAAAGGGGGAGATTGTTGGCAATATGATGTTGAGTGTTGTCCTTGATGTCAACCCACTTGATGAAGATGATGGCAACCTACTTGATGAAGTTATCCTTGATGAACTTGTTAAATGATGTAAATCTGATGTATCTACAATGAGTACAGAAGGTAATGATGGAAGAAATATCAGTATGTGCAAGAATAATGATGAAAAGTGTATGTCACAAGGCATACGTGGGTTTGATTAATAGAAGTAGCGTATGCACACGGGAAATAACGTGCCAAGTCGCGTATGGTCAAATGCGCTCTAAATATGTAAAACCAAGGGTTACTACCATGGTATTGACCCATTGTATTGAGCATTGGGTTGTCTATTTGACCCCGTCCAGGAATACCATCGAAAGCGGTGTATTTTTGGCTCATGGTTTTGATAAAGGGTAAACCTATATAAGGAGAAGGAAATTATTGTTCAAAGGGTGTGTGTGAGTCTGGGTTTGAATGAATACTTCACTCTGAAGTATGTCTGTATGGAAAGGGTAATAGTTTGATAATAGATCTGAATATGTGATGCACCAATGAAGAAAATGATGAAGAGGGGAATCTAGATCTGAAATGTATTTGTATCTTCTAGATTTGTTAATGGAATGATTAGATCTGAGATGAGGCGAACATCTGTCTGAAGTAAAGGGTAAAATCTGAGTGATGTATCTTTTCTGAAGAAATGAAATGACCTAAATGTCTGAAGAGCTATACGCTAGTTCGCCGCAGAGGAAGCGCGTCTATACGCGGGTTTGCTGAAGAGAAAGCGTGTATGGGCAGTGAAATTAGTTCTGTAATATGTGCAGAACTATACGCAGATTTATATGGACGAAGACGCGTATATATGCAGGTTCAGTGAAAGGAAAGCGCGTATGTAATTCTAGGGTTTGCTGAAGTATGAAGTATGAAATGTCTGATCTATTTTGCTATGTTGATGTTATCTGTTGATGATGTCTGATTGAGCTTAAATGTGTGGAGTGGGTCCAGTCTGAAAATATGATGAAATGTGGCCTGCAAGTTGTGCTCTAAAGAAAGCTTTTGGATCCAGTGTGAAAATTGATGAAACGTGGTCCATGGTGGTGCTGAGGGTTGTAGCCTTTAGTCAGGGAGTTGTAGCTCCCTTCCATGTGAGGCTGGTAAACGAGAGCAGGGGGTCGTAGCTCCCTTCCAGGAGAGGCTGGTAAATGAGAGCAGGGGGTCGGTGCTCCCTTCTAGGAGAGGCTGGTAAACGAGCGTAGGTGGGTGCCTGCGTACTGGTATGAGGCTGCGCCAGTACATAAGTTGTAAGATGTTTTCTTTATAATAAAATATTGAAGGCTGAGCAACGGCAGCGGAGGTTTTCTCCCGACTTGGGTTTCCACCTAAAAATCCTGGTGTTCATGTGTGTTGCTTATGTGTGATGATTTATTCTGTTCTTACTGCACATGTTTACTATTTATTGAACATCTAATGAATGAATGATGGAATGATATAAGTGAAGAATTATCTGCATAATTAGATCTCTGTGCATATGCGAGTTTAATGAAGGAGATTTGCATGTATACGCTAGTTGGCTTCATCAAAGTAGCGTATGGGTTTTAAAGAAAAGTAAAAAGTTTTGAGTAAGTCCTAAATACTGATTCACCCCCCCCCCCCTCTCAGTATTTTTCCCAACAAGGGGTTAATTCATTTGAGGTGGTTTAGGGTTTTTCACATCCTCATCTTATAAAAGGAAGGAGAAGGCTCAAGGAAAATTTTGTTGATGATAATTGTATTTTTAGATTGCTTGAGCAACTCAAACTCTCTTGGCTATTTAGCTAAGAGAGAGAAATTTCCTGTCTAGGAATTCCTCTTCCTTCCTTGAGGGTCTCTTGGAGGAGATTGTGTTGCATTGGTCCACTATCTGGCATTGGCCAAGCTTCACCTCCCTTGACAACATAAATCATGATTAGGGCTTCACTGTTTAGATATTTGAAGCAAGTGGAATCAGATCTATTCAGATCTGAAGAGTTCTATTGCATCTTCTCAGTGGGGAAGTCATCTAAATCACCAGCAGGAGTCCAATAGCCATTTTGAGCTTCAGATTTTTATCTTGGCATGAGGCCAAAGTGTGCATCACTTCATCAATGTAGTTAGCTTCAAAAACTACATTATTTTGCAGGCAGAGTGGTAGTGTTTATTTGCTAGCATTTTGGAGGAGAGATCTTCAGTGAAAGGGTTCCTTTCCTTCACTGAGGTGATCTGTGGATTGGCCAACCAATCCATGTCCTATTTCAGATCTGATCTATTGTGTGACTTATTCTTCAGAAATTTATGAAGTTCACTACAGATCCATGGTGTAGATCTCAGATCTATTTAGTGTCCTTCCTTATAAGCTGAGATGCCCAAGGGGAATGTACTTAAAAGTGAATTTTGCATATAGATCCCATTAAGATCTATAATTTTGTACTCTGATCTATTATAGATCTAAAACTTAATGAAACCCTGCTTCATATTTCTGAAAATTACATTGTCTGGTTCATCCTCTACTTCTTGTGTCATAAAGGTTGGGTTTTAGGCCTTTTCTTCAAGTATAGATCTGTATTTTCTAATGTAAGATCTCTGAATCATATTCTCAGCTTTTAATACTATTATCTCTACATAAAATCACCAAAACTTTCAGAAAATACGCTCTCTAAGCTTCAACAAATTTCTGCATACTCCAAGTCGTGGGAAATCAGCAATTTTAAGCCTAGTCGGGAATGGAGGATTTGTTTAACATAGAAAAACTTATTTGTTTTTTATGAAATTTGGAATGTGAATCCCTCTTGATCTAATGTAACATATCACAAAGCCATGACAATTAATTTTATGCACATTTCTGAATACATTCATTTTAGGGCATGAAAAGCTGCTTTTCCTCACCTTTTTGAGAATAAAAGCTGAGTAAAGGTTTTCCAGTACTTGGAATTGATTGATGAGTGTTTTTAAACACATTTTATGATAGCTAAAGCACACATCCCTGAAAAATTAATTTTTCAGGCATGTCTTGTTGAGAAATCCATTTTGCGAACATTATAACACCTCAACATCTGCTCAAGCTTCCTCAGCTCTTCCGTCAACTGCATGTTTACCTGATTTTGCCTCTTTTCATTTATTCTTTTCCACTTCACTTTCTTCCTCATGGTCCAACCATGTGTCTGGTCTTTTGACATTTCTCTACAACAACTCCATCAACAATTCAAGGTGAACTGTTATCTCAGCCTTCTCCTGCTCATAACCTTCATCCATCAATTGCTCACATATGCCACTTACCTTGGAATTTCCCTTATTCTTTCTTCTGCTATGGTCTTCATCAGATCTTCCGAAATGATTATCACCATTCATCTTCTCCTCCTTTGTGAACTTCATATGTTCACATGAGGATTTCATTCAATCCCCTTTTCAACAAGCCTCCATACTTTCCATTACACAATGAAAGCTCTCTTCCTGTGCTTTATCACTTTCAGTTCTCTTTCTTGGAATCATCTCTCGGAAACTCTCTTGCTTCACTTTGCTGTAAACAACACTTTAGTAACGTGTGTGTTACAATGACCAATTCTTTGGGTGTCAGGCTCTGTCGATCATGCACCAAATTACATTCAGACCTTTGAATTTGGTTTACGATTCTTTGAATTTAGAATTTACATCAACTTTTCATCTTGGATGAAAAATACTCAATCTTAACTCAAACTATCCAAACTTTCATTTGACCCTAACATATGTTTTGACTTCAAGGCTTGCCGAATAATTATGATAGTGGATATTTTGACTTAATTCAAGTTAACCAAATCTTCCAATGAACATACACCCCTAATACATTTTTAGGATGTAAAATATTCACTCTCTTTCATACATATGAAAAATCATCAGTTTTCCATTATCATTTCACATGATATTGAAGTCCTTAGTCAAAATGCAATCCATGTTTTCCAAGATTTATTTTATGGTGAAAATAATTAAACCATTCAATTTCCAACATTCAAAAATACCTCCTCGAAATTATGTATCATACCTTATGTTCCCATCAAGGTTTTTAACAAACCCTCTCTTCGCAATCTCAATTCCCTGGATTCCACTCTTCTGTGCCGTCTTTGTCACTATTAACATTCACATGCCCTTCATACCATAAGCTCGTCATTTTAATGCAAACATTTTTCCTTCTCTTTCACGCACCATACAAGATCAATTCACATTTCTTCGTTTGTGTACAGGGAACAAGCTATTCATATTTCAACCTCTTCGATGTACAACTCGTACATTGTGTCCATCCTGAATATCACCTCTTAGATGCTGCCACATGATGGTAAAAACAAAGATTTTACCACATCAAGCAATTATGTTTTCAATCACAAATCAAAAGAATTCTCCTTTTTCCAACTACAAGCTTTGGTCCAAAATGACTTAACCAAAACTGTGAAGAATCCACATTATGCATAATAAAGCTTCTCACATAAAAATGCATGTTTCTCTTTATATCACCCAGGATTAACACATTTTCATTCATTTTCCATTCATATATACCTCCGCATTTGCAACATTCTCATTTTAATGTTGAACAACATGTTGACATATCTTTCCCACAAAAATACTTGTCTATAAATTCAATTTTGGTAAAAAAACCAAACATGTCAACATATAATATGCTTACCCCACAATTTTACTTAACATACCTTTGCCCGCCATTTACCATGCTTTTGTTGCATAAATTTCGTTGTCTTCTGTTGCTTCCTTTTCTTTCACTGGAATTGAAGGATTCGCTTCTAAAGCTTAAAGATCTTTCAGTTTCCACTATCACTAGAAGAATCGCTTGCTCGAATTCCTCAATCCAAAGTCCTCATCACTCTACACATATAGTGGAATTGATTCGTTCCTGATCCCTTAGTGGCAACATATAAATAATGATCCTTATTTCAAACTCTACAAGTTACAATTCCCTTTATAATATCATCTCATTCTAAATGTTGGTATAACCATTAAATAAATTGTGACTATCTGTAACAATTGGAACGTAACCACAATGCTATGTTAAGGACACATTACCAAACATTTGAATCCATTTTAAGAAAGCAACCGGTGCAATTTTGTTTGTTTTGAAGTCACGACCGCACAAGCTATAGAATTCACGACTACAGAAGCCACAAATAGAGATCAAAACATTTCAATCAAACAAACAATGTCAAAGGATTGTGTAGAACATATTGGAAAGATTTTTGTATATATATATATATATAGCTTTGTTAACACATATGCCGCACGTTGCTTACACCATACATACAAATGCTCTATTAACACACAAGTCGCACACTGCTTACACCATACTCCACGGTCTTCACTCCTCCGTCGCTTGTGTCCACACACCTGGCCGCACTATACTAAGAGATTAAAACTACTCTTTCAAGGCCTCTATTAATGTTTCACTCACACAATATGTTAGAGTTGCACACCGTGATCCCACAGAAACAATGTTTAATTTTTCATGCAGTCTCTCAATAAACTAAATCCGCACATACCAAAATGTAGTATCCAGATCATGTCAGCTACGCTCCTCAATATCACGGTGAATGTGTCAAATTGCTAATGTATTAACTCATCTTCTCATCGCTTGTGTTCAAACAAGTCCATGCTTCTGTCTCCTACCCACACTCCACTACTTTGTGTTCATTGTTGGACTATCACAAAATTAAATATTGGTTGGACACTATTAATTTCAATCTTCATTCGACATAATGACATTCTGATGCAATTCTCACACAAGATTGAACATAACACAATCTCACTTACTGGACTGTTAACGTAGTTACAACTCTGATTGGACATCGTATTTGTCTGATTGCTAACACAGTTGTGAATTTCATATCACATTGTCTTCATACCACAACTCCATGGTGTTGACATTTAACATTGACTAATTCTACACCCAGCACACAGCATTGAATTGTCTCATTACATGGCCAGTATCGTTGTCAAAATATGCAGATCTATGTCTTCACACAGGCCTCAGTTCTCAAAAAATGGTCACATCACCACAATGATCACATCACACCTTGCAATCTCGGCATATCACATGGATGCTGCACACTTTGGAAGCAAACACTGCATTGGTTATTTGCTCCCACGATCTCATATATTTAACTCTTTCAGCATATAACACATTTCGGTATATGTTGTGGTATAACACATTTCCTCCATCGCTCTGCGTGCAGCCAAAAACTGTGCCTTCACACTTTGAAAACCATTCCAAATGCATGGAATACTTTATGTTGCTCTAGTATAAAAAAAAATGCACACCGAGTTATCCTCCAAATGATAATCCACACTCCAACGCCACTCGAGTGAACGACTAATCGAGTCACAAATGAACGCCCAATCTAGGTTTGTTGCACCAACATAACAACTTCTCCATTAGCCCTCTGCCCATATTTCATGTTGGAGAATCACGTCTTTTCACTGCTCCATCACTTAACATTCGTCTTTCACTATACGCAGAATCGTTTTCTAGGCTATGATACCAAAATGATGCTAGGATACTGGGTTAAATCAAATCGTAGCATATAAAAACTTGTGTGATTTCTTCTTTAGTAAAAATCTCATCTAATTCTTCATAAAAAAAAAATTGATTCAACTTCAAATTTGCATAATGGAAAGAGAGCTATACAAAAAAATATTGATTGATATTAACACAAAATTTCAAACTCAATCATTGGCCGAATATTACACTGGATGGCCTTTCGGCTCTCAACCCTTTACAAAATCTCTCAACCCATTCCTCACTCTCTCTGTATTTCTCACTTTCTCACTTGTTTTTATTCCTCACACAACCCTCTTATTTATACATAAATATGAATTTATTCCACTCCATAAATTCCTCCACACAAATCTCAACTAAAATCTAGATTAGATTTAGTTTTTTTTGGACCCAACTAAGTCCCTTTTATGGAATTCCTAATCCCTATATTATCTACCTAATTCAACTCCACTCATATCCTTAATTATTTAAGTAATATTTACAAAAATCCTCACATTTTTATTTTCTCTCTTAATTAATTAAAAATGAGCAAAATAATTTAATAAATAATTAAAACATCTCACCCCCTATATCACAAAAATGATTAATGGAAATTTATCTTTGATGCTCCTGCATCACGTTGGTAGGAAATGCCTATTCTATTTAACAACCATACACACAATAATGGATACACACACAGCATGAAACTCAATGTTGAAAAATAATCCACTTCTTGAGAATATAAACTATAAATTTCCCCAAAAGGTGCAAAGAGAGACCGATAGGGTTGCTAAGTTGAAAACAAATTGTCTTTTTCTCATAAAATTTCAAAATCTTAAGCTTCAACTAGGTCATTTTTTTTTTCAAAAAAAAAAATTCCCTGCCACATATCCTTTTAACTGGAATAATGTTGCTTCATTCTAAATAAACATATCCATAACATCGCGCAACTCTGTTACATATAGATCATATATTTACTATTTATTACCTAATAAAATAAAATATTTGTATTTATAACTTTTTGTTAATTTTTTTTAATAATAAAATATAGTTTATAAAATTGAAAAATTGTAAAAGTTATATTTATTTATGTTTGTTTTGATGTTTTTTAAATTTTAATTTATAATAAATCTATTTGTTTTGTGTGATATAAATTATTTTATCTTTTATGTAGAAAACAACCTAGAACAATCTTAGCACCGAGAGGGATCAAATCTATCGAGGCTAAAACCTATTTTTTAAGTGAAAACATTGATTAAAGGTTTTCACCTCAAGAGATTTGATCCCTCTCGATGCTTGATAGTTCAAGAGTTAAGAAGGATCTATGTTTGTTTCAGTCGTGTGCAACCAAGGAAAATCTATCGAAGATATGATTAATTTTATCAATAATATGTAAATAAAACTAATATTAATATAATCATTTTAAGTATGCTAAATATTTCTGAGATTAATCTCATCATTGGTCATTTTAGTTTTAAATTTTCATAGTTACCTTAGCTTGTTGAGATGATAAATATTGTTAATAAATTGAATGAAGAAATTGATGAAATAGAAAATTTGAATGCAAAGTGGCAATTGAATAGCGTTGAATGATAGAAAAAATCAATAATAATAAAGTAGTCAATTACAAATAGTCTTCATTGTGATCAATCTCAAACTATTGTCTTCTACTATTCTTATTGTCACCCTTGTTATTTTTGTCATCTTCTGATATCAATTATATGAAAAGGACAATTGAAATCGTAAGCCATTTAAATTTTTAGCTCGATTTGTTGTAGTAAACATCATACCTTGTCTCTCTTTCTCTCCAATATTAATTGGTTGAATTACTATAACCCAAAAATCAATGTACATTGACAATAATATTTTGTCCTTACACTAAAATTAGTGCACATTAAATCACTTTAAAATTACTGTACCATCATACATCCAATTACATCAAATCAAAAATCAACGTCTACACTGAAATCAATGCATCTAATGCAATATATTAAATAATATTAGAAAACAACTTCTACACTGAAATCAATGCATCTAGTGCAAGTAAGCAACTAAGATTAGAAACCAACATCTACACTGAAATCAATGTATTTAGTGAAAGCAATCAAATAGGATTAGAAATCACTATCAACACTCAAATATACACATTTATTGAAAGAAATAAAATATGATTAGAAATCATCTACATTAAAATCAATCCATCTAGTTCAAGAAAACAAATATAATTAGAAATCAACATCTACATTGAAATTAGTGCATCTAGTGCAAGCAATAAAATACTGTTAGAAATCACCATATACACTAAAAACAATGTAGTTAGTGCAAGAAATCAAATATCATTAGAAATCAAATCTACACTCAAATCAATGCATCTAGTGCAAGTAAGAAAATAGTATTATAAACCAACATCTACACTGAAATAAATGCATTTAGTGCAAGCAATCAAATAGGATTAGAAATTTCAATCTACATTGAAATCAATGCATTTAGTAAAATCAATCAATTTGTATTAGAAATCATCTACATTGGAAGTAATGCATCTAGTGCAAGCAATACAGTATAATTATAAATCAACATCTACATTGAAATCAATACATCTAGTGCAATAAACCAAATAGAGATATAAATCACCATCTATATTGAAATAGATGAATTTAGTGCAAGACATAAACTAGGATTAGAAGCCAACATCTACACTAAAATTAATGAATTTAGTGCAAGCAATCAAATAGGATTAGAAATCATCATCTACACTAAAATGAATTCATTTAGTTGAAGCAATCAAATAGGATTACAAATCATCTGCATTGAAGTCAATTCATATAGTTCAAGCAATCAAATATAATTAGAAATGAACATCTCTAGTAAAATCAATGCAATAATATGGTTTCCGTATCCATCACATTGCGTGGGTTTTCTTCTTCATCAACGTTTCGAACCAGCTACTTAGGTTCATCATCAAGATAAGATTGAATGAGAGAAATTGATCTCGGGTATGGTAAATAAATAGTTTAAAGGTTTTGGTGTCTGGATATGAACATAATTCAAACCTTTCTGCACATACATTATCAACTTGAGGGCGTTAGTTATTTCAAGACTAACGGCAAAGTATATGCAGATACAAATACATGACCTGCTGTAGAGAACAGGTTTAATTCCATAACACACAGACCATTGTAACAACAATTAAATAAATTGTAGAAATTAAAGGGCATTCACAACAATTAAGAATAAAATTTAACAGTAGTAAAGAAATCATAGAAAAACACAACATTGGAAGAAAAAGGGAAAACACAACACCTGATCAGAAGAGTGGGCCCAACTCTCTGATCAGGGTTGCGGTAAACTCATGAATTACAGAAGAAACAACAATATGTTTTGCATTCAATTAATCAAACATGCTTTTGTTACAAATCTGTCTCTTCTTGCTTAACCCTCTATACCTTCTCCTATGTGTTCTATCCTCCGTTCTATTCCTCCCCTTCTCTCTGATTTGTGTCCCTTTAAATATACAAAAAACAAAGGGAAATAGGCCGATTACAAAACCTCAATAAGCAAGATGAGATCTGAAATACCTTTCCATCATGATTCAGCTGGCACAAGTCAAACCTGACAATTAGAATTGGCGCAATTTTGGAAAACTGCCACAATAGAAAATCTACAAATTTTTCCTTCGAATAACCCTGAATTTCTCTCAATCAAGACCAAATTTTGGAAAACTACTCACTGAAAAACTAATTTGGCCCGTTCTTCACAAAACCCATGTTTCGAATTTTCAGGATTCTTCTCCATTTTCCCGAAACGTTCAACGCAAAAATGTCTCTTGTTATTCCAGTGAATTTCTGAGTTGGAATATTTAATTAACAGCTGAAGATCAAATCTTCAATATCGAAGAGATCTCGGAGGCTAAAATAGTGATTTATATTATAACGAATTAATTAATAAACCATCATTGCAAAATCATGCATAATAATCATTAATTTATTAAAATAAAGGAGAACAAGTATTATTTATCCAAAAGAGCATAAATAATTATGAAATGGAATTATATAATAAATTACGTTAAATAATGTGATAAAATAACATTAGAAATGGATGAAATGGATGTTAAGAAGTGATAATAATAATACAAATTAGAGGCCCAACATGTCCCCCAAACTAAACATGTTGTATGTCCTCATGCATCCCAATGCCTCAGTATTAACCAAGTTGTAATACAATAATCAAAATGCTCACCCTAGCGCATGATATTTTTTTTTTCCACAGAAAAAATCGGTAACCTTTTATTTATAAAAATGAAAAGTTACACATAGCATATGAATTGAAGCATTTTCAGAAGTTGCCCATTGGGCTCGTGTGCTTTTGCACACAATGCGATGTAGCGAGGCTACCGTGCATTCTGAAAGAATGAGAAAAAGAAAAAAGAAGGGAGGAAGGGACAGAAAAACTGGTTCCAGGGAGTGAGTAGAAACTCACACCTCATGTTTTTCTCCCCTTCTTCTTTTCGACCTTGCGCCACTCTCCTTGGGTGGGCTCAATCGTAGCTAGGACTAACTGTGTTTCTGCTTTCTGTGGACCTGTATCCTTGTCTGAGTCTGAAGTATCTGAGGGGTGATGCCGTTTGATCCCTCCCATACTCAGATCCTCGCTTGTCTTCTCTGCCTGATTTGAATGGGGTTGTGAAGCCTTGTTAGCTGATATGATTTCCTTTTGGGTCTCTTTTCCTTGGGTAGGCTCAGTATTCTCTGTGGGAGTGACTTCCTCCTCTGCTTCTGATTCGTCGTCCTCTGAGTCAGGAGGGGGGTATTGCCACCCTTTTCTCTGCTTCCCTTTCTGATTCTTTTTGTTGTTTTCTTTCTTGGCTTCTGGACATGTACTTTGCAAGTGTCCTGTCACCCTACAGATTCTGCATCTGAAAGCAGTATTTTCATAGTCTAGTCCTTGCAGCCAGTTTTGTTTCTTGTATACCAGCCTTATACTTTCCGACAGTCCTTTACTTAGATTGACTTCCACACAAATGTGTGCAAAAGTGTAGATCCTCCCCTCAATCCTCTCCAGATCTGTTTTGATATATTTCCCTATGTTGTTCCCAATTCCTTCCAAATCTCGTTCACTCCAAAAGTGAATAGGAAGGTTATATAGGCGGACCCAGACCGGCATTCTGGAGACAGTCATTTTGTTTGGGTCAAAATCTGGAAACCATGGGGTCATAAAAAGACCCGTTGTTCCCCAAAACCAAGGCCCTACACTGATGATTGTATCTCTGGCTTCCGTGGATGTGAACCTAACAATGAAAAACCCCTTGGAGCATAGATGTATATCACATTCCATGGTCCAGTTAGTGTAGATCCAGTGAAATAGATCCATTGGCTTTGGCCAAAAATTGTTAAATCGACAGATTAGGGCCTGAGTTTCATATGACTTAATGTATTCTTCTTGTCCTGTAGAATCAATGTTGAGGGCTGGGGTTTGTCCAAGCTGATCTACTATGTATGGCCTAGGTGTATGTCCACCTTGGTCTGGAGGGGACCCTGGATCTCTGTTACCCTGTAAGATATTTTTGTAAGAGAAGCCTCCCTTGGGTTGTTGCTGAGTTGTTGTCTTTTTCCCGTTGTCTCCTCCTGTGGTGCTTGGATGTCCCTGAGGCACAGCACCTCCTCTCAGCCTAAGGTTTAAGGCAATGGTTGTTTCTGGACTTATATCGTAGTTCTTCAAGGTTCTGCTATTCTGAAGGGAACATCTACCACTGACCAGATGCTGGATCTGAACAGGGTATCCAATCAATGCCCAAATTTGCTGTTTCAACTGCATAATGGTGCTTTCTGCATGTACCCATACTAGACTAGTTTTCCCCAGAGGGGGTTTAATAAAAATCTTAAAAAAAGTTGATGTTACCTGTTGCCTGAGTTCTGGCTGTTCTAGCTTCCCATGACTTTGCGCTGCCTCAAGGTGCGAGAAACAGGGCTGCCCCCGTGGTATACATAGAGAAGACCTCTTCCGTGCCTCATTCCAGATCTGGAGAAGATCAGGCTTAGGCACCTTTTCGCCCAGAGGAGAGGAAGAGAAATCGTTGAAATATGTAGCTGCATGGCTGCCAGATTCCTTGAAGATTGTCAATCGCGCCATTGCAACCTCTTCATCCTGTGGAGAACCCCCCCTGGCCAGATCCAAGATTGATGGGAGACAAGTCATATTCTGGGAGGTCCGATCTGTCTTGTCACTGCAGGATTTTCCTGGGGCTAGGTCCGCATGCAATTTATCAGATTTGAGAAGCCCCGATCCACCAGCATGAGAGCCGCACCACCGATCCGGCCTTGGAATCTTTGCTCTCCCTTGATGCAGGCCCCATGGAGTAAAGGGCGCAACGGCGGCTCCAACCAAGGCATTATTAGCAAGGTCTTTTGAGCTGAGCTCCTTGACAGAGCTTTGAACTCCGAGCAAGTAGAGGCCTATGTGGGACGCGGCCAGATCCAGACCAGAAGCCACGGCTACAGGGGCTAGATCCGCACAGACCTTGACGGTGGCGGCAGAGTGCAAAGTAACCCTAGCGCGATCCATTCTTTCTTCCGAGAGCGCCTAGCACATGATATTGATGGAAGAGAAGGATTCTTCCTTATGTGTTTCCTTAAAATAATTTTCATGTATAATTTCAACTATATGTATATGAATTTGCAACAAATTATGATACAAGTAAACACAAACTTCATTACAAACCAGATTTTGCTGAAATTTTGTAAGAAAAATTATAGCATATTAATGCTTCTCCAATCTGAAAATCAAATCAATGCAATGAACGGATTTCAATATATCAGAAAAATGGTTTTAGGTAATAATGCATGATTTTTTTGGAATTAAAAAATTGGTTTATCTTGAAATTTTATGGGTTTAATGATACATCTTTGTTGTCCACAAATCAGAAGAATGCAGTTGATTGTTTTAAGGATATACACAAATCAATTTTAGGATTGTAAACCTTAAATGAGGAAGAAGTGAGAAATCATTCATCATGCATAGCAACCCTTCCCCCAAACTAGAGAATTAGCATGCCCTCATGCTACACTAAAAACCAAATTGGGGTGGTCTCTACAATCATGGTTGGAATCTTTGTTTGGTGTATAACAACATGGAATAAGGGAGATTTTGAGAATGAATAATGAGATCAATGGATGATAAATAATATTAATGGCATGGTCATGATAATGAAAGTAACACTCCGCCAAAATAAAATATTTTGTCTCTGAAAAATGGGAAGTGGTAAAGAAAGGGAACTAATGGGTGAAAAAGATAAGTGAATAATGCTCAATGTTTTTTCATGACATTCTCCTAAAATTTTAGTAAATCTAAATGTTATGCTATTTTACCTCAAGTTTTACCTCCATAAAAATTTGGAATGGCATGTATGGATTAACATTTGTTTGAAGGAGATGTAGGTTGAGTTGATCCTGAAAGTGATGCAGAAGGTGGAAGCCATGCACGCTGAAAAAAAGTAATCAGAAAGTGTAGCAGAGTTTCCTTCTACCAAAATAATTAGTTTCCTTGTCATCTATAAAACATCTCATTAGTATCCTTAATCAGTAATTCATCATCTCAATTACCTCATTACATATAAAAGTGACATAATCATATTGTGAATGACATGGGATAATAATGGGTAAGAAGGGAAAAGATGCATCACCTATACCTATAAGCTTTGGTTGTCATGAGCATAGAAATTATGATAACTAGTTATCTCAGTCTTTGCTTCTCATGGTCTATCTAATTACATGGGATTCAAAATTAGAATCATGCCTCTTAGTGGTGTTGTTAAGATATGAATAAATGGTGATTGATTAGGCAAGAAACTATCTTTGGTTAAATGGATGATACTTGTAGAATAAAGGAATTATAGATTAGATGATACAAAATGTCAAATATCAAATCTCCTAAAAGTTTCATCCCTGACATGTAAAGTAAATATTTATAACCTAATAACATATATAAACCATAACCATAATCATCTAAGAACTGAGTAAATATTACCCCATTAACCATGAGTTCTGGAAAACTTTGTATATGCAACAGTGAGCTTTATCGGAAATT
The DNA here is from genome assembly GCA_034641835.2 of Pinus albicaulis. NCBI lineage: Eukaryota > Viridiplantae > Streptophyta > Pinopsida > Pinales > Pinaceae > Pinus > Pinus albicaulis. The sequence goes on from CM076579.1 coordinate 267,799,599, forward strand.
AGTTTTGAGAAAACAAGGTAACTAAGTAGATTATAGTATTAAATTAACTTCTATACCATAGGCATAGCCACTGCTGCCAGCAGACGTCCATAGCCTCGATAGGGATGTTTTTTTAACCCATTGAGATGCTAGTGTACAATCTATTACAAATAAGTACATAGTTGCAAAAAGCCTCTCAATTTACTTAGATGTCAACTAAAGATCATTGTTCTGGCATGGTAACCAGTTAATAACAATGGCATTCATGGGAACTAACAAAAGTGAAAAATTTGGCTAGTGATGGGACCTCTTGTCCTTTAGTCTTATGACCGAAGGCCATTATCGTGGCTTGGTGACTAGCAGTGTTAATGTAACTTTATTAGGACCTATGATCATGGTAGGTCGGCTCGTGATGAGACCTCCTATCCTCCAGTTGACCATTTATGTTTTAAAATTCAACTATATTTTTTGTTAATCAATAACAGATTACTTAATATATGGGGTGGCAGGTCAGCTCCTTAAGAGCTAGGGATGACATAAAAAGTTGTGTAGTAACTATTTTCAACTTTGATAGTTTTTCTTCTAAAAAAATAATAACCTTAAAATGACTGCTAATAAATGTATTTTTCATTGCTAAGATTAGGGTTAAGGAAAAATTCATTAGATAATGGAAGAAATATTTAAATACAATTTTGTGGTCATCATCATAAATTTTACAAGATCAGGGACTTGACAAATTAGGAAAGTTGAAAGTTGACATGATCAAATCATCTTTGCATAATTATTCCTTAAAAATAAGATTATGTTTATACATAAACAAAGATAAATTGACTACCCAATCATTATGTCAAAGAAGGCCTAGATCATTAAAAGTATTTCCCAGTCATCGAAGAGAAAAACAAATCAGAAAGACCTACATATGTTGAATTCAATGTGAAAATTATCCAAAAAAAATAGTTGTGACTGCGGTAAGAACAACCATGAATTAGGTAATAACAAGGAAAGGGGAAAAACTGATGTTAGGAAGGTCACATGAAGGAGGATTAGTCACTTTACAAAATAATGAGGAATTAAGAGGAAGTCATTCCTGACAATACTTACCATAATAATCATCCTTATTAATAAATACGAGACCTCCCCCCAAGTAAAGTATGTCTGCCATCAGTCATAGTTGATCATGTCATAAGTAAAATACCAAATATATCCACAGAGTCGGTCGAGGACATACCTGGCGACTTAACTTGTCTAAGAAAAAACACTGGAGGAGTAATAGAACCAAGTACTTAGAAAAATATCACCATGGAGTAACATCACCAGAGGAGTAACAACACGAGACACTTAGAAAATTTTAGGAGTTACAGCATCCAATATTTAGAAAAAAATTTCAGTTTCACAATAGTGACGGATTCACAGCACTGACAGAGTAATAGCAATGATATATTCACAACACTGATGGAGTAACAACAGTGACAATTTCACAGCACTGGTGGAGTAATAGCAGTGATGGATTCACAGCACTGACAGAGTAACAATAGTGACATATTCATATCACTAGTGGAGTAACAACAGGGACGGATTCACAGCACCGATGAAGCAATAGCAGTGATGGATTCACACCATTGGTGGAGTAACAGCATCCGGAGTAACAACAGTGCGAGTAAAAGCATCTGAAGTAACAACGATGCGAGTAACAACATCTGGAGTAACAACAATGCGAGTAACAACATCTAGAGTAACAACAATGCAAGTAAAAGCATCTAGAGTAACAGTAGTGTGAGTAAAAACATCCGGAGTAATAGCAGTATGAGTAACAGTAGTGCGAGTAACAACATCCAGAGTAACAACAGTGTGAGTAACAACATATGGAGTAACAACAGTGCAAGAAGCAACATCCAGAGTAACAGCAATGTGAGTAACAGCATCCAGAGTAACAATAGTATGAGTAACATTATCCGGAGTAGCAACTGTGTGAGTAACAGCATCCGAAGTAATAGCAGTGCGAGTAACAGCATTCAGAGTAACAACAGTGCGAGTAACATCATCTGGAGTAACAACGGTGAGAGTAGCAGCATTTAGAGTAACAACAGTGGGAGTAACAACATCCATAGTAACAGCAGTGCGAGTAACAACATCTGGAGTAATAGCATCCGAAGTAACAACAGTGCGAGTAACAACATCCGAAGTAATAGCATCGCGGAGTAACAACATCATGGAGTAGCAGCATTCAAGGAGTAACACCATCCTGAGTAGCAGCATCCGGAGTAACAGCACCCAAGGAGTAACAGCATCCTGAGTAGAAGCAACCAAGAAGTAACAACATTACAAAGTAACAGCATCCAAGGAGTAACAGCATCACGAGTAATAACATCCAGAGTAACAACATCACGAAACTTAAGTACTTGCTCATTTTATTTTGAGAACAAAACAAAGAAAATGTGACTTTGAAGTAAACAATACCTGAAAAATAAAAACGTAAGAAAATTCAGAAAATAAATGACTCTTTATGAAAACCAATAAATAAATAAAAATCTTTAAGTTACCATGATTATGATTTTTGTTGCAGCAATGTTGTTTGTGAATGGTGAATAAATGGAAAAATTTTTTTTTTTTCGGGAAATGACTTGGATATTCAAATAGAAATCAATTCTCATTTTTCATGTTATAAATCCGTTGACTGATAAAAATTATTCCTGTTGTTTTATTTGTGTGAGGAAACGTCTTTGAAATTTCTTTTATTTCATTATCATTGCCTTCAAGAATCACTTGTTCATAAATTGACCTCATTTATTCTCCTCGGACCTACAAAAAAACGAGATTCTACCTGCAATAAAACATGAAATCATGGAAGAAGAGAGGTGATTGAGCTCTCCTAATCCAATAAATATGTAAAAAAATCAAGTAGTTACTCTATAAAACAAATCAATGAATAAAAATAACAAAGTAAAATTAATTTATTACCTACAGGAGAGTGGTGGCCAACCATACTAACCAACGGTGTTTCAATCATACCTTCTTTGTTTTTCGTCCAATTTGAGTGATTCAAAAGCCAAATGAAATTGAATTCAAAGAGATGCCTCCAATAGAAACATACTTTAAAAATTCCATGTAATGGTATGTTAAATTTTCTTAGAACAACCCGCATAATAGAGTCATTTTCGATTTTAGAGCTCAGACCAACAGTTGATATTTCAAGCATAAATTTTTCATTTGATGACGGATTTAACCGATTAAAATTGGAGATTAAATCAGATTTATTTATGTATCTCTAATATAAACAGGTTTTTAAGGCAAGGATAATTGGTGGGTCAAATATGCTAGTGAACAGCCGAGCAAACAGAGTTTCAAGGGTGCTGATTTACGATAAATAGTCAGTATTTTGGTCATAACTTCCTCATACGATATCAAACTAAAGTGATTCAAATTGTGTTGTAAACGAGATTCATAGGGGAATATACCATAAAAACAAGTTTCCAAAATCTAGTCATTTAAGCCTTTAAAAAGGGACTGTCCCAACTCTATTTCTTAGCTGCCTACTAGACATCCTCTCACTGTTTTCGTCATAAATTTTTCGTTTCAACTCGAAATCAAGATATTCAAATTGGGTTAGAAAACATACATGAAGGGCTACGTAAGATACAAACAGTTCTTGAAAATATGCCTGTTTGGTCCCTCAAAACATGACTATCCCGACTCTTTCTAGAATTTTCATCAAGCCCACAAGCCATAAGATATGATAATTAATGAATTTTTCTAAGAAGGTGATAAAAATTAATATGAGTGTTTATAGAATTTTTATTTTCAATATAATTCATTTACATACATAAATAAATTTGAATATTGATCACCAATGTTAATTTTCACAATGTATTGCAACAAAGACAACTATTTTTACATAAAAAGAAATTTATTTATTTATGTCTTTATTCATTCTATATTGTACAACACACTACACTACTTTGAAAAATAAAATATACTTACGTAGAGTACCTCCAATGAAGCCATTTTCGAAATAAGGCTTCAAGTATGCACATACCCATAATTGAGAGATGTATGTTAATAAATACATGGGTATGAGAGACCAACTTCCCTGTTAAGGATGGTGCCAAGAGTTGCTAAAGTATGGAGTGATGTTGCAAGAAAACAACAGAGTGAAACCAGCCTTCAATATAGTCTTCATTTCTTATATTTGTAACATCGTGAAGTTCCTTAATTGAGTTCCAGATTCTATTGATGCTTTCTTTTTTGACCTCATCCTCTTCATTTTTGTTAGATCTATGTTCATAGAAATTGTGAAGAGGATTCATCAAAGTAACAGCAATCACTCAGGACCTGGAGCAAGACAGATAACCTCCTCCTCGGGATGAGAGAATAGATTCCAAAAAACAATAAAAGGAAAAAGAAAAATCTAAATTCAAGACCTGAAATAGAGTAACCACATACCCTCCTCAAGACGAGAAGTTGGCCCAAAGAAAAATAAATAAGGGCGAAAAACTGGAAACTACACCCAGGACTTAGGGCAGGGTTACAAGATACCCCCCGTAAGACGAGGATTAATTTTAATAAAAAAACAGAACAACGCAGAAACAAAAATAACATGCTATGCTCAGGACTTGGAGCAAGGTAATAAATGCCTTCCCTAAGACGAGAGATCAATTCTATAGAAAATAAAAATAAAAAACAGAAAAGAAAAACACAAAGCACTTACGCTCAGGACTTGAAGCAAGGTAATAAATCCCCTCCCCAAGACGAGAGATTGACCCTGAGATTTGTTGCAAATCTTGTTCTTGCACTTGTTAGCCTTCCCTGGTAATGACACCAAAATGTTGGTGTCCAGATCTGAACAGAATTCAAACCTTTCTCCACATAAATTATCAACTCGAGGGCATTATTTATTTCAAGACTAATGGCTAAGTATATGCAGATACAAGTACATGACCTACTGTAGATCATAGGTTTAATTCCACAACACATAGACCACTGTAACAACAATTAAATAAATTGCATAAATTAATGGGCATTCACAACAACTAAGAATAAACTATAACAATAGTAAAGAAATCAGAATAAAACACAACACTGCAAGAAAAAGGGAAAATGCAGCACTTGATCAGAAGAGTGGGCGCAACTCTCTGATCAGGGTTACGGTAAACTCACGAATTACAGAAAAATAGCAAGATGTTGTGCATTCAATTAATCGAACATGCTTTTGTTACAAATTTGTCTCTTCTTGCTTAACCCTCTATACCTTCTCCTATGCGTTATATCCTCCATTCTATTCCTCCCCTTCTCTCTTATTTTTGTCCCTTTGAATATACAAACAACAATGAGAGATAGGCCGATTACAAAACCTCAATAAGAAAGATGAGATCTGAAAGATCTTTCCATCATAATTCACCTGGCACAAGTCGAATCTGATAATTAGAATTGGGGTAGTTTTGGAAAACGACCACAACAGAAAATATGCAAATCTCTCCTTCGAAGAACCTTGTGTTTCTCTCAATCAAGACTGAAGTTTGGATAACTTCTCAGCGCAAAACCAGTTTGGTCCGTTCTTCACAAAACCCATGTTTTGGATTCTTAAGATTATTCTCCATTTGCCCGAAAAGTTCAACGTAAAACTATCTCTTGTTATTCCTGTGAATTTCTGAGTTGGAATATTTAATTAATAGCTGAAGATCAAATCTGCAATTTGGAAGAGATCTCGGAGGCTAAAATAGTGAGTTATATTATAACGAATTCATTAATAAACCATCATTGGCAAAATCATGCATAATAATAATTAATTTATTAAAATAAAGGAGAACAAGTATTATTTATCCAAAAGAGCACAAATAATTATAAAATGGAATTATATAATAAATTATGTTAAATAATTTGATAAAAGAACATTAGAAATGGATGATAAGAAGTGATAATAATAATACAAATTAAAAGCCCAACAAAAGGTTTTGTGAAAATATTTTTAGAGCTGACAAAAATTAGATTTTAATTTTAATGATTTATTTTAAGAATTAATTATTTATAAATGTGTATTAATTTATGGTGTTAAGTATGCCTTTGTTAAAAGTTATTATTAATTATGTATATTTTAATTAATGATTGTGCATTATTATTATGACTTTTAAATTATTATGGCTTTTAAATTTATTAAATATCTATTATTTATTATTTTATTTAGATGATTAATGTGTATGATCTTGTAATTATTATACGTTTGTTTTATAAATTTATGTTTATTTATGTTGTGAAGATGTTATATAAAATTGAATTTAGAGATGAGAGTTGTGTGTGAAATATTTAATAGGTTTTTTTATATTAATGGTTTATTATTTCTATAAAAAAAAATTATAAGTTTAAATTTGAATTATATTAATTTTTAAGATTTATAATTTGGTTTTTAATTTTTAATTTGATATATAGAGGAATGTAAGGGATATTTTATTAAAAAATTAATAATATTTGAGGGAAAGGTTATGAATAGGGATTTTTCGGATTAGAGTGAATTGTTTTTATTTTTATTTTTATTTAAAAAGGTTAATGTTTACAAAAAGGAGTGTATTTAATCCCTTGCTCTTGTGGAAAACCATACATTGGGGAGATTGACCGTTCAATAAAAACTAGCATACAAAAACACTCGGCTGACATAAAACATAATCCTTGGCATTACTGATAAAATTGCCCATATTCTTAAGAAAAACAACATTTTTGCCACTTTCAAACCCATAAACACAATTCGTAGTAACCTTAAATTCTGTTAAAGACACTCTTCACCCTAAATTAAAAAAAGGAGTGTATTTAATCCCCTTCTCTTGTGGCAAACCAAATATTGGGGATACTAACCGTTCAGTCAAAACTAGGATACAAGAATACTCGGCTGACATAAAACATAATCCTTGGCATTACTGATAAAATTTCTCATCTCCTAAATAAAAACAACATTTTTTCCACTTGCAAACCCATAAATACAATTTGTAGCAACCTTAAATCTGTTAAAGGCACTCTTGACCCCAAATTACAAAAAGGAGTTTATTTAATCCATTCCTCTTGTGGCAAACTATACATTGGGGAGACTAGCTATTCTATCAAAACCAGGATACACGAACACTCGGCTGGCATAAAACATAATCCTTGGCATTACTGATAAAATTTCCCATATGCTAAAGAAAATCAACATTTTTGCCACTTTCAAACCCATAAACACAATTCGTAGCAACCTTAAATATGTTAAAGACACTCTTGACCCAAAATTACAAAAAGGAGTGTATTTAATCCCCTGGTCTTGTGGCAAACCATACATTAGGGAGACTGGAAGTTCAATCAAAACCAGGATACAAGAACACTCGGCTGACATAAAACATAATCATTCAAAAACCTCTGCCTTAGTTGATCATTCTATCAACTCCAAACACCACATTCGTATTGACAGCTCTTGTATCCTTTCCAAAATAGACCACTATTTTCATAGAAAATTTTTGGAAGCTCTCGAAATCAATAAACATCCTAGTAACCTAAATCGACACGAAGTCTAGAACATTTTTGAAAACTAGATTCCCGCATTAAATTCAAAAATAACTCCCTTTAAAACATAGTATTTAATAAATTCTATTAACCCCTCTCTAAACAATAAAATTTCTCTATTCATTAACCTTTTTTAATAAAAATAAAAATGAAAATAATTCATTCTAATTCGAAAAATCCCTATTGATAACCCTTCCCTCAAATCTTATTATTTTTTTAATAAAATATCCCTTACATTCCTCTATCTATCAAATTAAAAATAAAACTATAAATCTTAAAAATTAATAAAACTTAAATTTAAACTTATAAATTTTTTTAAAGAAATAATAAACCATTAATATAAAAAAACCTATTAAATATTTCACATAAAACTCTCATCTCTAACTTCATTTTTATATAACATCTTCACAACATAAATAAACATAAATTTCTAAAACAAAGGTATAATAATTACAACATCATACACATTAATAATCTAAATAAAATAATAAAATAATATATATTTAATAAATTTAAAAGCCATAATAATATAAAGCACAATCATTAATTAAAATATACATAATTAATAATAAATTTTAACAAAGACATACTTAACACCATAAATTAATACACATTTATAAATAATTAATTCTTAAAATAAATCATTAAAATTAAAATCTAATTTTTGTCAGCTCTAAGAGTATTTTCACAAAACCTTTAAACTATTTATTTACCATACCTGAGATGAGTTTCTCTCATTCAATCTTATCTTGATGAAGAACCTCGGTAACTGGTTCAAAACGTCGATGAAGAAGAAAACCCACCCAATGTGATGGATCCGAAAACCATATTATTACAAAATCAATGCATATAGTGCAACTAATCAAATAGGATTAGAAATCGACATCTATAGTGTAAGGAATCAAATAGGATTAGAAATCATCTACATTGAAATAAATGCATCTAGTTCAAGTAATCAAATAGGATTATAAATATCCATCTACACTGAAATAAATGTATCTAGTGCAAGAAATATTCTTCCATCTATCCCCCCTCCATCTACATTTATATCTCCCTCCATCTCTCCTTCTTTATATCTCTATATCACACCCCCAAACGCACACACACTCTCACTCCATATCTATCAATCTCTCTATCCCTACCTCCCTCTCTCCATGTCTCTCTTCAAACCTCTTTTCACCTTCCATCAATATCTCTATCTCCATATGTCTCTCTATCTTACCCCTAAAACATACACTCTCTTTCTCCAATATATATATATATATATATATATATATATATATATATATATATATATATATATATATATATATATATATATATATATATATATATATATATATATATATATATATATATATATATATATATATATCCCTCTCTCCTTCTCTCTCTCCCCCTTCCATATTTGTTTTTCCCTCTACCTCTCTTACCCTTCTCTAACTCTCTCACTCCTCTCCCGCTCTCTGTCGTCATTCCTTCTGTCCCCTCTCCTTCATTTTATCTCCATCTCTCCCTTGTGACCCCCCCTATCTCTCCACATATGTCACTCTATGTCTTTTTTCTTCCCTCCCATATTTATCTAATGTTAATATATATCATGTTATATTAATATATATTATAACATAACAAATTTAATATTGTATTAACCCAAATTTATTAAATTTAATAATATTAATATAATAATATAAATAATGAATATTATATTTAATAATGAAAATATTAATTTTTTAATATTAATACCAGGGCTAATAATTTGTTTTTTGCATGGTATTAATAATAATTTGGCCCATGGTATTAAAATTCTATTTGGCACATAGGCTTCACCTAAATAAACCCTATATTTTGAGTTTTCTTAAATATAAAGAAGCTTATGGAGTAAATATCAAAGGAGGTTTTATACCTCTCAAGTAAGTATAAAAATAGGTTTTATTTATTTACCATACCTTCGGTTTACTTATATTTTTATTTATTTACCATACATATTTTTGGAGTGTTCTTAAACCTCTTTATATTTTAAATTTATAGTGTTTATACATAATAATAATAATTTAAATAGGGCTGACATTAAATTAAAAATGTTGAATGTTAAATGTTAAACATTATTTTTACACGTTTACTTCGGATCTACCCCCATACTGAGTTGTAGAGCATCTCTCGGCATAACAACATGCAAAAGGGAGTGTAATAGAGATGATGTCCTTAGTAAAGTAACTTATGAAAAGTGATTTGAGAAGCCTTGGCTAGGTGAGATTTCACTTAAAATATAGTTTTTGTATGTCTCTTTCTGATGATACATTGAATGAGATTAAGAAAGTCCATGTTTGAAAGACTAACTAAATTTAAAAGGGATTTCTTTATTAAATATTTCTTTTTATAAAATTAAAGTTGTAGAGTTTGGAAAATCATGAGAACAAGTATTATAAGAAAGAAAAATAGCGAGACAACATACAAATAAAAATCATGTGAGAAAAAATATTATTCCAATGCACAATAGTTTGACATAATACAAACTTCAAAGGTATATAACTCAATCTATAGAGCAACAGAAGAAGCATATGGAAAACAAATTGGAGAAAAAAAAACGAATTATGTAGAGACAATACAAGGCCAATGCAGTGAATCATTTGTCTGCAATAGACCCAATTACCTCACAAACATTCTGGCTACAATAGACTAAATGACCTCATATACATCCCAATGGCAGCATACAAATTAACTTATCAAAATAATCCACGATGATCAACTTGTACATGCATTAGCAGTATGGTGCATACATGTATCATGATTTTAACCAATTCATACAAACAATGTTTTCAATAACAATTTCACATTCTAATTCTAGAGCTAAGATGCTTGAGCTTACCATTGTTGGAATCAATGGCATTGAATGTTTGAAACATTTGCATAGCATGCGGAATTAATACCATGAAATGAGATAAAATGACCTGTTAGAGAAAAAACCTGAAGATACAGTGCACGAATTTTGCAGACATAGTCTCCCTGGGGCATGTGTTGGGGAAAAATGATTTCCTGTCATTTAATTTGTCAACCAAGGGGTTTCGTAAACTTGTGAAGCATGAGTGCACTGTATGTGCTAGAAATTGTCTTTCATTTTAGATCAATCTAGCTAAAAAATAATGAGAACCAATTCATATAATCTATGAAATCAATTAATGAAAATGAAATTCAAGTAACCTATGAAATCAAGTAACGAAAAGAAAGAAAAAAAATTCAAAAGAAAATATAGTGCGCAATCACACTTGTAGGAATTGAAATTTTAATCTAAGAAAGCATTTCAAAGCATGTAAATGAAAACAACTAAGGTACGTTCAATCACTTCAGCATCCGATATGATATAATCACCCTCTTGAGATGATGTACAAGCAACCAATTATACTTTAGTCTTTAAATCTAGGAAAGAAATTAAAGCATGCAAAGGGAAAACTCAATAATTTCATAAGTTAGGTATTCAAGCATTTGGAAATATGATAAAATCACCTTCTTGAAATGATCTTTAAGAACACCCAATATTGAAATTGAATGAGGATCTACATAGCAATGTAAAAGCATGTCAAATTAAATCTCAATGATTGTATAGGTTTAACATTCAATCACCTAACTTGGAAGTATGACAAGTCACCTTCTTAGCTTGATATTTTAGGAACATTCAATTATACAATGAATTGATAGTTTGATCTAAGAAAGTAAATAGGAAAATATGAAAGGAAACTAAATAGCTATGAGCTCTATTGCCTCAAACTTAATCCAATTGGAAAATAGACAAATATTTCCTCTTAAAATGTTTTTAGAAAAGAAAATATTACACAGTCATTCTAAAACTAATACTAAGAAAGCACATAAACTTTAATATATAAAAGCAAGTTAATCTCACACATTTTAGGTAGCTAATCTAAAAGTATGGGAGATGGTAAATCGAGATGCTCTGTATGTAAGAAAAACCAAGTCAAAATGAAGGAACATTCATGAGTAAGGTGTGACAATCTAATTCTGTATTCAAAGCTTGAGCATAACTCCAATTTTACACATGATTTGATAGGAGAAATATTCCCCTATTTATACAAAAGATGAGAAGCTATCACATTAATGAGAGTCCATGAATATCTCCCTATATCTCTAGAGTTGCAATCCAAATAGGGAGTGATAAGGCACATGTGTTCTTAGAGTTATAATACAAATAGAAAATGAGACACATATCTTTATTATCCCATGATCTTCTCCATCCAAATTCTAATTTCGACTTAGGAGGCCACATAAGAGTATTTTGGAAGATTCTTTTTTACCTAGACATGGCAACAAACTCATTTCACTTGTTAGGTATAAGTATGTGCATATTATTTTCTAATTTTTAATCACAAATTCACTTAAAAATAACAGGAAAAAATAAAGTTTGGAAAAACATAAATGTAACCCAATAGTGGTAATGGTAAGGTAAATGTAATGAAATGGAGGTGGAGTGTAGGTGAAATATGGAAATACAAGTGAAAATGTAATGGAAGTAAATAACAATTTTAGGGCCCAACAACATTTTATTCAGATACACATAGGGAAAAGAGAAACCTACGAGAATTTAATTTTATGTTGAAGATCATTTGTAAGTTCCATATAAATTTTAAAAACCTTAAAATTTTCATTTGGGTCAAAATCATAGAGCATCAAGTTTAAGAAACATATATTTGGTTTAAATATGGCTAGCAGGAAACCATTCCTAGTCATATAAATAGTTTGAAAGGACTGATGCAGTTGGATGAAGTACACAATGAGGTTGAAAATGATGATTAAAAAGAAACTTCATTGAATAAATCTTCCCATATATTACAAAAACATAGTGTTCACTCTCGGTCAAGTCCCCTCACAATCCTCAAGGACCACGATCTCAACCCTCATGGCAAAGGAAAACTATGTAGCAAAAGAGGAGGTCAAAGAAAGTGTGTTTTTAATAAAGATAGCATCACCAAGGTAGAAAATTTAAAGGCAATAAAAATAAGAAATAAAATAAAGATAGAGAGTCTCAGATCAAAAATTATGAGGATCTAGTGTGAAATTAAGTCCATCCTAACTCTAGCTTAAAATAAATTGAGTCCATACACCTCATGATGCATTTTCACTTAACGTATTATTTTTCTCCCTACACCTCTGGGTTTGCTTCATTTTCTCTAAGGAAATCATCATAGATTATTTTGTGGGTCTTGGGTGTAAAATTTATTTCGCATACGGTCCACCTAAAAAACACATTTACCACAATATTTTTCATCCATATCAACAAGATAACATTGAATTTGAAAAATACCCTTGGAGTGTTTTAAAAAACATAAAACGTGACATTAAACCAATTGAAAAATAACTATAAACATGCAGATATTTTTGTTGGTAAACATTGTAAATATAAAATGTGAAGTAAATAGATATTAACTTTAAATGCAAATTGTCTAACAAGAAAAAGTAAAAATACATGCAGGTCACCATATATTAGTTGATGACTCATAATAGAAACTCAAAAAACAAATATAACATAGGATTTTTACATCCATCATCTTCAAATAAAGTACAAATTTGGGAAGATTTGCCTTTCATCATTTTTCTTGAAGTACAAATTTTGTCTTGTGGTTATGCATACACCATCCTGAATGAATTATCACCAAAATATGTAAAATGTGTGTCATGTTGTAGCAATTGTTCCAAATTTAAGGATTGGGAGTGAAGTACCTCAAAAATATATTACTGCACATTTTAATGATGACCATGTGATTACGAGGACATGAATAGGCATGTTTACTATGACTTGGCTCAATGAGATGATTCCCCTAAAATGGAAATAATTCTAAATATGAAAATATGACAAAAATTATCACCACATTTCCTTACAAAAAAGATCACCACATGTTGTTTCAAAATTCAAATGAAGTGCCCAATAAGGGAAACTAATGATGAATGCATGTCACCATATATCAGTTGAAGCTCCTACTAGAAATGTACACAATAGTATCAAATTCGTAGACTCTCGAAAACACATCTACCATAGCATTTTTACCTTCATCATCTTCAGGGAAAATACATATTTAATTCAAGAAAGCTTCTAATCCAAAACCAAAAATATTCAGTTCAAGACAACTTCCACTGGAAACCCAAAAATATGTATCACATTCACCAAACCTCGATGACAATGTATAAAAGCTTTTTCATCCATCATCTTTAGATAAAATAAAGATTTAATTGAGGGAAATTTGTACTGGAAACCTAGAGATATGTAGCATTGGCATAAGCTCAAAAACACCTATAAAAATTTATGAAACATTATGAATTTATTTAATGAGAAATATTTATGTGTTGGGTGTTCACATATTGTTTCTTTTATTTTCTAAGAACGTGATTTGGGGCCAAGAGTTCCAACTATCTTGGTCATTGCAGGAAATAAACTTTGCAATATCACAAATTATATAATGTGATTCCCCAATAAGTTGAATTATGAAAGGCTACTATAATAGCTACAAATATTTAACACTTTAGAAATTGGTGAGGCTACTACAGTAACTAAATATATTTCAAACAATGGTAATTGGTCATTGCAAAAAAGAAACTATAAGATTGCAAAAATTTATAAGTTATTCATCAATAGTTAAATTAAAGGCTACTATAGTAACTGGTACCTAAAGAACCTTCAAAGTTAACTAATTTTTCTTTCGAGAAGTTTAATTCTACACGGTTACAAGATTTTATAATAAGATTCACTATTAGTTCAAGAATAGGCCACCACAGTGCCTACAGATCTTTCAAACTATAGCAATGGGTCATTGTAGGAAAGGCACTATGCTTTGAAATGTGACTTATTAAGGACTAAGTGAAAGGTTTCTAGAGTACCTACAAATATTTCATACAATAGAAGGGCATTGAGGCGAATATCTTAGGTATATAATATTTAAATTCCAACACCAGCTAATAAGACAATTGAGAATAGGATGCAGGAATTAAAATAATTTTTCATTTATAAGGTTCAAAGAAACACTTCAATTTCATATACTATTATTTCTAATAAAATAAGCTACAAAATCAAAACCTAATTATACCCATTTCCTTTTCATGGAAATAAATCTCGTATGTTTCTTTCTTGCATGAAAGGTAAAAAATTGTAGAAGCCATTCTATAACAAGTATATGCCCATCGAAGGGAATCTCATGAGATTGAACCACTATGTATTACTATCTAGGTTGCATGGAAACAATCTAGATACAAAACCACCAAATATTTTCCAAGTTCCTTCAATGAATATTTCCAAAATCCTATCCTGCATCTATTTTGCAACATATTTAGTCAATTGATAAATCAATCTTTATTAACACACTTGTTTTCTAAACCAATATCGTTGCAACTTCATAAAATCAGAGGAATAAGATTTCTCTATCATGTATAGGTCTATTATAGTGTATATATTATTTTCATCAATGTATTTGTAGGAAGATACATGACCATCAATGATACAAACATATATATCTTTGTTTTATTCAGAGGCAAGGGGTAGAGATGAGATGGGGTAGAATTTTTTGAGGCATAGTGATTTAGGACGATCTTTATTGTGTGCATAATGCCACATTTTTTTCATTTCAATCCCGTCTATGAGGATGGAGCCCAAAACATTACAATTTACATGATTTTCTTAATAAGTTACTTACTCGTAGTTAATGGTACAAAAATTTTGTAAACCAAAAGAAGTGAGGGAAATTTAAGGGTAGGCATATTCAAGATGGCTCTTCCACTCTGTTTAATTGACCAATATGTGAGTTACCATAGGAAATTTAGTCCCTTTTACTTATTATAATGGCTTAAATATTCATGATGGTTGAGAACAAATTACTTAGTGATATTACATATTTCTGATGAGTTTTCTACAAATTTTGATTACACCTTCTCAGAACTTGAACTCATTAGATGCTTTGTTTTGAAATTTTACAATGAAACTTGAAATAATAAGGCCTTACATATTCTCTTATTTTTCCTCTAGTAAATTATATTTGATTTAAATGGTACTTATATTATACTTAGTTATACTATGATTAAAATCCATTTTCTAGGGCAGATCATTTAAATAAATGCCAAGTGTGACTGCAATGCAAAATTCCTATTTCATCTAAAACTCATGAAATTATCCTTAACTATGATATATTCCCATAATTGGCCTTAAATATGATTTATAATTCATACATGATCGAACCAGTAATCAAACGAAATGGGGATTATAAATTGATTTTCACAATGCCATATTTTCAACAAAATGACTTTTGCAAGGTGCAATGACCCTATAGTGCAGTTTTCCAATGGATGTGACTAAAGGTTATAATTTGAAAATTTGTAGCGCCCTACACTTCCAAAATACATGCTTATCAAATTCTTTCATCTATGAGTGAGGGAAAGAAAGCTTCATGAGAACTTCCTCTATCAAAGAAGACCATGTAACATTAGAAAGAACTTTCAACCCTATTTGGGTAGGCGACGATTTATGTGTTGATGATTTTTTTGAATTTGATAAATATATAAAAATAAAGGATGATAATATTTAATCTATGTGAGGATAAATTCAAGGGAAATATGTCGGGAAACCAGTTCTGGAGAAATATGTCGAGAACTAGATGCCACGGGGGAATTGTAACAGATGTCAAGTGGACATGAGAAGTATAGATGAAAATGAAAGGTGCAATGATTCAAAAGAAACTCCTAACGGTGTAATTAAAGTTCCATGTCACATCTCTAGTCACATCCCAATAATTTACCTATAGAAATATAATTTTCATATGGTCAAAAGGTTAATCATGTAAAATAGAGAAAAACATTGGTGTAGCATGAAATTTCAACAAAATCATATTTCAATATAGAATGAAATACTAATAAAACTATATTTTTCTCTGGTTTTAAGATATTTTTATTTTAAAAGTGAAAATTTTGAATCATGTAAATTAAAAATATATCAATGAAGCATGAAATTTTTGCAAAAGCATATTTCAAAGGAAACAATATTTCATTGTACCCTTTAGATATTTTTCTATTTAAAAAAAACATTTAGTCGCATATTGTATATGTCACAATAGTATTCATGAAAATGAAAAGATGAATAATGATATATATTTGAAAAAAAAATTATTGGGGATTTTATTCAATAAATTTTTAAAAATGTAAATTAAATGTAAGTAGAAGCTTTTATGTTTAAATTCTGGGGAATGACTAACTTATGGTCACATGAGGGAAATGCAGTTCATCTAGGGGG
Source organism: Pinus albicaulis (assembly GCA_034641835.2). NCBI lineage: Eukaryota > Viridiplantae > Streptophyta > Pinopsida > Pinales > Pinaceae > Pinus > Pinus albicaulis. The sequence continues at coordinate 267,816,370 of CM076579.1, forward strand.
TTATAGTGGTAGTAGTCAAAACCAAACCTGTGCCACGCAAGTATGAAACTAACCCAATTACCAATTTATTTAATTAAAATAATGATAGTAACAAATTAAAAAATAAAGAATAAAATTCTAACTTCTAATAGAAATTAGAGATGTCAAGTTCCTAGAAGAATTAGAATTGTTAAACGGTAGAAAGAAAATTTCAATATTCATATCTAACTTTGAAGGATATATATATATATATATATATATGAGTGATAATAAACATTTTTTTTAGAATAAATATTTTTATTTTTTAGAATATTTAAATGAAAAATTGTTTAATTAGTAATTATAAAATTATTTAGGTACCATATGGGGTGTTATTTCATAAATCAAGTGAGACAATAGGGAAATTGCATGATAGGAAAACTCAAAATGATGTGGAGGCAAGTGGATGTCACATGGCTTGAATACATGGTATCTCATGCACTCTTGTATCAATTAGAGGGCAATATAGTCCCATTCATTCTCTTGAATTATTTGATGATAAACATTAACAAGCAATGTAAGTGGAAAATTTTGTCACTATGGAAAGGTTAGCATTGGGAATATGAAGTGGCATGCTTCTATATGTTTTTCCTGATCCTATATTATCTGCAAATCACTACTATGAAGGGGAAATTATCACAAACTATGGAAATAGTGTCAAGGTGCTTGATGTGGGACATGGGGAAATCATATCTCTAGTTTTTTTTAGCTTTTCCTTCATTAATATTCCAAACTACATGATTATTTTATAAGGAAGGGGTTTTTGGTCTTAGTTTGAGTTTGGTGTGTTTTTGTATGTAACAAAATATAGATTTTGTAGTGTTAAAAGCGGCGAAGTGAGCTATAACAAAGAGGTTGGTTCCTACATGCCTAGTGCCATGGACCCTACTCATAAAACCATCCAAGTTCCTAAATGGCTTTCTCAATGTTCTAGTTAACATGTGAAAAAAGAAGCATCATGTTCATAGCAAGCTACATGGTCCAACACAAAATTCACAGGCTAAAACCTAGCTTCAACGTTGTTGTCTTGAAAATGGAAATGAAGGTTGATATAAATCTGTACGAAGGTGATAATGATGCTCTGCAGATAAATCACTAGTTGTAACAACTATAGTGTATTTCATTGAAGCGACACCTATTTCTAAGAGGTTTCTAGTTATTAAAGATGTCATCAAGTAACCACTCTAAGAAAGTGTTCTTATTGTAAAACTCATCACCCACATGTCATAGAAATGTTTGATATTGGTAATTAAATCATGAAATAGTAGTTAATGACATAAAATTACTCTATCAATGTCCACAACATCAGTGTTACACCACCCATCGTATATGCCAAGGCCATTGAATATGGCTAGGTAAAAAGAGTCAAGAAACCATCATGATGTAACTCTAGGTATAGCTCTAGAGCGCAACCCCTCCTCCACTAGTCATTAATTTCTCTATCTGTAAGTTTCATTTTGTTCTTGGTTAATGCCTTCCCTCTATACAAAAAATTACAGAAGTGTTGGTCACCCGACAGGGACACTAAATATATTGGTTTTTTAAGGAAAAACATTATAGTTTTTCTTGACATTGGAGGACCTAGTTTCCTTAGAGGTAGGCCCTCCTTACCACTCTACAACCTTTTGTATATTTTTTATATAATGTTAAATAAAATGCAGAGTCAAAAAAATATTTGAACAAAAGGTTGTGGATTTTGAAAACAATTCAAATTTATAAATTATAATTTATTAGAAAACAACATGCCTCAAACAAAAAAAAATTCAATTAATTAAATTAATTTTATGTGTTTTTTTTTTTTGGAGAAAAAAAACGTACTTTTATTCAACTTGGAAATAAGGAACAAAATTACATTTTGTAGTTGTTGTTAAGCATTCAATCATGTTACCCTTTCAACTTATGAGCACATTAGAGGAACTTTCAGCCTAAAAGTGGCCTCCTAAGAAAAAATAATAAAATAATAAAATAAAAGTTATGAATTTTGGACGGAAAACAAAAAAACTACTTTTTTTAATTCTATTTTCGACTTTTCCGGATGCGGATGATCCGAGGGATTGATGGAACGTACGTTCCAAGAGCAAGTGCGTGGTGTGGCCACATGGCCACCCACCTGCGCATTTACTCCACCATTTATGAAGCCAGCCATCGCATTAACGATGCCAGCCCTTGCATTGATCCTCGCCATCGAACGAAACATTCACCCCGCCGCCATCTTGTCTGGCGTCTCTGGTTTAATATGCAGATGGCTCATTCCACCTCTGTTCATGTTCACCTTGCTCATTGTTCTCTGGCTCCTCAGAGATACTGCTGCCCCCCTGCATGTGCTGAGCCGAGCGCTCGCATGCACACTGGGAGGCGCTGCTTGCTACTTGGATGTCTGGAAACTTTGCCAGATTATCACTTCTCTCAGAGAATTTTTTATCTCAAAGTCTGTCATTCCAGTCACAGGAGTGACATTCCACTTTCTCTCACTCAAAATCTCCATTGCTCGCCCATCCATCTCAGCAACCTTCACCCAATTTCCAAAATGCCTCGCATTAGGCACAGAATGCGCAGTCGCAGAGGAAGCTCTCGTGGCCAGGAAATTCACCCCCAGGAAGAACCTCCTCTGCCTGCATATGTCCAGTGATTTATGCCATCATATCTGGAACACTACGATTTTTCCCAGGTTCATTGGGATGTCTTATGCGTTTTTGTTTAATTCTCGTCTGTTGAACATGAAAAACATTGCTAAGTTTTGTCAAGTTTTTGATTTCATGGTCCTATCTGTTACTTTGTTCTTATGTAATGACTGGTTTGCCCTACTGGGGCAGTCCAAAAACATGCTTTTTGAGTGTCAAACCCAACGTTCAGGCTCGTTCAGCTAAAGTTGTGGTCACCATGTACTAATATGTTATATAAATAGATTTAGCATTATTCAGAGAAAAAAAATAAATAAATAAATAAAAATCTATTTTTGACTTATCTCCTTATTGGTTTACTCAAATTTCAAGTTTATACACTCATTAGATGCGGAATTTAATTCTACATCAAACGAGAACCAATTATACATACTTTTGAGAGGACCCACATTGATAAAAATTGCATATACATTAAAAAAATGTGTTTTAACCCACATTGATAAAAATTTCACATACATTAAAAAAACATGTTCAAACACGTTTTTTTTAATGTATATGCAATTTTTATCAAGGCGGGTCTTCTTAAAATTGTGCATAATGGGTACTCGTTGGATGTGGAATTTAATTATGCAACTAATGAGTGTCTAAACTTGAAATTTGAGTAGACTTATAAGGAGATAAACCAAAAATACAATTACAAAAAATAGTTTTTCTTCTTGTCCCTCCAAAATATTTACATGTACCTCTTTTTAAATTTAAACCATATTGATTGGTTTACATATTATGACATGGAAATTACATGAAAATTTCATGGGCACTTTGATGCTAAAATTTCCTCTAATTTGAAAATGTGTTGCAGGCTCGAAAAATCGGGTCTACAACAAATGGGGATAACCACCCGGTCCAAACCCTAAAGCAACTCCTTTCCCGTTTGGAATAGTGGCTCTGATTGGGGATGATGGGACCAGTTTCCTAATCTATTTATGATGAATGTACTAACGGGATGATGTTTTTTTTTTTTTGTTTCTTTTAAGTTTTAATGGGGTGAATGTTTATTCTAAATCTAATCTATCTTTTAACTATCAAATGCAATCTATTGGAATCAAATAAAACATCTAAATCTAAACTATCCTGGGAATAGCTTTTACTTATGAGATCTAAAATAATTTATAATAGCAAATTATAATAAAGATCATTCAATTACTATAAGAAAAGAATCCATTAAAGATGATTGTTTCATATAAAAAGTTAGCCGAAACAATTATGAGAAATATATCGCATAAGATTTATTCATATATTCAGCATAAAAATAATTTGTCACCATACAGAAGTGCAATAATGACAACTAAAAATTCAGACTTTCATATATCAATAACTAAAAATAATTTATCACTTCGCACATAAGGAAAAAGTATTAAGAGATAGAAATACCATTGATAATAATTTATACTCATGAGTTGCAGCGATATAGATTTATCTTCAAATAACTCAACATCCACTAAGAGTACAAAAGTGCATTTCAATAGCAGATATCAAGCTCATAAAAAGAAAAGTCTCGTTCCATATATTTCATCAAAACTTCCTCCAGGGAGAGCAAAAGTGCATGCTCTGAAGAAATGTTTTTGATAAAATTCTGGATCCCTCTCTAAATGCATGAGAGGGGTTTAAATACTATTCTATGAAATCTAAATATTACAAAAATAGATGAGGAGGTTTAAACCACCTGCCTCATTTTAAGAAAAAATAAACTAAAATAAATTTAAACTGTATCTATGATAAATTCAGCATCTGATCCTTTAGATTGCAAATATCCATCATTGGTTTCATGAGTGTCGGTTGGCTGACTTTAGCTTTTAACTGTCCTGTGAATACAGCGTTGGTAAGAGTTGGCACCATTTTCTCGGCAGCGGTTATGAGGCAACTCAGGGTCATGCATTGGCTGTGTGGTTTTACTAGATACCGCCAGTATATGTCCCAGTTTAACCTGTTAATCTGTATAATTATCTCTGCTTTTTTCTCTGTTGTTTGTTTCCATTCTATTTGAAGTTGTTGTGCCTTTGGAACGAAGCATGGGGTAGTCTCTGTTATCAAATTGGCTATGTACATATTTTCATTTATGCACTCAATGATACTATTCACTTCTTCTGCTTCCTCTCCAATTTCCTGTTCTGCTTCTTTAAGCTGAAAATCCCATCTCACAAATAATATCTCTTTATGCGATTCATCAATTCTGGGCAATTCTACTCTTTTCCCTTCTTCTAATTTCTACCAGTCTAAGAAGTCTGAAACTTTCTGAAGAATTGAATCATAATCAAGTCGTGAATCCACGACTTGATTTTTAATATTATCGCTTATTTCACAATGGGAATTCCATTGCGAGATCTTTTGGTAGAATAATCCTTCCTGTTGCAAGAGCTGAGAATTAAGAGCGAGTGCATCTTTGATAAAATCCCCAATTTTGGGGTCATCCTTATGCAGTTCCAACATAGTTTGTAATTGTTCTTCTTTATTGGCTAAATTGTTTTGATGATCTAATTGCATCTGATGGAAGTCTTGTTGGAGTTTTGCTAGTTGTGTCTTTGCTTCTTGATTGATGGTGACTTGTTGCATTTTCTATTCCAAAAATAAAATTATGTCCTCTTTACCTCTAAGTAGTAACTGAACTTCTTCTGCTTTATCAACTGATGCAGAAGCATATGCTCCTATGATTTGAGTGAGCATAGTTAGATTTTATTATGGGTCTTTAGTGGGATCTTTCCAAAGAACATCTAGAGGTTCAACTTCTGGAGTGAGCACAATCTCTAGTTTTCTTTTCCTTTTTTGCTTTATGATGGCATCTTTATGTTGAGGACTATAAAATACATCTAGAGGAGGAATTTCTTCTATCCATTCCTCCATAGGAATATGCTCCATTTCCTGAGTATTGATAGTCCCTTCAACTTCCATTCATGTAGCTGACTTGTTGCAGTTTTTTAGTAGCTCTGTGATTTGTTGTTTAGGGATGATTACTCTATTAAAATTCTCCCATTATTCCTCTAAATCTACTACAATAGGCTTAGTAAAATGAGTGGGAGTTTCAGTTTATTTAGGGGACAAAAACTACTGGCCAGGCTTCTCTTTAGATTGAGCTGTATCTTTAATTGATCCTTCACTTTTGTTGTGTTCACTCTTGGACTGATCACTAGATTCAGATTTCTGTTTTGAATTTCCACTTATGCTAACACTAGGAGTAATTTCCCTTGGAGATTCGATGAACAATTGGTCTAACGGGACCTTTGATAACCTCTGTTTTCTGTAAATGTAAAACTTTTGGAGTCCTTCTTGGTCAAACCGAATTCGTGCCATATGTAGAACCTCTTTGAAAGTGTTCTTATGAAGAAAGACATCATCAAATGGATCTTCTTCATTGGAAAACGCTTTTATTTTAACACTTACAGTAAAGTTACTTACAACACCAAAGGGATCATATTGCCTCCCCAGGAACTTTGGTAGTTGCAAACATAACATATTATCAACTTCTTTAAAGGCATGACCTAAGTCAAATAGTGCAAAAGCTCCACATCCTACAGGAAATTGGGGCCAGATGACCTTCTTGGACTCTTTCAATGTCTTGGTCATTCCCCCCACAGTACAGGTCTGATAAGCTATTTCCCTGCCCATTAGTTTGTCGGCGACGTAAAAGGGTAGCACATGGGGTGAAGCAATGCTGCCAAACACTCTGATATAAGTGAACGATTCTTCCCCAAACCACCTTCCCATAAGGAGAATGTCTACTTCATCTTCTAGGGAAAAGCTTGGGATAACTTGATTATAGATCATTTTATAAATAGGGAGCATAAATCCATGAAAAATCTTAAAGAAATGTGGGATGAAATTGGATTCCCACAATACTTTGTGATAAATATGAATGGGAACTAGGTTTTGTACTATCCATTTCCATACCATAATAAGAAAATCAGAAACAAAATAAATAACATCCATGATATAAGCACTCAAAAAGAAAGGAGGATAAATCCTTAAAGTAAAGCTTCTTTTACTTTTGTATGCTACAATTGCAGAGGCTAAATTATCCGATAAAATCTGGGCCCAATTCATTATGGTGGCATTAACAACCGCATCTAGCAAAGGTAACCATTCTAATGAAAACTTGTCGATGTTTGGTTTCCCAAATAGTCTACATAACATTGCAGCGGCAAAATAGTAAGGAGACGAAAGAGAACTAGTAGAATACATACCATCTTTATCCTTCTTCCACCTTTCTTCATTGTTTGACCAATGCCTTGTGAATTCTTCTAAGTCTTCATTTTCTTTGGCGAACTTTTCTACAAATTGCTTGTTGTAGATAGCCTGGGGTTCTAGAAAATGGTACATATGTATCAAATTGTTTGGGATAAATGACCCCATGACTTGCTGACTGACAGTCTTGAACTCTCTATCAGATATATCCGCTTGATCTATGACGCAGGGATAAACCTGCAATACCCAGAATCGCACTCTTCCCATCTAAACACGAATACATCAAACTGTCCAGATAAAATTTCTGATTGCTGGTAATTTCATACACTATCTTGTGGAAGCTTATAATTAAATCTTCAAATCAATGATTCAACATACATTGAAATCATATTTCCACTTCAATTAAATTCTAACCATGCAACCATTATGCAATAATAACATACGATTCGCATTAAACTTACCACATGTCTCTTTCAATTCCCTGTCACACACTGCTTCATGCTTCAAATCCATTTGACATCGTTTAACACTTTATGCCCGTTTCAAATTCACCACAACAATGATCGATCCGACCCCTAAATTAACTTGCAAATAGTCGATCCTTAACTTTATTCATAAATCGAGTTGAACGCTCTTACAAACAGAACGTTATGAAGATTCTTGCGCTCAGATCCACGTCTTCGAGGTTCCTCTCTATGTATCACTACAGCCCTGTCAAAGACATCAATTCACAAAACCAAATCACCTGATCCAATGTTTCGGATCGATTTCCCTTTCACTGTTCAAAAACGCTCCAAACTCTGGTCATACACCGATATATATCAATCGGCCATCCCAATCTATGTGATTTAATAACACCACCGGCCATTGCAATTTCAATAACTCTGATGCGGAGTTATCGAGATGTCGAAGATCGTTGGGTTTCGATGTCACTTCTTTGTGAGAATACGATATCCACTGGACTCGATTTCAAAAGAGACTTATGTGGATTTCTGCGCTAAGATCTGACCGATCTAACGCTCAGAACAATTTTCAAATCGGCTATTTCAAATTCTACCAAGTTGACATCCAATCGCTCCGACGCGATGTCACTCCACCTTCGCAACTCTACTGCACTCCAAATTAAATCTACACCGATATCCTTTGTTGCCAAAACTGTCGACCATTATCACAACGCCAATGCGATATGATTCAATTTTCTATCGCAATCCATTTATGTCTTTTTACAGTTGTTCCGATGCGAGATTCCAGGCCCAATGCAATTTCCCAAATCAGTCTATAAAACCTTACATTTGGCTCATTGATATATGTTATGGTATGCTATGTTCATGGACTGATAACACATACAATCAACCCTTATATTCTTCGAAATCCGCTTCAAAGGTTCAATCAAAGGTGGATCGAGGACGGAAAAGATTAAGGGAAGACAACATCTTTTCATCCAGATCCATTCTTTCTTCGAACGCCATATCTGAACTGAGATCACACAATCTTCTGTAAATTGTCTTGAATTCTCACAACATTTAATAACGCAATTCTTTCTCCTTTGAATTGCCTCACGAAAATGAACCAATGGCCTATGAAATAATCTCTGTCAATTTAACTTGGTGGTTCAAGGTTTCAAACAAACTCCACTAAGTTGCCACAGAATCAACATAATTTAACTTAGCAATCCAAGTTTCCAAACAAACTCCACTAATATCTGAAATACATTAAAACAGCACTTCATACAAATTAATTTGACACCACACAGAGCCGCATTTATTTCAATCCATTACGCAGATCAATAAAGTTCAAGCCTTCAAAATTTGTCATTCGACTATGCACAAACCACAACTGTAATTATAATATTCAAAAACAAAACAAAACAGAGTCTCGCCTTTTCCTGGTCATACCTGGAATGGCCTCTGTTATTACAAAAAAAAAAATTCTCACACATAATCCGAGCTTTCGCTCCACCCAAAAAACTCACACTAACTCCCCAGATCTATAACAAATCTACCCATCGACATTTACACTCCAATCGACTCTCTCTTTTTATTCAGCCTTTCCAACCTTTTTTTATTAACTAGCTCCTAAAAACAATGCTAACGCTATCTCTTATTAACAGAATTATGTTATTTTATAGCTTCTTAATTACATCTTTACAAACAAATCTTATCACTAATCTAAAATAAGACAGTCTCTGATTTCTTATAATTCTAAAACTATTTGAGGAATCCAACCTCCTTAGCAAATCGATTTTGACCAACAGTAAATAAATTTCACTAGATTTAACCACAACATGTGGACAAATCTCCACATTGCTGGCTAATGCCGATGCTCCTGCATCAGACTCCCAAAGTTTAAATTAACCATGATCTCCTGATCACGCAATTATGTTCTGTGTCCTCCTGGATCCCATATTTGGTTTGATAGTCTGTCCTTAGTTACTGCTATTGTTGTTTGTCCCTCAAGTCTCCAACCTTTATGCTGTAATGCCTCATTATCTGCTGCTGTCATTTTCACATATTTTGCTGTTGTTTTGCTCACTTTAATTCGCAGTCTTCCATACCATAAATTCACCACCATTTCTTCATTTTGTAGTTTTCTGATCTTTACTTCCATTAATCTGATCTGTTCTTCCGAATTAACTTCTTGGTTCAGATTGACTTCACATTGCCCTTTTCCTGCATGTAAATCTTCATCAAAATTAATCAAATTAATAAACACAAATGCTTTACCTGGCTTCCTCATCAAAAGTTTCGACTTATACAAATCTGCCATCTCATCTGGAAGTTCTCTCAAAAGTTCTGCACCATCTTTACTAACTGTATTGTCCTCAATATCTGTCTTTAATCCTCCTTCACTCTGGCTTTCTTCAAGATCAATGATCTTCAATGACTCAGTGTATCCTTTGAACTCAAAAATTCTTTTGCCATCCTCCTTATTCTGCATATGACTATGAGTAGTCATTTCTTCAACAGTCTTCAATAACTGTTTGTCTTTCCTCAAGTCAATGTGACCTGCAAACACACAACAACCTTCAGTTTTCAAAATACTATACCTTCCATTTTCTTTTGATGCTTCGAGCACCAATCCTTCATCATAGATCTTTTGGATTTTAGCGGATCCTTCTTGCGGTGACTTCAAATCAATATGAATTTTTTCTAGTTTCATGAATTCGTTCATCAGTTTTCCATTCAACCCCCGTTGCAATAGCTTCCATTTCACCCTTTTCTTCAGTCTCCATCTATATCTTCGATCTTTGATTGTCTTTCATTGTACTTCCAAACCAATTTCTAGTTCTTCATTTTGCTGCCAGTTTCTATACTTCTGCAATTTAATGCCTTCCTCAATTTCACTCTCATGTAGCTGATCATTCCTTCCAAATTTCTGGTTACTTCCATCTTGTTGAGTTAATATTTCTGTCTCCTTCATGCCTCTGAAGACATAACTTCCTTGTTGCGCCTGATCTTTCATCTCACCTTCAAATAATCGCTGCTCAATTTCTCTGATTTCAGCATCATATTTATTAATGTTGTCTTCCACACCTTTTCCTCCATCAGGTTCTGTAAGCTTCGTTTCTCTTTTGGGTTCCTCGAGTAATCTTTCCAAGAATTCTATCTCCTTATGAAATCTCTCCAGCAGATCATCACAATTTCCATTCTCAGCTTCATTCTTTTCTTGGCAATCCTCTTGAGTTGACCTGTTTTCTACATCATCATATTGCAAGCATCTTTCATCAATTCCATTAAACAAATTAATTGGTTTACCTTTTTGTAGTCCCACTATGGAATTGTCATTAGACTGTTGGTCTATATCAACCTCATCTGATTGTTTCACACCAAACAGGATTTCATCTATGAACTCCTTCTGTTGCAATAGATCAACGCCTTCTTCCTCTAAAAGGAATTCACCATTATACTTTACCTCAAGAGCTTCATTCCTGGTTGTGACAATTTCATCACGTTGTCCATCATCCTCTGCATATCCTGCAAACATACACAAACTATAAGAATCAAAATCACAAGGCTTCATTGCCTCATCTGCTTCCTTTGTCAACATATCTTTGAATTGTTCTGAATTCTGCCAGTAGTCCAGAAAATCTTCAGCTAACCTCTCATTATCCTCTTTCCCCAACATTTCACCTTGTTCTGGTCTGCAAATGGAGACTTCCAATTCTACCTCTTCTTCTCTGAGTTTCTATGATTCCTCTTGAGCACTCAATATCTGCTCAATCTTTCTCAATTCTTCTACTATCTCTGACTTCACTTGTTGATTTCTCCTTTCTCGTAGCCTTGGCCACTTTACTCTTTTCCTCATGGTCCAACCACTTTTCTGCAGCATCTTCATCAATATTCCAATCTGGAAATCTATCTCAACTTTCTCTCGGTCAAACTCTTCTTGACTCATCCTCATGCCATTTGCTTTGGCATCTTCCCTTCTGCTGTGGTTTCTTTGTGAACTTCTGCTATGACTATCTGTAGTCATTTTCTGCTCCATGAGCTCCTTGCACCTCTGCAACAAGCCTCTGCAACAGTAAGTCCTCCTTACTGCAATCTTACCTCACTAAGCTCTCCTCACTCAATATTTTGGTAAGCACGATCCCCTATCTGGAATCTTCTCCTGAGCAACACCTTTGCTCCCTCTAGGCTTCTGCAATCTCTCACTCTCACTTTTGAGAACACTTCAATTGTCCTCTGTCCAATCTCTTGTTGGATTCTTCAGGTTCACTGCCACTTCTAAAGATTTTCCTTATTCTTCTTTTAAGAACACATCTGGTTCCTCTCTCACAACTTCTCTTGATTTATATTGCTGCAGTCTTCACTCTTTCAACATGCTACTGTTTCCATACTTTTGTAGTTTTAAATCTTCATCAACAAACATTCTCTTCAATTTCCACAGAGCCAAGCTCTGATACCAAAATGACGCAGGGATAAACCTGCAATACCCAGAATCGCACTCTTCCCATCTAAACACGAATACATCAAACTGTCCAGATAAAATTTCTGATTGCTGGTAATTTCATACACTATCTTGTGGAAGCTTATAATTAAATCTTCAAATCAATGATTCAACATACATTGAAATCATATTTCCACTTCAATTAAATTCTAACCACGCAACCATTATGCAATAATAACATACGATTCGCTTTAAACTTACCACATGTCTCTTTCAATTCCCCGTCACACACTGCTTCATGCTTCAAATCCATTTGACACCGTTTAACACTTTATGCCCGTTTCAAATTCACCACAATAATGATCGATCCGAACCCTAAATTAACCTGCAAATAGTCGATCCTTAACTTTATTCATAAATCGAGTTGAACGCTCTTACAAACAGAACGTTATGAATATTCTTGCGCTCAGATCCACGTCTTCGAGGTTCCTATCTATGAATCACTGCAGCCCTGTCAAAGACATCAATTCACAAAACCAAATCACCTGATCCAATGTTTCGGATCGATTTCCCTTTCACTGTTCAAAAACGCTCCAAACTCTGGTCATACACCGATATATATCAATCAGCCATCCCAATCTATGTGATTTAATAACACCACCGGCCATTGCAATTTCAATAACTCTGATGCGGAGTTATCGGGATGTCGAAGATCGCTGGGTTTCGATGTCACTTCTTTGTGAGAATACGATATCCACTGGACTCGATTTCAAAAGAGACTTATGTGGATTTTTGCGCTCAGATCTGACCGATCTGACGCTTAGAACAATTTGCAAATCGGCTATTTCAAATGCTACCAAGTTGACATCTAATCGCTCCGACGCGATGTCACTCCACCTTCGCAACTCTACTGCGCTCCAAATTAAATCTACACCGATATCCTTTGTTTCCAAAACTGTCGACCGTTATCACAATGCCAATGCGATATGATTCAATTTTCTATCGCAATCCATTTATGTCGTTTTACAGTTGTTCCGATGCGAGATTCCAGGCCCAATGCAATTTCCCAAATCTGTCTATAAAACTTTACATTTGGCTCATTGATATATGTTATGGTATGCTATGTTCATGGACTGATAACACATACAATCAACCCTTATATTATTCGAAATCCGCTTCAAAGGTTCAATCAAAGGCGGATCGAGGATGGAAAAGATTAAGGGAAGACAACAACTTTTCATCCAGATCCATTCTTTCTTCGAACTCCATATCTGAACTGAGATCACACAATCTTTTGTAAATTGACTTGAATTCTCACAGAATTTAATAACAGAATTCTTTCTCCTTTGAATTGCCTCACGAAAATGAACCAATGGCCTATGAAATAATCTCTGTCAATTTAACTTGGTGGTTCAAGGTTTCAAACAAACTCCACTAATTTGCCACAGAATCAACATAATTTAACTCAGCAATCCAAGTTTCCAAACAAACTCCACTAATATCTGAAATACATTAAAACAACACTTCATACAAATTAATTTGACACCACACAGAACCACATTTATTTCAATCCATTACGCAGATCAATAAAGTTCAAGCCTTCAAAATTTGTCATTCGACTATGCACAAACCACAACTGTAATTATAATATTCAAAAAGAAAACAAAACAGAGTCTCGTCTTTTCCTGGTCATACCTGGAATGGCCTCTGTTATTACAAAAAAAACAATTCTCACACATAATCCGAGCTTTCGCTCCACCCAAAAAACTCACACTAACTCCCCAATTCTATAACAAATCTACCCATCGACATTTACACTCCAATCGACTCTCTCTTTTTATTCAGCCTTTCCAACCTTTTTTTATTAACTAGCTCCTAAAAACAATGCTAACGCTATCTCTTATTAACAGAATTATGCTATTTTATAGCTTCTTAATTACATCTTTACAAACAAATATTATCACTAATCTAAAATAAGACAGTCTCTGATTTATTATAATTCTAAAACTATTTGAGGAATCCAACCTCCTTAGCAAATCAATTTTGACCAACAGTAAATAAATTTCACAGGATTTAACCACAACATGTGGACAAATCTCCGCATTGCTGGCTAATGTCGATGCTCCTGCATCAATCTATAACCCATTTCACCATATCAGTGTAGGGGAGTATCTTTGGCCTTGCAGCAATGCGGTGTAGAAATGAGCATGCAAGCTCAGTTAAGGATGCTTCAGAAGACCTGTGTTCATCGGCTATAGCTGTAACTTCCATAATCCTCAGTTTCTTGTTTTCTAACAACTGATACATAGCTTCCCAGGTGGATATCCTTGTGTCTCTATTACATGTGGTGTTTGTGAATAATGGGGTCATTTCTGGCTTTTCATATGCAGGGGCCTTGACTTTCTTCACCATTTCTTCGTAGTTTACGTTCTAGGCATTCATCCTAAAAGTTGCAAGAAAGGAACAGAGATGATATTAGATACATGAAATATTGGATAGAAAGACAAAAATAAGGTGACGAGAAAGATTTTAATTCTAAATCATATAAAATAATATCAACTTGCGTCGGATGTCCTTTTACCTTGATCCACATCATAAAATAAATGAACACTAATGGACCGTTTAGCTAAAATTTAATTCTCATAACTTTGCATCGAAAATCGGAAAGTTACTATCTAGAAATGTGAGCCATTTGATATGCGATAAAAGTGATTTTGTGATTTGCTTCGCAATATCGCAGAACTTATGATTGTTAAAAATTCATCGTAATGTTAGGCTGCCGCGATAAGCGATTTACGAGATGCTATGAAGTGATAAGATTTTTGATCTTGCATTTTCGCGAATTTCACTTTTAAGGAGTGATTTCTATAAAGGATGCTTGCTATAACCTTTTTGTAATGTGATAAAAATAGTTTTATTAAAGCTTTCTTTATGTTCGAGACTTTCTGATATAAAGTTTTTCTTAAGTCTAATAGTCATGTAGTGTTTTTTATAAGGAAACTCACAATTTTTTATGTTTTATCCACTTAAAGTATGGGAAGGTAAATACATGTTTTAGCAAGTTCTATTTTGATATTTTATTTTATTGTGAAAACAAAAGTAAACTTAAATACTAATATTTAATTTAATTTTTTTTCTTTTTGGTGGAAGGGTCCCCATTTATTAGTGTTATTGCTAACACTAAAAAAAGGGGGTTGTTGATGGTCACAAAAGAACAGAAAAAACAATAAAAATTTACATAAATTTTGTCGGGTTTAAGTGTGGTAAAAATATTTAAGTGTAGTAAAAACACTTAACTTCACATTTTTTCCTTTCTTTTTATGAACCTTTTGAGAAAAACCTTGTGTGGGTTTAGTTTTTACTATTTCTAATTCATTTTCAGCTACCTGAGCACTTATTTTTCTGAATGTGGGTAACCATGTTGAATGTGGGTCATAGTTCATGTCTAGTCCATGCCTCGCCAATCTGCATGGTTACCATGTTGCATCAATGCCTTATTTTTTGGAACTTCCTCTATGATATTTTGTTCTTCTTCTCCTTAAAGGTAAGGGTAAAATATCTACCATCCCTTAGGGTTATGTACCTATCTATATATATATATATATATATATATATATATATATATATATATATATATATATATATATATATATATATATATATATATATTCATTTTTTCTTGCAGGCAATTATTTTGCAGGTGTCCGATTTGAAAACACAATCGAATTCTAAATTTTGTGTTCTCATAATCTAATATTTGGGTCCACTGAAATTCGTTGTGCTTAAAATGGATGTGATCAGGTATACCTTTTTCTATGATGTCATCATCCATATTTTTGAATTTTTCGAGAGTGTTTTGAATATATTCAAGGATATGATGATTCCAAAAAGGAAGAGGGAGATTTTGTAACCTCACACAAACTAGAATTTTTGTGACCAACATTCTTGTGGCAACAAAATTAGGGAATCATGGAGTCATAAGGACCCTTGCTGTTGGGCCAGAATTGTGAACTACAGATAAATCACGCTTTCCTAGACAGGTGCTAGTCTAGAACAATAGGTGAAAAACTATACGACTATTTTTCCTAACTCAGAATAGATACACGGAGAGGATTGGAGGCTTACTTGATTAGTCGCTTCCAAATGTCTCCTTCTGTTGCTTTTGTTGCAGCTTCAAATTCAAGCGGTTTATGCGAAATTCTTCCTGCAAGAAAGAACATTGAAACAATAGAAGATGCAATAATATAGATATCTATTCAAGTTAGTTTGCTAAATCATTAAAGCATAAACCATATACATCAACCAAAATCTTGCAATATGGAAAATCAAAGCCAATACAGATGCATATAGGGAAAAATAAGCAGTACTCTTTATTGATGATAGAAGGAGAGGTTACAACCAAACGACTGATTTGAAGTGACCCTTTTAGCAACGTCCCCAAGCCTCTTCACAGTATAAATCTCTCCAGCAGTAGTTATACAAATCTAGATCTCAATTGAAAATTCTCCAGCATTTCTCTACTCAAATTCTTCCCTCTCAAGCACCTAGATTTGTGCTCAATTATAGATGAACTGTAGGTTGTTTTCCAATCAATGAATTTCAAATAATAGGAAATACATGTTTCTAGTCATGTAGATGTCAAATGGACACTTGGATCCGAAGCTTGACACATGTGAAATCTTCTAGAAGGTACTGACCAAGTGGAGATTCCAGAACAATGAGAATTTCACTCTGAATGTGACCAACGCACCTGTGAATGTCGGGAAGTGCTTTGCAGAGCAGCCTTGCATGGGGCTACCTGCATATGCAATGCACTTAGGCCCCTTAGAGCCTATGTTGGTGAGCTCTCATATGCTATATAATAAGCTTCAAACCTTGGAAACCTTTGCTTGATGAAAGTCTTTCTTGATTTGTCTTGTTTCTTGTCTTAAGGCATATAGCAACTGAAATTATAGGGAATGATAAAACCTTAATCATTATTCCTAGAGATGATGTCCAGTTAAAGAGGTCATTGGGAATGGTGCCCAAATTGACCTATAACAATTTCCCCCTAAAGCATGAGATCCAAATAATCAAAACATTTTATTGAGATGCTTTACACTGTGATGAGCCTGGAAATGAAGCGGAGTGGTCACCTGCATCAATATTACAATATATTACATCATGATATATCCTCTTCGATCATAATTTCTAAGGGTAGGAATTCCCATGTTCAACACATAAAACAATTTAATAACATGTACATAATTCAGAAAGTCATCTTCATTGGAATGTTGCCCAGATGCAGACATGCCTACAGATATAGGCCCATCTTTGGATGACAATATGTATGTAATTTTTCCGTAAAGATGATGTGTACAACAACCTTGAAATTGCAGCCAGATGGCTGAAGCTAGATCCGGGGTCTTCTTATCTCATTCACTCGATCATTGGGGTAGAAGTCTAGCCATGCGAATATATGATTTGTAGTTGAACATGGAAAGACATAATTTGATTATCAACCAATGATGTGAGTCGTTAACAAACATGGTAGAACCATTATTAATGTAAATTTCCCTCAAGGTACTGCAGTACATTTCGTAAGGCGTGAATAGATGATTTGATGTCGAACGCCAAACAAAATCTTCCGGTCAAAGGTCCAGAAATGAGGATATTGTCGATGCTGTAACAAGCCTCATGGTACTGAAATATGATGTCTTTAAGTGAACTTCCTAGATATTGATTTGTTGTTGACAGGAAGTCACCTTATTGCAAAACAGGAGTTAATGATTTTGAGGACAAGGGTATGACTTGATATAGCAATGTTCAGGGATGACGGTCATGAAAATGAAGGTTTACGAGTATTACAGAAGGATGAGTTTTAAATCATTGGATGACTTCTCTTGAACATATCGGTGACACTAACATGAGTTGGCAGAATTGACCCAAAACCGAAGTGAATGTATGATGAACCATAGGTGTGAATGAACCGTCAATATGATTACCCAACCCAAATAGTCACGGACATGGAGTGAAAGAAGTGTCATGTTTAAGAGCGACTTGCTACCAAAAAGAAACTTTTCTTACTTTTCCCAAATTCTCCCTGGTCATTTGTTGA